>JARBWI010000023.1:3737500-4160000 GCA_037576405.1 Campoplex capitator
ATATAAAAAGTAAAATGAACGTTTTCATCGTTCATTGCATTATTGTTGTTAAAAATGAGGAATCCGGTTAATGATAAATTATTATATTCCTACTGCCAAGTCCTTTCACTCACGAATATAATCTACCCACGTGCCCGAACAGAAAAATGTCGGAATAGAGATATTTTGGAGCAGTGATCTGTATACAAGAATTGAGATCTGTCAGAATGGAGATATAAAAGATTAGAGTTATTGTGCCATAGAGAGTTTCGTGTATTTATCAAGAAGAGATATGTATCGGAATAGAAATGATTCCGACATGGCATATTTCGCAGCAGAGATATTCCCGAAATAGAGATATTTTCGAACATGCAATATTCAGGAATAAACTTTCGTAAGAACCTATCAATGAGCCACGGAGTTGTCGAAGTATCGATGTAATTAAGAACGAAGATGTCTCAGAATACAGATTTTTTTTTCATCAAATATAAAAACGATGACTCGTGACTCGAGATATTTATTTATCGAGTCCATGGAACAAGGTGATATTCGAGGATCGAATTTTCATCATATTAAAATGAATTTATTCATCTTAATATTTTAATGAATTTATTCATTTTAATATTAAAATGAATTTTAATTTAATATTAAAATGAATTTATTCATTTTAATATTTTAATGAATTTATTCATTTTGATATTGAAATGAATTTATTCATTTTAATATTTATTAATATTAATATTTTAATATTTAATATTTATTTTAATATTTAATATTTATTAAAATGAATTTATTCATTTTAATATATTAAAATTCATTTTAAGGAGATTGGCTACACACAACAATGTTGCCACGTTAAAAGCATAGGAAAATTCGAAATGATTAGAATTTAATGAAATTTGGTGACCATATTCTTTTGGATTAAATATGAATATAGAAATTTTTTAAGATTTTTCTTCTACATAGTTTTCGAGTAATTAAACACTAGAGTTTACATCCGTAAGCATAGTATTCTGATATATATAGGTATATATTTTGCCTATTGTAAACTCCAATTATTCGACAACTATGTAGACGAAAAATTTGAAAAAAATTTGTGTCATTGCATTTGATGCTAAAGAATGTTATCACTAAATTTTATTAAATTCTTATCATATTGTCGTATGCTAGCGAGCCTTCTTAATATTCATTAAATTTGATCAAAAACGAATAATAATTGATAATCAATATTCCAAACTTTCTGTAACTAAAAGCAAAATGAGCAGCTGATAAATTGATTTTCCTGAGGGCTAGTAAGCCCAAAATCTTTTTATTTTTTCCTGTTTCACACATTTTCCCACAAGAATTTTTGCCAGTACTTGATCCAATGGTCCAGGACACGTCTAAGATAAAAGACACAAGTTTATCTTCACAATATTTCGTGAAGAAAAATATAAAGATCTTTGTATATACCAGTGAGAAATAAAAGAAAAAAAAAAAAAAAGAAAAATAAGCTTGTAAAAATAATTGTCAATTTATTGCAACTTTGAGGCAACTCCATTATTACGTTTCTCGTACAACCCTGCTGATATAACGATTATTTTAAGTTTGCGATAACTGTTAACAGTCACCAAACTGCGGTGCTGGAGTTGATCTAATGTACGAGAATAATATTTCTCCTGCGACGTGTGTGTGTCTATGCCTTTAACGGGATGCTCTCGAGCAGGAAGCTCGTTAACCAAACAATCATTTCGCTTAAGTGCTTCTCGGAGTAGTTGTGTAATGCAACTGAGAAAACATCGGTAGTTTGAAATTTTACTTCGAAAAAACGTTCAAAACGAGAAAAAATAATGGCGATGTCTTAAGGAGCCTGAGAAGAGAACGACCTTGAAAATGTTGCGATTTTTTTCGAAAATTTTGACAGGACACTGTTTTACGATTTAATTTTTTCATGAACCGAGAAAAAAAAAAAAACGATTTTTTGGAAAATGAAGAAAAAAAATTTCTTTTCGATATTTACGAATGAATCGTGAAAAGCTGATGCCAAAAAACGTTGAAAATTGAAAGTTTTTCGTCAATTTTCATCATCATCCAGTGACTGTGTCTCTCATTAAAATATTTAAGAAAATGAACGTTTTCTCATTGGAACGAAATACGCTAAGGTTAAATCGTAATAAATAAGCCATGTAAATGGCGAATTGCTTGTCATTGTCAAAAAAAAAAAAAAAAAAAAAGGCAACAATGGCGAAGGAGAGATAGTAAAGAGGAAGGAGGGTCGTTGAGAAAATGTTTCTCAGGTCTTTTATTCCATGTAATCTCTTACCCTCTCGCATTTCCCTCTCAACCCTCTCATTTCTTTTGCTTTTCTCTTTATTCATCCCTTCTCTCTCCTCTCTCTCTCTTTCTCTACGCGTCGTTTGTAACACACGTATAGCTCGGATGGCAAAGCATGCTTCACTAGATCACAGTTTTCCTCGTTCTCTTGTGCGTTGCACACACGCGAGAAAACTGCAAAGAGACTAAGATTGATGGGACACTTGGAGGGAACAACTTTATCAAGCGTATACTTTTCTCCCTAAGAGCGGTGAAAGAGAGAGAGAGAGAGAGAGATGGATCCGAGAGGATAGAGGACGAAGGAATACCACACCAAAGAATAGCATTAGGAAAGATTTTTATTTCTTTTGTCGTCTCCTGACATTCTTTCTGCTCTTTTTTGCTCCATTCTTTTTCGCATTCTCTCTCTTTCTCTCTCTTGGTTGTTTTTATTTCTCTTTGTCTTCAATTTCTCTGTAATGCTGAAAACGCGTAGCCCAAGAAGCTCGCGTTATCCAATAACTAAAATCCGCGTTCTCCCATCTCCCTCTCTCGTACCTATTTTTTCGTAAAATACTTTTCTTCCTTATCTCGTTTCTACTGATGTTGGAGAATGTTCAAAGATATATGTTCCATCTCTCAAGTTCTATACGGCGTAGGCGATGCATCCATTCTTATAAAACGGCTTGTCAACCTAATAAGTTACATTTTTCCTTGTTGCGCGTTCCATTGCTTTCCTTCTCCGTTTTTTTTTTTTTTTTTTTTTTTTTTTTTCTTCACTCTTTCTTACGTGAAAGTATTCCGCGGAAGACTCGCCCGGATATTGTGAAATTCAGTGAAAAAGGAGCAAACGTTTTCAAGGAATGTTGCAAAAAAAAAAAAAAAAAATACAAAAATAAAACCAGAGGAAAACGAGACGTGCGATTCCACCGCCGCCGTAAGTTCCAGATAAAATGGATGACAGTGCGTCTGACAAGAGCGAGCTCCTTCTACTCTATATTCTAGGTTTCAAGAATAAATATCCCCCGCCGCCTTGAATTTTATCTCAAGAAAATACAAAAAATACGCGATACCGATTGAAAATAAATCATTCATATCCGCGAACCATCAAATTTGTGACAGAAATATATATATATGCATCGATAAATCTCACTTTTGTTCTACCTGGAAAAAACAAAAAAAAAGAAAAAGAAAAAAAATTTACTGGCATTTTGTTTTCGAGAAACGAGATGTCGTGAAGGGGTGAACGCTGGAATGGGGAGAGTTACTGTTTATACGGAATAAAATTGAGCCTGGAATGAGGATGAAAGGAAGAGAAAATGACGAATAAAATTTATAAAGATTTTATAAAATTTGTTCTCCAGTGTTTTTGTCGATTTGAACAACGGTGAATATTTTTTATTTTCAAGTTTCACTTGTACATAGAGAAATACCAAGTTCTCTATGATTTCGATCCATTTCTGAGCGTTCGTTTTAAAACATTTTTTTTTTTTTTTTTTGGCAAAGTCGAAACGGTCAAAGAGAACTTGAGTAATTAATTTTTTTCTCATTTTTGTTTCAATTCATTCAATTGATAACAATAAAAGAAAAATTTCAGTTTTTTATTTTCATTTTTTAAAATTAAGTTGATAATAATTAAAAAAAAAAAAAAAAAAAAAAAAAAAAACAATATTTTTTTTCCTGCTTTTTAAGATTTTAAAAGTCAGGAAGTGAAGCATTTCGCAGAATACTATTGAATTACTTTGCAAACTTTTATTAGTACGTTCTCCCAGCCGAACACATACTTTTGCACTGAACCTTGACCGAATCGTTATTGCCAAGTTGAAAATCGATTGGCTCTGTGAATTACGTTGACAAATTGAAAAAAAAAGAAAAAAAAAAAAATAACTTTTAAAAGTCAGCGGTGAAGGATTATTGATTTCTCGGTATTATGAAAAATCAATTGAACGTAAAAAGTTTCATTTTTTCATTTTTATATTTATTATTATCATTATTAATATACACATAAATATTATTTATATATTTTTATATAAGAAGAAAAATAGCAGAGAAATCGAGCAATCAAAAGTTTGCAAATGTAAGATGAGAGTGTAAGGGACAAAATTATGAGATTGTTGACGTAATTTCCAGTGAATAAGATTCTTATAGTCTTGTGTGTAACGAGGGCTGAAAGGAAAAATAAATAATTATTCGTACCAAAGAAAAGTTGTTTCACATTTTTTTCTTTAATCCCATAATCGCAGGCTTGTTTTTATTACATAGTGCGTACACACGATAGAACGAGTGGGTTTTAGGCCGTGGGACAATTCACATCATGGTACATCAAGTAATTACACAGATTGACTCTTAATTTTTGTTAAAATTCAAGGAATTTAAATTGATGACAAAAATTGAATCTGAAGAGTGATATGGAATCACCAATGAAATGTTTGATCTTTTTGCTTCTTTTTTTTTTTATTCTTCTGTCAATTTTTATTTGATATTTCTTGAAAGTCTCACTATTATTTTGTAATTAAACACTTATCTTGTATTTGAATATATTTTACGTGATTTCATTCAATTCTTTCCTGGAGCATTGAAGTTTACAGTTTATTATTTAAAAATGAATTTTTCATTCGATTAATTTATCGAAGCTAATAACACACGATTCGAAAAAACTATTTTTTGTGGAATTAAATTGAACGATTGTAGCGTTTATTCATTAGTAGAGAATTGACATTGTTTGGTGCGTTTCAAACGGAGTAAAGAGTGGCTAAAAATAATCAATTTAATCTTCAAGCTTTTACATTCAATTTGGTGATAGTTTTTTTTCTTCAATCTTTTATACCAAACCTTCAAAAAGCCATGACCCGTCATACCGAGAGTGAAATTTTGTTGACTCGAATAAACTGACTTTTCGAATCATCTTAACGATCGCTGTCCATTTAAAAAAAAAAGTTTCTTGGATCCATAACTCTTTCGATCCAACAAAATTGCAATGAACAAATTTTTTCTCAGTGTACGGTCAGCGCCTATTTAGTCGCCTTGAGTGGTGATTATCAGCATCCGTACTTTGGGAACCATCCGTACAAGACTCCTGAGGCCGCCGTACGCCAACCGTTGGAGCTTCACAGAAAGGTGTTTCGGGCATGGATTCATGAAGGTCGAGTCCGAACCACCTGAAATTACAACAGGAGAAGTGTTTGAAAAAAAATTCAAATTTCCGTCAGTGTTTCATCGTGATTAATTCACGATCGAGGCAACTTTGAAGTTGATTCGGATTTTGATCCGAAATTTGTGGAGAAACGAGTTTTCTTTTTCTTTTCTTTTTTTTTGGATACGCCAATCGACCAGTGAAAAATTATTTTTTCTTTTTACATTTTCTTACGTTTTACGATGACAGCGATAAGCGTGCTGCATCGGATACACGTTTATCTTAAAAAAAAAAAAAAAAAAAAAAATGTTTTCGGATCAACTTTTTCCACCGATTCCAACATGATGCTTCCATTAAAAAATATTCACGAATTTATAATTCTGTTCTCCAAGATTCCGCTAATGACGACATACGTACTTGTATCGTTAAACGGATGACCTTGATTTTCGGATTGGGCGTTTTCGGCCAGTTCGGGAAGGCATCGGTCGTACTTTTGAACGTTTATACATCGATATACGATGGTAAATAATTTCAGCCAAAAAAACGACGAACGAGAGACAAAATCCAACGATAGAAACCGCCATCAATTGCCGAAACAGAAGATCCTTTGGTTCTGATTTTTCGGAGTGCGATTTTAATTCGTACGATCGACGATCAAGGTACGATAGTCTGTCACGATTATATTGTATCTTCGCTATTATTCCAGAGCTGTGTAAACGCAGGATCAGTTTATCGAGGCTCGGAAGATACGGCGACCTTTTGCCCACTAAATATACCGAATTTTCGGCTCCGAAACACGGTTTAGCGATCTTCATCATAGGATTCCCGTCGCGTGCGGTTTCAGCGATATACATTTCTGCTTTCCGTTTGTCAACGAAAGTAGTGATATTTTTGTATGATATCAATGCACTTATACAAAATTCCAGAGCGTTTATTGGAACGATTCCGTTGCTCAAGCGTTTCAATGGACCGGTCAAAAGACTGGAGTATGTTTGAACTTGATGTTCCAGTAAGCACATCTTCAATCCCGAGTTGTCAAGCTCTTCGATGCTCTCGAACGGTACTTCGCCCTCTTTTTTCACGGTTATGTCCGTTATGGCGGCATAAATCGTTGACGAATAGACGGCAAAAATGGTGAGCATACAAGCAAAAACAATGCGTTCGGCATAACCGTAAGGTTGCCGGGTGACCGAAACGCCGAACAAAACTCGTCCGATGTTGAACATTCGCCAGGGATATGATTTGAATCCAAGCTGTCGCATGACGATCCAGAAAGTCAATATTATACCAAAACTCAGGAGAACTGCCACGATTGCATCATTTTGAATCAGAGTTTTTGATGTCGGCAAAATCGGTACGAGAGCACATAATTCGGCGTATTCTATTGCTGCTGTTCGTTGTCTATTGTTCAAGCCAGACTCGAGATACGTAAAGGAATATGACAAAAGATCGACATCCAGCAAAGTCAATTGGTTCAAGTAGCTCCAAATATCTGTCCCATGTATACTTAAGACATCAATAATCTCCATGGAACTGTTGAGTCCATGCAGTATTGTGTGTATGATTTCATATGGACCATCGTCATATTTTAGAACCTCGGGGATTCCGGCTACTCTGATAGGGTAACCGTGCATGTCGGCGACTTTGTTGGGAAACAGGCTGGGCATATCCGAAGTCAATTTTTTTGTTGTTGTAATATCTTTTGAACCGATTGAGCTCATGAAGAAACGGTGAAGCGATTGAACGTTCGATCGCGATCGAGCTTCGAGGTACTTTCGGTTCAACCGACTCGATGATCGCCAAATCAAGTATTTTCTTGGTCCAAGCGTATTGCAACAATTCCTCGACGCGCTCACTCGCTTCCCGAACGAAAGATACTATGAGATATTTCGGAGCGTAGTGAAAAGTCGCCATTCGTGATACGGCGTTGATAAACTTCTTCGTCATTAAAATCGGCAAACTATTTTTGGATTCTATCGCAAGGAGAAATAGAGTCGCTGGTGTGTCGGTGGGAGTTCTCTTTTCCGCGGTATTATCGAACACTGAATTTACCGGAATTTCGAAATTTTGATCGAGATTAATTCTCATCGCAGGCAAATTCTGCATCAACTTGACAAACAATTCTTCGATCAGTGGATTTTCCAAAATCTCGTTGTCATCCAATCTCGTAATTAAATTTACTTGTTTGAATTGCGAATCTTGAAGTATCGATCTCGTAAGATCATCGATCCAGTCAGTAGACTCAACGAAATTTCGAGAAGATCCGATACACAAAAGTACACCGAATAACCCGACGATATACATTTTCCAACCGTTTATTCTCACTGACTTCATTGTCTCGACTGAACTTGCGAAGGGAATTTTTCTGCCGATATGCATGCCGGAGCATCCTGTTATTGAATCGATCCATTGACAAGTGTTGTTTGAACCCATTTTTAGATCTCAACACTCCAGCTAATGAAGTATCTAACGTTTTGTTGCGTTCTGCGCATGAATTTTACGAGCGTTTCGTTTCAATACGTCCGACATTCAATATCGACTTCACAATTATCAGAAGCACTTTACATTTCAAGTCGTAAAACGTAGCTATTACCTATTCTATTAGTGGAACATCCCTTTCTACGTGCTTAGAAAATCATTGGAATTATACGATTTCGTAGATAATCGCGAGACATTTTTCTAAAATTCATTTTAAGACATCAACGATTGTCTTCGTTCATCACCATTTTCAGAATTTTTATATAATAAATAATATTTTGATACATCAACGGATTCAATCAAAGTGGAATTCACATCAATTTCATCGTAGATCAGACTTTTTAAATTGACAATTCATTAGATTTCAAAGTATCTGGTCTACTTGTCTTGAGATTGGTGAAAATGGATCGTGTTACCAATGATTGCGGAAGCCCTTAACATATTTGTAAAATTTATTCAATCTTTTTTTCGAACCGATTTATTCATTTCTACGAAGTAATGACTGTGATATTGACTTTGTTGTATTCACTCTCCGATTAGTTTGATATTATTGATTTATTCAGGTGACGAACAAAAGTTGGTTAATAAGGTCGAGTAACTTTTCCAATATGATGATAGTCCATAGGAGAATTGGACAGCTTAATTCATGAGAGGACAACTCGAAAATTTTTCACCTTCCAGGACACGATCCTCTTTGTCAGATTTCAGTAATCTCTTTCATGTTTTTTTTTTTTCGTCAATCCCTCTTTTTCATCTTCTCACTCCACTACTTTTTTGCTTTCTCTTTCGCTCTCTTGCTCTCGGCCCGTCCGACAATCTTCTTTCCCTTATTCTCATTATTCCTTTGCGAAGGTCTTCAAGCCTCTGCTGATGACGTCGTTCAATTTTCCTACCCCGATGCGTCACATACCTTGCCCTGCTCCTACTTCTCTCGGACTCCTTGGCTTTCTCGTAGCCTCAAAGGATAACGAGGAAAAAATGAAAGGAGATGGGCGATGGCATCCGTGAATATACGTGTATTAGGTGCAGGAGAATGACGAGAATAAAAGGCTTCGGGCAGTTTGAAACTTGGAAGCTTAAGCCTGAGAAACTCCTTCATTTTTCCAACTGCATGACCGACAAGGATGAGGAGTACAAGCTTTTGTAAGGAGTCACAGAAGAAGAGGAGGTGGGAGGGAGCGAAGAAAAAATGGAGGTGAAAAGAGAAATATTGAAAGATCGAAGTGGTTCGAAAAACTGTGCTATCGGAAAAGGGAGCGCAGAGACTAAAATTGGAGGAGATACCAAAAGAGAAGGGAGGAGATACCAAATGAAGTGAAGTGGAGTAGGAGAAAAGGGAGTGCAGAAACTAAAATTGGAGGAGATACCAAAAGAAGTGAAGTGGAGTAGGAGAAAAGGGAGGAGATACCAAATGAAGTGAAGTGGAATAGGAAGAAATGGAGTGCAGAGACTAAAATTGAAAGAGATACGAAAAGAAGTGAAGTAGGAGTAGGTGAAAAGGGAGTGCAGAGACTAAAATTGGAGGAGATACCAAAAGAAAAGGGAGGAGATACGAAATGAAGTGAAGTGGAATAGGAAGAAAGGGAGTGCAGAGTCTAAAATTGGAGGAGATACCAAAAGAAAAGGGAGGAGATACGAAATGAAGTGAAGTCGAGTAGGAGAAAGGAACAGATATCGAAAATGGCATGTAGAAATAATCCCAGAAAACTAAAACGTATGATCAAGAAAAGGAGTGAGAGAGAGTTCAAGAGATCACAAAGAGGGAGGTGGTGGGAGGAGACGGTTTGAAAAATAGTTGGAGGGGAAGGAAAATAAGACAAAAATGGTAATAAGTGTTGGTGAAAAGAAGTAGGACACGACAAGTTAAAAAAAGAGGGAGCACTGGGAGAGAATGAGTGGGAGGAGTGGATAAAAGGTGAAAAAGCACTGAACGGAGTGACAAGGAAGAAAAAGAAGAAAAATTCAGTTGAGACTAAAGTAAAATGTAGAAGAAAACCCGCGGATGAATAAAGATAGAGTGAAGGATCGTGGAATGGGAATGGAGAGAGAGTTGGGAGGTGGCTCAACTATGTCGGTGTAAGTGAGACAAGAAGCAGAGAAAAGAAGAGAAGACGTAAGGGGAGAAAGAAGCTGATAGACTTGAGTGAGTGGAAGAGAGCTAATAAAGAGACTAAATGGAAACCAGAGAAATGGTTACAAAAAAAAAAAGAAAAGGCTGAAGGAAGCTTCGCCAAAGACGACAGAGACGAATATAGAAAAGTGTCAATCGATACATCTCACTCCACTCGACAAAGTTCCTCCTCTCTCCCAATTCTCTTTTGCCACACTGTAAAGACTTGCCGTTGAAGCCGCCTCGTCGGAGACGATTCCTAGTTGCAATGTGCTTCTTACCACCGTCACGCTTTGCTGACGTAGCACTCCGATTCTCCTATACCGTTCTGGGCAATAGGGAGAAGTGGGTTCCATCTCTATCCCTCTCTTTCTCCCTCCCTCCCTCCCTCCTTCTTTCTTTTACTCTCCTCTTCTTTTCTTCTCTCATCACGGCTATTGGTACTGGGGGTTCGTGCCGCGATATCGGTCGGAACTTAATGCTCCCCGACCCTGTCGTTACCCACAAGCATTGCTAACCTTGTCGAACCCATTTTAGACTACACCTCCTCCCCCCTCCCCTCCCCTCCCTTCTCTTTCTCTCTCTCTCTCTCTCTCTCTTTCTCAATTTCTCATTCGATTCCTTTTTCTGTTTCCTCTTCTCCGGCCTAATTCGTAAACGCACGGGTACAGGATCGAGTGTAAATGAGATTGAAATTTACACAGAGTGCAAGCATGCCAAAGGGCTCAAAAATGATTGAAAAAAAACTAATTTATCTTCGATTTGACAGAACAAATGTTTACGATGCAAAGGATCAGTTTTTTTTTTTTTTTTTTTCAAATTAGCGGATCCAATAATTATAATTGTCCATTTACGAAATCAAGCTTTCATCAACCCTCTGACAGATGATAATTGTTTCTGTGTGAATACAGCTTAAACGCGCGTGTATAATTAGTTAGTTATTTTCCAATAATTAGATATCACGATGCTTCTGTTTGTGTGACAAATCCCAATGACATTTGTTTCAATTGATCGGACTCAATTGGATCGCATTACCGATCATAAATCGGAATGATTTGTTGATAAATCAAAGTGACATTTCAATCCAGAAAGTGGTGTGTTCATCGTTATATAAGTTTTGATAATTAAAAAGAGTGCGCGATGTCAAAGCACCGAATGAAGGGAATAATTCCACAGAGCTTGAATCTAATATAATTGCTTTGAAATTTGTTCTCGTACATTCAATTTGGAGTTTTGAGGATATTTTGGCACTTGAGTAGATGCCAAGCCCCTTTGACACTCGAGGCATTTAGGGGATGGTGCACCCCTTCTTCGACTCAGTTCTGAGTTCTTGTCGGATTAAATAGAACTGGAAAAGCTCTCATGTTCACTCGGTGGAAAGAGAAAATTGGAAGGGGGAAGGAAAGTTCTAAAAGAAGAGGTGGGCCTCCGATGAAAGAGGGAGGGAGGCGGAGGGAGGAGGGTAAGGGAGGAAAAGCTTTGAGGTACGTTAACTCTTGTGGGATACACGTTGGAATTGTTGTTCCTCGTAATAACCGGCAATTCCCGCGATGGTTGTACATCGCGGGAGAAGAGAAAGGGAGCCACGAGCGTAAGTAGAAAAGTTCTCTTAAGGGATGTGATTTACGAGCACCGTTACGTATTCCAGGTCATATTTTATTTTTCTTCTTTTCTCACTCCCATCTCTCGGCTTTTGTATCGCGTACAGGCTCTTCGCTTTTACAACTGTGGCCAATTTTTTGAGTAGGCCCATGCGTGGAGGGAGGAAAAAAAAACAAAAATGTTGAGAAAATTAAGAAAAGGGTCAACTTGAATATTAAAAAAAAAAAAAGAAAACGATCGTATCCTCTCGATTTATTTCATGCAAGTCCGGATGAGAAAAAGAGAAGAGAAATTTTATAGATACAAATTCGTTTCATGCCCGTATGCCGTTCGTTCCATTTGAAGAAAAACTTTTTTTTTTATTTTTCGCGACGTAAATACATACGGTAGAATATTTCGGGATAATTTGTGATTTTGAGCTCGGTCGCTACAAGGGTCAAAGAGACAAATGTTTTAAATAATATGCCTGACACCGATATAAATCCTTCAGCGTTTTTTCGTTATCGCTTCTCACATTTCAGCCTCTGCATGGAAACTCCAATGGTCAGTACTCCATCTCCATAAACGAAAAACTTTTTTTTTTGTTATTTTTTTTTCACGTTTACCCTTCATCCTCCCTCTCCCTCTGTACCCTTTTAAAGAATCCAGAATTCGAGCTCTTTAATTGTATCAAAGGACATTGCGAACAGCATTAAGCCCAATAAATATTGACCACAACACGTTATCTCCATTCTGCCTCAAGGCCTGCATAGCTTTCATTCTTTCTCATTCCATTTTTTTTTTTTTTCGTACACCACCAAAAATACGAATTTCTCGCTTCAATATAAATTCCAAATAATTGCCTACGGTATCGAATTTTTTTTTTCGCACCACGAGAATGCTAAAAAAAAAATATAAAAAGACAAAAAATAGTTGCCTTCACTAATATCCATGAGGCAGAGTCCGATGATGGTTGATGAGAGCGTAACGTGGAATCGCTATTTTCACAGAGCTTAACAACATGAACGGGACAAAAATCGTATCGATTTCAATACAGCAAATGCTTTTAGCGTCAATTTCACGCTTGTTGGGTGACAGAAAAAAAAAAAATCATTTTCACATTGTGGAGTGGTGCTTTGAACCTCTGAAAATTCCTCAAACCTTTTGAAAAAAAGTTGCAAATTTTGTGAAAAAAAAATACTTTTCACTCTGTTTCAGTTTTTAGCTAAACTTTTCCATTTTGAACTTTTAACATTTTTATCAGAATAGAGAAAAATGTGTTTTTTCAGGACAGCAAATGTTGAAAAAAGAAAAAAAGTTTCAGTTTTCATTTTGAGCTTTTAAAATTTTCCAAAAAAAAAAATCCAAAACTGTATTTTTTTCAAAAAATCGCAATACTTTGCCATTAAGAAAAGATGAAAAAATGAACAAAAAATGTGAAAATAATTTGTTGAAATAAAAATTACATTTTTCAACAGAGAAATTATGATTAATTACGGTCGTTATAATGGATGAACTATTCACATTGTTATTCTTGAGCTTTTTACAAGAACCAAATTTTCAGGTCAGAGTATTCTTCTCCTCTGTATGACTGCAAAAAAAAAAAAAAAGAAAGAATTTTTTGTGAAAAAACAAGCGTCAAGGGGTCGAGTGATAAAAATTTGATATTCTTTTAGCAATGTCATCAACCGCAGATGAAAACTCTTTGATCTCTCGACAATTTGTTAACGAGCTCTCTGTTCCACCTGAAAAATTAACGAACCGCAAATCGGCCACGGTCTGACGGACCGAGAGTAGATTCCTTTCTTTTTTTTTTTTTTTTTAATTTGCCAAATTTGACAAGAATTATTATTATTATCACTACGAAGTGGTTTTAATTGGGGGTAAGAGAGTATAAATTCACGCTCGAAAACGAACAGTTATTTGAATGTTTTCAATCAATGATTTTCCTCAATTGTGGATTTTTCCTTTCCTCAATTTTGCTGTTAATTTTTTTCACCGTTATTCTAGGACAGTGCAATAATTTTTTTCGATCTACTACCTCTTTTCGTTTTTCGATGTTAAATATGAAAAAAAAAAGAAAAAAATACTTTAATAAAGTCCAGTGGCAAATTTATGATCTCTGAAATCCTTGGCCTGCCTCTTCGTTTCTCGCTCTCCTTCGTCTTTTATGGTAATAAGTCTTTCATCCAATTCGTTCAACCTCGTTTCTCAGCTGCCTTTTTTCCGCTCTTTACCTCTCCAAATTCTACTCTCCATCTTTTTTTTTCTACTCCTTTTCCCTCTTTCAATACAGAACAATGTCCTTTTTGAGTCACTTTCAAATTCGACGAATCCCGATCTTCGGCTCCCTCGAAATGCGCGAATTTATTCACACGAATTTATTTAACTTCCAAGAGCATTTCTAAATATAGGGCTCACAGTACTTGAATTTTCACTTATCAAACCTAAACTCATTCACTAATTTCAACGTTTCTCACAAACAAGCTTAATCGAATCGAACCCAATTTCAATTCAATAAAAATATTATTCTCTTCATCGTGATAAAGTTGAATCCAATTTTTTCATTAAACGTTACACAAATCGGTCAATTTAAAAATTTTGAATTCGAGATTGAGCCCAGTGGTGTGCTGCACCAAAACTGTGCATGTGTCACAAAATCTTTTTTTTTAATTATCATTTCGAATTTTTGTATTCCGAAGTCTTCAACCATGCACGCATCTATATATAATTGGAATTACGCTGAGAATATTTATATATTTATGTATATAATAAAAAATATCCACGAGAGTATGCAGTTCGGAGAGTGTCACTACCTCGACTATATGGATCTATGAAAAGAAGGTTTCTGCACGCGTTTATTCCATTGCGATGAATAAAAGCATATAGGAAGCTGCACTTCCTCGAGTTCATTTCCGGAAGCTTCACTCCTGTCCGTACAAGCGTTCGGGTGCTTTAATGCGCTTTTCTCACCTCGTTGTGCACCCCTCGCAGCCGCTTTTCACTCTCCGGTGGGGCTGTCACATCAAAAACATCGTAGCGCCGATGGTGCTGCCTCTGACGGTGGCGTCCCCCAACTAGGCTTCCGATTCCCCCACTCTTTTTCTCACATTCTTTTGCATTTTTCAACCTTTTTCTGCGCTGATGGCGATCCTATCTAAATGGGTTTAACTTCACTAACGGACTCATCGCATAATCCTACGAACGGTGAAGTAACCTTCGCGATCGTATTTGGAATAAATGTGCAGATTTTAATCGTAACTTCAAAAGCGTTAATTCTTCCTCTCATTCGAGTCAGCCAACGACACATTTTCAAAGCTTCCTCTGCTGCCACTTCGGTTATCGTAAAATCTTTTTTTCAGATCATTGGAGAGTTTGGTATATCAAAAATGTGCCCTTCTCGTATTCGAGCTTTTTGTACAAGCTTTGAAGGGCAGGGGACTCGGTTTTGAACTGGAAACATTTTTGAAATACGCTGTTTTCGTCGTTAAACTTCGATGTAAAGTTGTAAGCAGTCACGTGACCTAGTTACAGGTCAAAAAACATTGGAAATCCGCTCTGTTCATTGTAGCATTCCAATTCAAAGCTGTACGAAGTCTTGTAGACGTGCTTTTCGTAGGTAAACATTGAATTTTGGCCCTTTTTATTGTTCGGAACTCGGTGAGAAGCTCCAAGAAGACGCGTGACCTAGACGCGCTTCTTGGAATATTGGAAATACGCCTTGTTGATCTTCAAACCGGAATGCGGAATAAACGACTTTGAATAACTTCTTTGTTTGTCAAAAATGTTGCAAATTTGTAAATTCAGTTGCACAAATGCATTTATTCAATTTCGAGGCTCTAAGGGGGCGCTTTTTTTTACGTTTTCTTGCAGTTTATTGGTCCAAAATCTTGTAAGCGAAATTCTTACGTTAAAATTTAGTATCAACATTCGAGTTGACACCGGCAAGCTTCATGGAAAAATAAAGCAGCGAAATTTTTTTGCTCGTTTTCCTCGAAACCAATGTTTTTGATCGTATCCGACGGAATACTCGAATTACTATTTCTCAAAATCGTCTTTAGAGGAAAAGACCCAAAAGTGGGAAAGTGAATTTAAAAAAATCGAAACCACCGCGATCACATGAAAAAAATTGAGAAAATGATAATTTTTTGGCCCGTTGCGGTGGCATTTCCCTTAATGAATTCGCGTTTCGAGAAATGCATTTATTCGCCTTTGTTGAGCCCGACGGACCGGACGAGTTCGTGCAGTCTCCGAAAGTTTGGAGACATGAGATTCTTGGCGAAATTCAACGAGTCGGAAAGGCGTCTTTAAGGAGTTCGGAAGGAGGAGCTGAACATGGAAAAACAATAAAAATGATTTGATGCAAATCACGCATGTTTGGAAGTTGAAGAGTCCTCATAATTTCCAAGATTTCGTATCGTATTAAAACGATATTTTTCTTGAATAAAAAAAAAAAAATGAAATATTTGTGAAGAATTGAAACGAAAATAGAAATCCTAATAAATAAGTCATGAAATTTCTGCTGTAACATAAAAAAAAAATGACGCACATCACTCCGCATCGAAAAATATTCGGGATTTTCTCTCTTTACCGTTTGGAGGCTTCGAGCTAATAAGGGCTGCAAAGAAAAAAAGTTGGGAACGAGGGGTGAGTTCTTTCGAAACGAGACACTTCGAGCAAGTTCGAACGGAAAAATATTCAATACAAATACGAAAATTTCGTGAATATTTTGGCCCGAGGATATTCAATCGTTCGAGTAAAATTATATGATGTGGTCCGTCGGAGGGTCGGGGCCTTGAAATTCTCCAGAACGTCCAACTCTCCGGTATGTCTGATGTCGAAAATATCTCCCTGGGGTCTCCATTAGCATACACATCTCGCCACGCGCACCCTCTGCCGTGGACTCACCCTCGCCGAGGGTTAAATCTCCGAGGTACTCGAATTAACCCTCTGCCCCTTCCTGCCCCTCCCCCTCTTCGCACTATCAGAAGCCACCCCTCCTTCATTCTGGCATTGCCGTTATGCTCGCCATGTGGTTCAACGCTTTCAACTCTCAGAACGATATTCAAGCTTTTCGCGTTTGCATAATGCGACCTCGGGAAATCTCGCTCCGAGTTCCGGTTTAAACACCCATGTAATACTACTGAATGAAACATGAAACAAATTTTTCTTGAATAGAACAAAAAAAACCCGAGGAATATCCTGTCCTTCGCGTGCTGCTATCTTGGTTCGCGGACGTTCATTCAGAAGATTAATCGAGGATCATTTAATCAAATAAAATATTAACGCGTTTCATTGTTAGCAGATTTCGAACAATTCTTGTCTCAATTTGTTGTTTTCCTCATGGGGTTTTGCTGATTCGAATAATATAGTCACGATTTTGGACTAACAATCATCTATGTCCGACCACCAAACGCGTGGAGTGTGCAGATGGCGCCGACAATCCCGGAAGTTAAGCTGCCTCGGCCAAGGTCAGTACTCGGTTGGGTGACCGCTTGGCGATTGAAAGCTTCGCGGATTGTTCGTCGGGTTGTAGATTGTTTTTCTGGTTCCGGTTACTGCTGCTAACCGAATGAAACCAAGTCGCAACGAGCAGCTTGTATCGATCGGGTTTTCTACAGTTTCCCTTGGCCCTCCTGCAAACGCTCTTCCGTATTGCATTAGGGAAGAGTGGCGTCGGCGAAACTCTGGGGATTTGTACGAGAGAACAGGAACAGGAAGTTAGTGAAGAGAGGAAAAAGTGAGATGAAGCGATGAGTCAAGCCGGTGAAAACTCCTGAGAATATGCACAGGAAAATTCAAAATGAAATAAAACATGAAAATATACTCTCAACGAAAAGATTGAAGAGGCATTTACCAAGTTTTACTTCGATTTTTTGAAGCCTCCGTGACTTCGTGAAGAATGCACGAACATTGCAACCAATCGTTGCACAGAAAATTTTTTTATCGAACTATCCTGAAACTCGAAATTTCGAGCTTCGAAATCCTCTTTTCAGATATTCTAAACGTTCATTTTTCACGAAGTTACTGCATTTTAAAAATCGCAGAAAAATTTGTAAAATTTTTCTGCTCTTTTCATTCCTTGCTGAGTCTATTTATCTCTGTCTCACTGCCTCTCTGAAAGTGTGCTATGAAAATGTGTGTTCACTTTGTGTAATATAATTATTCAAACAGTCCAATTACTATTCCAAAAATTTATATTATTCTCTCTCTTTCCTGGGAATGCATTATGAAAATTGAGATTAATTTGCATCCGCGTTATGCAAACGTAGAATATCTGTAAACAAGCGTTATGATTGCAGACACGTCAAATTTCACATAATTTTGAACACATTTTCGAAACATTTTGTTTTATCCTCACACCGATGAATTCGAGCCTTCGAGCTCTTCGAACCCTCGAATCTGACTTCATAAATATAAATACGTAACTGGTTTTCAACTTCTCCGATCAAATTCGATTGTCTTTTGAAAAATTTTGTTTTATCAACCTCAATCCACCTACGATTATCAGAAATTTTTTTATTCCAACGACATTGATCTTCGGAGAATGAGCAGGAATTCAGTCGTCACTTGATCATCGAATGAAGATTCTAATAATCAACAGAAAATAAAGCGTCCCAATTTCGAGCATCGATGTCGACTATAAATTCGTGATTACTGAACAACAATAACGTTTCTTACCCGATCATCACTCTTCTGCACATTTCTGAGAGTAAAATCAAATCGATTCTTGAAAAATGGACAAAGATTGTTTGCAGGTTAAAAAAAGAAGATTTTTGTCGCGTTTTTGGTCAGTATGGATTTCTGGCACGTACCAATGGTGATGATCGTTTTTATAAGACAGAGAGAAACAGTGCAAGAGAGAGAGAGAGATATTGGGAGAGGGAGCGAGATAATAAGCTCTGGGTTTGAAAGGGATGTGCACTGGACCAATATACATATAGATGTAGGTCGGTAATGGAATTGCAAATCCGACGACATTACATGCCTCTTGGCAACTTGTGATTTCGCACCCTCTGCTCTGCTCATACTGGCCCTCTCTCTCTCTCTCTCTCTCTCTCTCTCTCTCTCTCTCGGGCTTTGGTCTGTCTCTTCTATGCTCTTTGCTACACTCTGAGAGCAGACGCAAGTTCAGTTTCCCATGTAGTCGACGACGCCTCGTCTGACTATATACTGGAACACTCTACTCTCATCCCTCGAATCGTGTGCGCTCTCTACTCCGAGCTTATAACGCTTTCCTCGCCCTCTCACGGTTCTCGGCAACGCTCAAATTAACTGCTCCCGGTCGAAGCGTGTGTGGACGTGACGCAGAGTCCGGAAAGACCCGGTGTGAGAGAGTAAGAGGGAAGGAGATATAAATGGAATGAGAATTTCTGGCCTGCATTTTCGTCCACTCCTCTCTCTGCTACGACAAATCCATCTCCCTCCCTCTGCCCCCTTCTATCGTTCACATTTTTTTTTGTTTTCTTTTTTTTTTTCATGAATTTCCTTAATCGTCACTTCCGGAATGCATTTTGTTTGAAAAAAGCTGTTCTGCTTCTGGGAGAACGCTCGGGACGACAATAATTAGGGTTAATCAGAGAGATGAATTAATGTCAATGTTTAAGCTCGTTACGCTTGGAGCCGTGATTTGATAATATTTTCGAAGCTGAATCATCGGTGGAGCTTGAATTTAACTCATTAATTCGGATTTGATTTTTGGCCCAAAAAAAATCTAGGATTGAAGCACGCTTTTGTTAAACGAATGAGCGAGAAATAAAAAGAATAAAGCTAAGTTGAGCCTACTTCATTCGAGTTCAAGGTGAAACCAGGAGGATGAAAATTCCATGGGTATTAAATAAATGAATCGAGTTTTCCCATTTCGCTCAGCAATGTTTAAATACGTTTTTTTTTTTTTTTTTTTTTTTTCTTACCCTCGGGGAATCATAAAGGGGTGGAAAAAATTTGAAAACCAAGCTAACCGAAGCCAACTTTTTCTTCACTCTTTTTATGACGAGAGGAGATGAAAAAAAGTACGAAGAGAGAGAGAGAGAGAGAGGAACAAAAAAAGAAAGAAATTTCAATTCGTCGTCATCGCGACTCCACTTCACTTTTCGTTGCCAAATGTTAAAAGACGGAAAGGTAAAGCAGATGGGTGAATTTTCAACTGGGCTAAACTTTGAGAGAGGGAGGGAGGGAGGGAGAGAGGGGAAAGAAGCGAGCAACGCGGGTCTCAGAACTTTGGAGAGTTTTTCCACATTTCAGTGTGTAGTCAAAGCCACAAAAAGTTAGGAATTCGAAAAGAACATACTCGTAACAAAATTCGTTTCATAATTCGAACCAGTTTATTTTCTGAAAAAAAAAAAGAGTATAAATTTAACAATTATCTCTAATCGGTCTTTCAGCATAAAAAAATTTGTTTTTTCAAATAAACACGAGGATCGTTCAACCTAAAATGTACGAAGATGATTTTTTTTTTTTTCGTAAACTTTTAATTGGTGGAAAAATGTACTGAAAATATATATGGACTCTGGAAATCGATTCGAAATGAAATACTCCATTGACACGAGCTCATTTGTGACTCGTAACAATTAGAGCCTCTCTTAATGAATGAAATTTCTGCTTTTCTCTTTTAGGTTTAACATTGACTGACGCTTTACAAGCTTTTACTGGACTCGTCCATTTCTCTTTCTCTTTTCATGGCTCTCTCGCTCTCTCTCTCTCTCTCTCTCTCTCTCTCTCTTTCGCTCCAACTCGCTTGAACCATACTCCGAACCTCGAGACTACCCCTATGACCCAGATTCGCTTGTACTTTACAGAGGCATGCGAGTTGGTCCGAGTTCGAGAGATCTAACCCCCTTCATACGTACATGTATACAGTAAAAGAAAAAAAAATGAGGAACCTGCTCTTTTTAAATTATCTCCAATAGCGCGAGTTCTCTTTCATACGAGACTTCCTGAGAGCGAAATATTTTTTTTTTTTTCTATTTTGTTTTCTCTTTCTGACAAAACAGAGTCGATAGACTCCGTTGGATGAATTTTCATCAATTTATCGATGATTTAATATTGAAACATAAAAATATAAGAAAATTTGTAAAAATTGACATTTTTTGGTTGAAAAAAAAAAAAAAAAAAAAAAAAAAAATTTCAATTCTTGTTTTCTCATGAATTTTTCGAAATTCGCTAAAATTTAATTTTTACCGATTTTTTGTGACAAAATTTAATAACCGTTTTCAATTTCGACGAATATTTTTTGGTTGATCGAATATTCTCAATTCTCCTCCCTAGAACTCAAATATTTTTTTATTCAAATTCTCACTTTTTCGTCGCGTTAATCGTATCCATTGTGCTCCTTTTCGTTCATCATTTATTTATCACGATTATCCGATAAAGCAGCTCGCGAGAGACCAGTGAAATTGGATTTTCGACATAAAAATTGAAATTTTTTCCTCGTACCCGGACTCCGTCACGTGCTGAGAACGATAGAATAAACGTGAGAGACGACGAGAGGATGAAAGATAAGCGGATTAATTTTGCTCACATGTCAATGCGTTTTATCGTATGCACACGAGATTACTTCGATATTTTTGCACTTTATACATTCATACACAAATACAAGCGGATCTTAAATATCAATCTTATATTTATGCACAAATACCCAAACGAAATGTATCTTCAAAATAAAATAATATTTTATTAAAAAAAAAAAAATAAATTTAATTAAATGTTTTCGAAAGTTTTGCTTTCAAAATAATAACGAATGACGAGTCGAATGATAATCTGATCTGAAGAAGAATGTTAAAAATTTGTTATTTTTAACTAGAAAAAATGAATTTCCTACTAATCTGCGATAAAATTTACGAAGTTTTTTTTTTCCGAACTTCAATATGCTTCAGACAAAAATTTATCATTTTCTCCCAAATTTTTCGATGCTTGATTCTCAATGAAAAAAAAAAATAAAATAAAATTACGAATGTTTCTTTACTGAATCCAGACCAACGATTCTCTTGGCCAGAAAGTCTGGTTTATTTTCGATTTTTTTTTGTTGACATTACATAATCAGCGGCATTAAAAACTCGTGCACATGAACTTCCGAGTGAATCGAGCACGTCAGCAAAAATGTATGCCTCGAGACGAGCTGAGCCATCAGTGACGAAATCATTGGTGTGGCAATAAACGAGTAAAAAAATGCGAGAAGTCTCCGTAACTGATTTTTTATTTTTTTAAAATTTATTTTATTATTTTTGTTTATTTATTTAATACCTACATTTCAATATTTTTTGTTTTTTAATTATTTTTTTTTCCTTTTTTCAATTCTCATTGTTTCTGCGATGCAGTCGGACCAAGCGGTCACCCATCCAAGTATTGGCCTCGCGCCCGAAGCTGCTCAATTCTCGGAAGATCGCCGGAGTCATACGCTGTTGTTTATTAACAACTGTTATTTCTACGCATTTTAAATCCGGAAGAGCGAGTTTTAAAAATATATAATAAAACCGGTGTAAAATTTTTTAAATTTGTTTCGTTTTGACGAATTTTCATTCGCGTATTTCCTTCTCTTTTATTTTTGTTTTTTTTTCTCACTCTCATCGGAATCGAGCATTATATTCGCATCGGCAAATAGCACGGTAGAATGTAACCAGCGATTTTCGTTGGTGCGATATATATTGTTTGAAACACATGCGGGAATAGCGGTGCGAGCGGTGAATGAAAAAGGTCGCAGGGATCAGGCGCCGAGGCAGCTCTCTATACCCGGAAACAGAATTGCTACGAAGCACGCACGCGATTTCGAGCCTCTCGAGCGTTATAATTTTTGCACATACGCAGCAAGGGGGGATTATCCTCTGTGGATATTTCACATTTTGAAAATCCTAACGCTTCGACGCAGCCACATTTTTTTATTTTTATTTTTTTTTATTTTTTTCTCTTTCATTACGTTTCGTTGTGTTATTTTTTTTTATAAAAAAAAATTAAAAACTTGGAAATCATCGATAATCGAATACGTTGAAAGCGATTAATGAACCTCCGAATAAGAGTTTCCGGATTATCAAAAATTACGTCTAAATTTTAGAAAAAAAAAAATCATTGAGAAATTAATGAAAACTTCAAGATCGTTAAGAGTCGATCAATATTAGTCAGATGAAAAAAAAAATTTTCTCAATTTGATATCCGATCCAAAGCTAATCCATAGATTTTTATTTGAACAGAACTTAAAGAGGAGAAATTAATAAAAAAAAATCATTTGGGTTCAAACGTTTTCGTGGATTCACAGAAACCTTGAATTAGGTCTGCGAATCACCACCGCAAGTTTAGCGAATAAAAAAAAACGTTTAAAAAATGTAATAAAAATCTTTTCGTGTTTAAAATTAAAAAATCTCTATTATTATTATGATTTTTCAAAAGAGATGAGATCTCTTCGTTTTTAAAATTTGATAAATCAGAAATTTAATTTGTTAATTTTAAACATTTTTTTGAATTAATTGAACCGAAATTGAGCAAGATATTCGATCAAAAGTTCACGTTGCTGTCGTGAACGAATAACACAAAGTTTAGCGAATAATTGAAACGCTCAATAAATCTGATGAAAATATTTGTCGAACCTAAAAAACAAAGTTATTAAAATCTGATTGCAGCAGGGTACTTGGTTCAATGATACACGAGTCGTCTTTTTATCGGCACATATTTCGGTGCATCGAGTACACAGATTCAAAACCAGGCACGTTTTTTTCAATGTTGTTTTTTTTTTTTTTTTTTTTTTTTTTTTTTTTTTTTTTTTAATAAAATTGGTATTTCCTTCAATTACATGGTATTAAAAGAAAAAGGTTACACTGTCTACGAATCACAATCTTTATTTATTCAGCCAAGAACATTGGGTTTGTATCGATCGAATATTTTTGATTTAAAAATTTTTTTTTTAATTTCTCAGATTAATTCGAAATCGCTGATCTGGAATTTCTTGCCTGATTGATGAACGCTTGCTTTGGATATATTGACCCGGCTCTCGACCCGGCCGTTCGCATCGATGTAAAATACAACGCGATCCAATTCAGTAATATCAGGATTAACGGTTTTGGGAGTATGCGCGTTCAGCCATTTCCACAGAGAATAAGCGTTCTCGGCCTGGATTTGAACTTTTGGAAAAACATGTATAGCGAAATGGCACTCGTATTGAACGGCTTTAACGTCGCTCAACGAGAGCCCAGGTTTTTCGTTGTGAAATTCGTTGCACGGGAAAAATAAAACTTTCGGAAATATCAATGAGCCTGTACAGTCACCCGGTATGTGCGGATTGCATTTCTTATCTTTCATTAAAATATTCGTACTCGTTGCGAAGATCACCATCACCCTGTAGCCTTTATATTTTTCGAACTTTCTATCTATGCCATCGATATC
Organism: Campoplex capitator; assembly: GCA_037576405.1. Lineage (NCBI taxonomy): Eukaryota > Metazoa > Arthropoda > Insecta > Hymenoptera > Ichneumonidae > Campoplex > Campoplex capitator. The sequence goes on from JARBWI010000023.1 coordinate 3,761,443, forward strand.
GATCTCGTGAAATTCGTAAAACGATTTCACGTCTTTCCAGTTGAATTCTTCCAGCTCATTTTTCAGTGACATTGTCGGTCCTCCAATTGCTGTCACGAATCAACACCGCAGCTGATGTTGCTGTTTTACCTGCAACATTATTTTCAAAAGCTTTATCAAACAAGTTTTAAGAATCCAGGACAAAGGTCAGAGCGGCACAAAAGCTAAAAGAAGGAAGAGAGAGAGAGAACTTAATTTCCACAGAACTCATTGCAACGTAATTGATTGAATTGAGGAGTTTCGGTACAAAAGTCAAAATGTTAAGAAATTAATCAAATTTTGTGATAATGTTCTTCAACATAAAGTACGAAATCACAAATTTTTTCAAAATTTTCTTCTACTTGGTTATCGAGTAATTATGCATTGAAGCAGATTTCTTATGCCCGAAGTGTATACCTATATATATGGAAACGCTGTGCTCATACACGTGAACTTTAGTCTTCGATTACTCGATAACTGTGTAGAAGAAAAATCTGAAAAAATTTGTATTGTCAAATTTGGCACTAAAGAATATGTTGACCAAATTTTATAAAATTCTTAACTTTTTGACAATTTTTTTGTGTTTTTAACATGGTTTAGCATGACAACATTGTATCGCCTGTAACGAAACTCCTCAATTGAATCAAAAATATTATATTATTGATTTGGGGTCGAAAATACGCCTGGTAGTTGAGGAACTAAATTAAGGAGCTTCGTTTTTTGATCATAAGTTCATATTTTTATTTTTGAGAACGTTTTTATATATTTGAAAAAAAAAATTCTTGAATGTTTAAAAAATACTCGAAATTCCATGCCCACAAAACTTTTCGAAGGTTAATATTGGTAATGACTAGCTTGACGACAGATTTAAAGACACTGGAGTCATCTCTGTAATGGAAATACACTTGCATTGAAGCTCAATGCCCCTAAATTTGCAATCTCTTAGTGTTCTTTTATTCTTAGTCATCATTTTTTAAATGTTTTCATTTTTATAGAAACCATTTGAAAGATACAACGAGCCTCATTCAAAGTTCAGACTCAGCCTTCTTAAAAGATCGAGTGCAAAAAGTTTGAGTCAGGAATTTTCAAATAACAGTGAAGATTGTTAAAAATAAGTCATCAATGGACATCCGACACTTTCCTTCTCCAATTTCGTGAGCAATGGACTATGGAATAATTTTAGAAAAAGAAAAAAAATGTCAAAAAGATGAAAAATATTTATTTTTTATTTTTCATTTGGTTATTAAGGAGTTTTGGTACAGGCTGTACAATGTTGCCATGCTAAACCATGTTAAAAACACAAAAAAATTAAAAAAGTTAAGAACTTTATAAAATTTGGTGAACATATTCTTTAGTGCCAAATTTGACGATACAAATTTTTTCAGATTTTTCTTCCACACAGTTATCGAGTAATTGAAGACTAAAGTTCACGTGTATATGCATAGCGTTTCCATATAAATAGGTATACACTTCGGGCATAAGAAATCTGCTTTAATGCATAATTACTCGATAACTAAGTGGAAGAAAATTTTGAAAAAATTTGTGTTTTCGTACTTGATGTTGAAGAACATTATCACCAAATTTGATTAATTTCTCAACATTTTGCCTTTTGTACCGAAACTCCCTAATGATTGGAACGACTAATATGGGTCGACAATTTTCTGGATATTTCCTTTGTTCCCAAGCACAATTCGTCGAACGTTCTCGAATGTAAGAGATTGCGTACTGCTAGTCATTGCCGAGGAGACTTGAGAGAAAAAAAATCTTTCAATAATTCAATGATTTGTTTGAAAATGTTTTTTCCTAGTATTTTTCAGTCGGAAGCATGTATATGTCTGTTTTTTCGAATGTAATATTCAACGATTTTTTCAACAATTTTGAACCTCCCAAGAGGTTCCATGTATTTGGAAACTTTTTTTCAAAATTACTTTCGTATCGACGAAATAATTACTCACCTTACAGAGGAATTATTCGAGTGACGTAAAAAAAAAAAAAAAAAAATCGATAACCAACTTCCAATTTCGACTGAGAGATCTTCTTTTTCGAAAATATTGATGCGAGAAATGTTTCCGCACAGGGAGTCGAATTACTACTGATAATAGTTGTTACGTCGTTGTTCCTTTCGTACGTTTTCATAGGACACACTGTGCTAGAATATAACTTGCCATTATTAGTCGAAACGTGACTTTTTCCAAACTTTTTATCAGACGATACGTGTTTAAGCTTTTCGATCTTGGAAAGGCTTCTCGAAACAACGTTCGCTTGTATTGTTCTCCATCACGATTGTCCTCATTCCTAATAAATAATCTAAGAAACTCCTGATCTGCGTTTTTCGAAACAAAGGTTTTTTTTTACCGCGAATAATATCGCTTCGTGTTTAAAAAATGGAAAAAAAAATATTATTATTATTATTATTTGTTTGAATAGATGAGATCTCTTCGTGTTGAAAATTTTCAAATCTCTATCATTATTATTATTTTTCAAAAGAGATGAGATTTCTTCGTGTTTAAAATTTGATAAATCAGAAATTTAATTTGTTAATTTTAAACATTTTTTTGAATTAATTGAACCGAAATTGAACAAGGTATTTGATCAAAAGTTCACGTTGCTGTCGTGAACGAATAACACAAAGTTTAGCGAATAATTGAAACGCTCAATAAATCTGATGAAAATATTTGTCGAACCTAAAAAACAACGTTATTAAAATCTGATTGCAGCAGGGTACTTGGTTCAATGATACACGAGTTGTCTTTTTATCGGCATATATTTCGGTGCATCGAGTATACAGAATCAAAGCCAGGCACGTTTTTTTCAATTTTTTTTTATTTTTTTATTTTTATTTTTTTATAAAATTGGTATTTCCTTCAATCACATGGTATTAAAAGAAAAAGGTTACACTGTCTACGAATCACAATCTTTATTTATTCAGCCAAGAACATTGGGTTTGTATCGATCGAATATTTTTCAATAACATTAATGTTATTGAATCAACATTATTTATTTTCCTGTTTAATTTGCATCTGTTTGCCTGCAATCTGTGTACTTTAATTTTATGTTATCTACTGATATTTTCAGCCGTTACATTTACACGATCATCAGATTTTCCACTCGAAAAAATGTTCAGTCGATTAGAAAATAAAATAACGAGTATAATGTTAATCAAATTGTTTTTAGCAGGATGCATGCATGATGGGTTTGAATATATTAACGCGTCTTTCGACCTTGCCCTCTGCATCAATGTCAAATTCAACGCGATCCAATACATCAATATCAGGATTTACGATTTCGCAAGTACGTGCGTTCAGCCATTTCCACAAAGAATGAGCGCTCTCGCCATGGATCTGAACTTTTGGAAATACAGGTATTGCGAAATGGCACTCATTGCGAACGACTTCTACATCATCCGGGGAAAGCCCAGAGCCTAGGCTGTGAAATTCGTTGCACGCGAAAAATAAAACTTTCGGTAACGTCAATGAGCCTGTACTGTCCTCTCTCGGTATCAGTGGATTACATATCTTATCTCTTATTAATATCTCCGTACTCGCTGCAAAGATCACTAACACTCGAGATCCTTCGTACTGTTTAAACTCTACATCTTTGCCATTGATGTCGAACTCGTGAAATTCGTGGAAAGATTTCACTTCTTGCCAGTGAAATAGTTCTACTCTATTTTCAGATGACATGACTTTTTTTTTCTATTTTACCTGCAACATTATTTTAGAAAGCTTTATCAGAAAGTTGTGAGCATCCAAAATACAGATCAGAGCGACTTAAGAGCAACATTTTGTAATAACGCTTATTTTCTTTGTTTCTGGACGCGGTTCCTCGAATTTTCTCAACGAAAAAAATAGTTCGAAAATTATTTTTCAAACAAATAGTTCAATGATTTTTTCAACAATTTTGAAGCTGTCGATAGATTCGATGGATTTGACAAGGCTTTTTCTTAAATTATTTTTGTATCGACGACACAATTACTCACCTTATGGAAGAATTATTCCAGTGACGTGAAAAAAAAGAAAACGATAACTAACTTTCAATTCCAACACTGAGATTTTGTTTTTCGAAAATTTTGTTGCGAGAATGTTTTCGTACAGGGAGGCAGATTGTTAATGTCAATAATTATGACATCGTCGTTAGAAAATAACTTGCCAGTTCTAGTTGAAAAACGTGCCTTATTGAAAACACTTTATCAGACGACACGTGTTTCAGCGTTTGACCTTGGAAAGGCTTCTCGGAACAACGTCCGCTGGCATTGTTCTCCACCACGATTATCCTCATTGCAAAGAAAAAGTCTGAGAAACTCTAGATCTTTGTTTTTCAAAACGAAGGCCATTTTTTCTACTGCGATATATTATTATTTCGTGTTTAAAATTTCGAAATTTTTTTATTGTTATTATTTATTTGACGAGATGAAAATCTCTTCGTGTTTGAAATTTTTCATATGAAAAATTCATCAATTTTATCGAGTAATTGTAACATTTTTGAAATGAATTGAATATTTTTAAAAATTGGCAAGAAAATTGAGGAATTGATGGAAATCTACAATTTTTCTCCGAAAACGTAATCGTTTTAACAACTGACATATCAATTGCTGATTTAAATGCAAATTGTTTTCTACAAAAATCTATTTTCTCCACAGTATCGATGATTCAAGCCATTAGTAGAATATATTTTGCAGCATGGATTTGTAAGAATCGAGATATTTTGGAGTCGATATATTTTCGAAGATACACATTTAAGAATAAAATTTTTGACAACGAGCGTCGCGACAATGTTGCAATTTTTGAAAAATTTCTTTTCCATCGTTGCCGAATTCCTCGTGCGGCGTTTCTCTCGACGATATAGTTGAGAACTTTTGTTATATTATTGTGAATTTTACGTGAATGGTAACAAGTAGTTCCGGACCGGAGTCGTCATGAAGAATAATCTTTCAATGACGATTCATCATAAACCGAGCCCTGCTCAGTGACTACCCTGATTGAATTTGGAGTGGAATCTGTGCCTCATTCGACATGGAGTCTGTCAGATCTCATTCGGGGATTAAATGAACTGCGGCATTGTTTTGTTGATTCTTTGGTGTTTATAAATACGAGACTCGGCGCAGCCTGAATATTCGAACACTCATGAGCTTATTTTGACCCGAGGACACGTATCGCGATTCAAAAATAAACGTAAAATCGCTTCATTGAATAACAATCAAAATGTTTATCGTATGAGTACAAATGGATGCTGATTTATTCGTTCAGCTTCCTAGCGAAATATTTGTTTTCCGGAATGGATTGATGAATTTGGGTCAGGAGAATGCAACATCTCGCGGTGAACACGATTTAATGAAAAATCAAATAAAAAGCATCGAGATATACACAAACAATGACGCCAGTTTTAGTCTTCAGGGTAACAATGAAAATGCAGGAATTCCGCGATGCAATCCTCAAGAATCTTACAAGTTATGAATTTTTTCTTTTCCTGTATGTGCTTGTGAGAGATCTTCCCCGAAGATCGAGAAGAAAGGGGAATACTTTAGGTATAAATTGTCAGTATAATCTGACACGAGTATCACTTCGTAGTTGATCATTCGAATTGGTAGTTCAATATTCAGTCGGAAACGAAGAATTTTCGTGAACAAAAGCCAAACTCAACATGGCCAAGTTGTTGGTGGTCATATTGGCCGTAGCTGCTGTAGCAGCCGCGGAGAACACTACCGAAAACATCGAAGGTAAGTTAATCGATAATATTCGAAAAATTAAAATCGTCTTTTAATTGTGCGATTTATCGAGTCCTAAAAAAGTTACAACGATGAAATTCAAATGTGGATTACAAAATAGGTTGATCAATTGAAGTTGCCGCATTTATCCCATAGTCAATGTTTGATTCAGTCAGGAATCAATCCATAAGAATCCAGCTTTTGTTAAACCACTGAACGAAACTAATCGCCTTTACCTGGTCCTGCAGGTCAAGTGGTCAGGAACACGAGAGGAATCTGTTCCCATCTGTCGAACATAATCGGTGCCGCATCATCAGCTACCAAATTGCGCAGTAGCAGCGGTAGCTCATCTTCAGGTGGTCCCAGTTATGAGTTGATCCAACTAAGCGAAGACAGCAGCATCTCCACACCTTCGTCAGCAGCTGAACCTCAGTCCCGAAGTCATGCTACTGCTCCTGGTCCTCCTCAAGTGACGACCCGCGTTGTTGGCCAAAATGTTAGACAACTTGGAGACGGTCCCAAAACTACCATTCGTGAAGGACCATCCCACGTGGTATCTGGAGGCGGTGCTCCCACCACGTCCGTTCAACGTGGCTCAGCTTCGGCTTACCAGACCTCAGGTTCGGCTAACCAGGCCGGCTCAGGGTCGGCTTACCAGGCTGGCTCAGGTTCAGTTTACCAGGCCGGCTCAGGTTCGCCTTACCAGTCCGGCTTAGGTTCGCCTTACCAGTCCAGCTCAGGTTCGCCTTACCAGGCAGGCTCAGGTTCGCCCTACCAGGGTGCCTCAGGTTCGCCCTACCAGGGTGCCTCAGGTTCGCCCTACCAGGGTGCCTCAGGTTCGCCTTATCAGGACGCCTCAGGTTCGCCTTATCAGGTCCCTGCTCCATCATACCAACCAGCTCCACCATATCAACCAGCTCCAGGACCATCGAGGGGATATGAGAATAGTGGTGGATGTGGATGTGGATCTGCATCCCCTGGCGGATGTGGATGTGGATCTCCATCCCCTGGTGGATGTGGATGTAATGACAGATGTAAATGTGGTGGTGGATGTGGATGTGAGCGCCAATCACCGAGGCGACAGGTTGAATATATTCACATTGAGCATCCTCCTCAGATCGTCGAAAAGGTTGTAGAGCATCACATCGAGCATCCACCCCAAATCGTCGAGACCGTTGTTGAGACTGTCGTTGAACACCCTCCACAAATCATCGAACACACCAATCACGTCGTCCAGAGTGTCCCTCATGTTATGATTGCGAGAACCCACTCCGATCCTCAACACGAAACACCCTGTCAGTCCTGCAGTGGTGGAAAGACTTCCAAGAAGTCTTAATCTTTTGAAACTAGACCTCAACTCTCAATGACTATGGAAAGATCTTAACGCTCAAGTCAGTTGATACCATCCTGACGTTGTCGCATCTGCGGCACAATGTATTTGTAACTGGAAGCTACTTTTTTTCCATTATATGAATTTGACGAAAAAATAACTATATTGACTGAGAAAGCAACATTTATTCTTTCATTCGCCTGTTACTCATTGACTCATCAATTATGCCATTTTATCCATCATCAATCTCCTTGCCAGAAATATTAGATTGCCATAGTGGAATTCTCAGTTTGATACGAAAAATAATCAATTTGCTTACTGTTCCAACCTAATTCCCCATTTCCGAATGAATAATAATAATAATGTGGCGACATCGATGTCAATCAGAAAACAATGTCAGCGATCGGTTCACCGATTGAGAAACGCTGCATCGACATATTGCGAAATGGATTGGATTCGGTGCGTAACTGAATCATCAATAACGAAATGCGTTGGGCACTCTTCATGAGCTGTGAAAGTGAAATATTGAAAAACATTTCTCAATGAATGCTGGGTTTTATCTGCAAAGATCACACGGGCATCTCTTTATCAGAGTTAATTAATCTTCCTTGAGGCCCTGAGCCCTATTTTGGAAAAGTCAAGGTCAAGTGAAATGAGGAAAAAGACAGATGGGAAATTTTACAAATAACAAATTATCCCGTGATATATGATTCCCACACGTTAGAACTTGTAAGGGAAAATCTAGCGAACACTGTTAGCCTGTGTTTAACCGGAAGTTCGTTGATTAAATGGATTGAATATCTCACGATTCTGTTGAGTGTGATGATCGCTTGGCACATGGCAATCATTTGCCACTTGCCACTTGCTTTACATGCTTCAAGTTCAAGACTCTCGCGCCGTCATTAACATTTAAGTTTTCATTTCGTCGATCAACGCTACAAATTAACACCGATCGAATGAAAAATAAACCTAGAGAAGCTGTGAACTACAAATTTACAGGAAATAAGGCTGGCAAGCTCGAGATGATTTAAAATTGTTTTTTTCCATCAATCATTGGAATCGCTGATTTGCAATATTGGAATTGAGGACGCTTGATTGCGAATAAAATTGATATTTTTTTTTCGATTGGGTTTGATAGTTGTTAGTGCTTATCAAAAAAGTAACTCTCCCAAAATCCAAGCTCTTGAAAACCTTCTTTTGAGGTCGCTCAAATGACTTTATTTATTTATTTTTTGTTTGTAGCTGATAATAAACGATTAAAAGATTACGATATTTTCGTTTTGCATAAAGAAGATATCAGTAGCTGATGAAATACTGATTCCCCAAAAAATTGAGCTCTAAAAACATTTCTTTAGAGGTCCCTCGAAAGATTTTTTAATTGTGTTTTTGATTGTGGCTGATAATCGAAATTAAAATATTTCGATTTTTTCGCTTTTGTATCGAAAATATCAGTACCAGACAAAGCAGTGGATCTCCCAAAATTTGGGTTAATAAAAAATATTGATCTCCCTCTTCGAGACAAATTAATTCTTTCCGAACCTTATAAGTATCGAATGGATTTTACGAAGTCGCAAAAAAAATTCTTTGGATATTTGTTTAGCATTTATAGAAGTTTCTTTCGAAACTGTTTGTCAATGCTTGTGAATTTCATGTTTACAGATGGGAAAACCACAGAAACGAACAATGGACCGTGTTAAATAGGGAAATCTATTTTTATTTATTTCTCTGGAATGAAATTTCCTAAGGGCTTGAAATTTTGACAGGTGATTTAGTTGATACTGATAACTATATTCATTTTTTAAAAATCAATATCTGTTTGTTAATTCGATTACCAGATGAGCTTCCTCAATGAAAGTTATGGATAATATTGTTGTAACCACTTGAAATGTGAAAAAAACAAAACATGCTGAAAATCAGAAAACAATTGGTTGCTTAGTTTTTTTTTCCCGAAAAAGAGCTCAAGTCAGCTGAAAAAAAAAAAACAATTTTTTCTTGAATTAAATATTTTTTCCTGATTGCAATGAATGTGTAATGTACTAATTTCGATGAGTTTTTACGTTCATCAAAAATGGTTTGATTTTTTTTCCACTTTATAAGGACCTTATTTCGTCGTAAAAAAAATCGGATTGAGCCTCATTTGCATCGTCAAATGTTCAACGAACGCGAAAATTTTTTTTTTAAATTATGGCCGATTTTGTCGTTGGTGTTGCCCAATCTGGGCAGGAAAAACACGACACAGAAATCTCTTTGTGATTTGCTCGTACGTGTGAGTCACGACGTGTCAAACTTGAGCAGACTCAGCGGAATTTTACTGCAAAGTCACGCGCTTCGAATAACAAAAATATTTAATTTTTTATCGTTACAATTTGTCGCATGATTTAAAATTGTGTCAGTGAGCTCCCGCAATATGCGTGTGCGAAAAAACCGATGCGAAATTCATTTTTGTTATCAATAATAACATTCCAAGACCCACTTACCGCACGGGCAAAAACCAAGAATACGTTTAATCGTGATCAGCTGATTTTTTTAAACAAAATATCACGTTCTCCATTTAGAAACAACTTCTTTTAATCACTAAGTAATCCTTCCTTTATAAATTTAATCAAAAAGATAAAATTAAAACTGTAACGTACAACAAGATTTCAGAATTTTAGTGCAAAAAATATCACGAATGAACCGTAATGATCAGTGCCAAGACATGATTTAATTCGATAATCCACGATAATTTTGATTAGACTACTAATTATCGATGGACCAGTCGTATATAAATGGGAGTCCAGTTGTTCGAAGATGCACAAAGTCTCCTGTTCATATCCTGATAGGATCGCCTATTCAAGATGTCGTTGAAAATTTTTCTATTGGTTGCATTCGTCGGGATAACTGTCGGGGCGAAAATCGAGAGCAGAAACGCTGGAAACGAAAATGCTCATGGTAAGTACCGAAAAAATATAAATGCGGCACTTGGTGATGGATCAATCAAAAATAGTTTCAAACTCTCTTGGCTCAACTCAACTCTAAACCCAAACTTCCAAATGCGTCCTTAACGAAGATTGACCCGTCAGCGGTCGCGCTATGAGACTATTTCTCACAATGTCATTAAAACGATTATAACTAGAAAAATTCTAATGGTTTAAACATTAAACATTTTTTCTATCTTCGTCAAATTTATTCTTTTGCTTGATAGACGACATAGGTTTTTTTCGCAATTCGAGTTTTTTATTTATTTATTTAATCGAAGTGTCCATAATCATAGGATCGATGGTTTCCAACTAACAAATATGCTCCAAAGCCATAATCAATGCGGTGGAATTATTTTCAAGCTTCCATTCACAGCATTATTAATTCGTCGTCGTATAAAAATTGACAATACAATTGTTTTTCACCAGGAACCAAAGAACTCATAAGAGTGGCAAGGCAAATGCCAGGTCGATTCTACGGGAACAGTAATCCAGCAGCTTACGATCAGCAGTATGCCATACCCCAGCAACCACCATCTGGTGGATTCGGAGGACAGCAACCAGCTTCCAACTTCTACGAATTATCCATCGGAGGAGGACCATTTGGAGGACATAATTTCGATGGTGGCTATGGTGATGGTGGCCAGCAGGAATCAGAGTCAGCTTACGGTCCCTCATATGGACCAGCTAAAAGTAAACTCGGTGGAGGAATTCCAGCGCCACCTTACGGCGGTTACTACCCAGGTGGTGGTATGAAATGGCCGGTTCAATCAGGAGGATTTGGAAAAAGTGTACCATATCCGATGGGTCCTAAAGGATATCCAGGTAGTGGATTCTCGCCTTTAGGAGGACCCGTACATCCGGCAGGACCATTTGCAGGCAAATGTCTAATGCCTGGATGCGGTTGCTATTCAGCCATGATGCAGGCTAAACCACCAAAACCTTGCAGCGATAAACATTTTTTCTGAGATCCAGAATCTTCGATCAGAGAAGTCAATCAAGCAAATCGTCGAAGTCACCATCATTCTAATAATTTTGAAAAAGTTTTTGTATCCATATAGCCTACGAATGAATAAACTATTATTTTTTTACTTTTAAATGTATTCGTACTCATTTTGTAACTGTTCGAGCGCCTACAAAGTGCAAAAAGGCAAGAGCTATGTGTTTTCCTATAAACAGCCGATGGAAAGGCGTTCCCTAAACACATTTGTTTCTTAAGCGCTGATCAATCTGTTGATCAAATTGTTAGTGTCTTTCTGAGCATGGAAGCCAGTGAGAAGAGGGTTCAATAGCAAGTGATGAAATTAACTGCATGTTTGTTTTATTAACTGACATTGATTTTACATCTCGTTTTAAGGGTTCCGCACGTTCGAATAGAAAAAACGGAACACTTATGAGATAATTCATGTGTCTGTTAGTCTGTCTGTCCATCTGTCACAGCCAATTTACTCCTTGTTACATCTGTCACAGTCAATTTAAAAGCTTATGGTTAAAAAAAAAGTGAGATAATATATTCATCGTACGGAACCCTTTCCATACGAGATCAACTCGCACTTATGCCTGCTTTTTCCTCGCTGGATGACAGAACAGCTCGATTCCAGTATTATCGTAATATTCGTTTATTTTATGAAAGTTATACATTTTTTCGTTACAATTTTCGCATACTTGTTGAACTTATTATGGGTGGAAATATGATTTTCGAATGATTAATATTTCGAACGACTAAAACTGTGAATTTGAAAAATTAAAAATGATGGGCAACTGATAAATTTATTCTACTAGAGATTTCGACGCTGAAAATAAATAAATGAGAATCCGAAGAGTTTGAAGCACATTTTCGTCGAAGCTAGAATGTAACAATCGACCATTGGACGAAGGCTAAAATATCGAATTTACGAAAATTCGACTATTACGCATTCGAATCATCAAATACTGGAATCGGTAATCATGTGAATATTCACAATTTCGAATATATAATAATATAGTAATAAACATGAATAAAGTCGAAATAATAGTGAAACACCGGGATGTCGAATGGTCAAAATAGCGAAACACTGAGAAGCCGAACGATAAAAAAAATGAAAAAAAAAATAGCGAATGACCGTGGAGCTCTGAGTATACGCTTTTCATTTCTGTGGTGTGGAGTGGTCGCAATGTGAGCGTTCGCTATTTCTGCCATCGCCATTTTAATGTTCGCTTCTTGGAACGTTCGCTATATTATATATACAAGTTTTTCATTCGAAAATTTTACTCTCGATTCACTTCCAGTATACATTTTGTATTGAATTTTCGTGTATCGTATTTTCGATTAAATGCGCATTGCAGAAAGAAATTCTACTTAATAGTTTGTCGAGGATAAAAACTTCGGATTACTTATTTGTCGTGAATCTAAGATTATAAATGCTAAAATTTCAAAACATGAACCCTTCTACAATTTGGTTGATCTAAATTTCAGTTCCCAACCATTCGGAAAAAGCAAACGTTGAAATGGCAGTGGCTGAAATGGCGAGCGCACAAATAGCGACCACTCGACACCACAGAAATGAAAAATGTATACTTTCAGCTCCACAGGCTTTCGCTATTTTGATCATTCGGGTTTCCGGTGTTCCACTATTTTAACTTTATTAATATTAGTTAGTCTTTTGTTATATAATATTAGAAATTGTGAATATTTACAGTTGTACCGATTCGCGTACTTGATAATTTGAATGCGCAGTAGTCAAATTTTCGTAAAAAAACCTGACACAGGTAGTCCGAAGACTGACGCCGATTCTGAACCTGGCCGGAATGATACGGTAGGTGATGCTGATTCAAACACGTTCGCAGTGATCCGAAGTTAGCCATCGCTATGAACTTGTCCCAAGCGATCCTTAGGCCAATTATGGCTGAGAACGTTGCCCCTGTTGTCCGACGACTGATGCTGGTGCAGAGCTTGGCCCGGGTGATTAAAAGGCTGATGCTGATTGAGAAATTAGCCCGGGTGATACATAGGCTGATGTTGGTGCAGAATTGGGCCCTTGTTGTCCGACGACAGATGCTGGTTCAGAGCTTGGCCCGGGTGATTCGGAAGCTGATGCTGATTGAAAAATTGGCCCGGGTGATCCAGAAACTGATGCTGGTGCGGAATTTGGTCCGAGTGATCCGTTGGGTGATTCTGGCTGAGGACTTTGCCCTTGTTGTCCGACGACTGATGCTGGTGCAGAGATTGGCCCGGATGATTCAGAGGCTGATTGAGAAATTGGTCCAGGTGATCCAGAAACTGATGCTGGTGCAGAGCTTGGCCCGAGTGACCCGTTGGGTGATTCTGGCTGGGAACTTTGCACTTGTTGTCCGACGACTGATGCTGGTTCAGAGCTTGGCCCGGGTGATTGAGAGGCTGATGCTGATTGAGAAGTTAGCACAGGTGATCCAGAAACTGATGCTGGTGCAGAATTTGGTCCGAGTGATCCGTTGGGTGATTCTGGCTGGGAACTTTGCACTTGTTGTCCGACGACTGATGCTGGTTCAGAGCTTGGCCCGGGTGATTGAGAGGCTGATGCTGATTGAGAAGTTAGCACAGGTGATCCAGAAACTGATGCTGGTGCAGAATTTGGTCCGAGTGATCCGTTGGGTGATTCTGGCTGGGAACTTTGCACTTGTTGTCCGACGACTGATGCTGGTTCAGAGCTTGGCCCGGGTGATTCAGAGACTGATGCTGATTGAGAAATTGGTCCAGGTGATCCAGAAATTGATGCTGGTGCAGAGCTTGACCCGAGTGACCCGTTGGGTGATTCTGGCTGGGAACTTTGCACTTGTTGTCCGACGACTGATGCTGGTTCAGAGCTTGGCCCGGGTGATTTAGAGGCTGATGCTGATTGAGAAGTTAGCATGAGTGATCCAGAAACTGATGCTGGTGCAGAGCTTGGCCCGAGTGATCCGTTGGGTGATTCTGGCTGGGAACTTTGCACTTGTTGTCCGACGACTGGCGCTGGTTCAAAGCTTGGCCCGGGTGATTCAGAGGCTGATGCTGATTGAGAAGATACCACGGGTGATACATAGGCTGATGTTGGTGCAGAATTGGGCCCTTGTTGTCCGACGACAGATGCTGGTTCAGAGCTTGGCCCGGGTGATTCGGAGGCTGATGCTGATTGAGAAGTTAGCACGAGTGATCCAGAAACTGATGCTGGTGCAAAGCTTGGCCCGAGTAACCCGTTGGGTGATTCTGGCTGGGAACTTTGCACTTGTTGTCCGACGACCGATGCTGGTTCAGAGCTTGGCCCGGGTGATTCAGAAACTGATGCTAATTGAGAAGTTTGCCCGGGTGATCCAGAAACTGATGCTGGTGCTGAATTTGGTCCGAGTGATCCGTTGGGTGATTCTGGCGGAGGACTTTGCCCTTGTTGTCCGACGATTGGCGCTGGTTCAGAGCTTGGCCCGGGTGATTCAGAGGCTGATGCTGATTGAGAAGTTACCACGGGTGATCCAGAAACTGATGCTGGTGCTGAATTTGGTCCGAGTGATCCGTTGGGTGATTCTGGCGGAGGACTTTGCCCTTGTTGTCCGACGATTGGCGCTGGTTCAGAGCTTGGCCCGGGTGACTCAGAGGCTGGTGCTGATTGAGAAGTTACCACGGGTGATCCAGAAACTGATGCTGGTGCGGTATTTAGCCCGAGTGATCCGTTGGGTGATTCTGGCTGAGGACTTTGCCCTTGTTGTCCGAAGACTGGCGCTGGTTCAGATTTTGGCCCGGGTGATGCTGGTGCAGAGCTTGGCCCGAGTGACCCGTTGGGTGATTCTGGTTGGGAACTTTGCACTTGTTGTCCGACGACTGATGCTGGTTCAGAGCGTGGCCCGGGTGATTTAGAGGCTGATGCTGATTGAGAAGTTAGCACGGGTGATCCAGAAACTGATGCTGGTGCGGTATTTAGCCCGAGTGATCCGTTGGGTGATTCTGTTTGAGAACTTTGCCCTTGTTGTCCGACGACTGGCGTTGGTTCAGATTTTGGCCCGGGTGATTCGGAGACTGATGCTGGTTGAGAAATTGGTCCAGGTGATCCAGAAACTGATGCTGGTGCAGAGCTTGGCCCTAGTGACCCGTTGGGTGATTCTGGCTGGGAACTTTGCACTTGTTGTCCGACGACTGATGCTGGTTCAAAGCTTGGCCCGGGTGATTTAGAGGCTAATGCTGATTGAGAAGTTAGCACGGGTGATCCAGAAACTGATGCTGGTGCGGTATTTAGCCCGAGTGATCCGTTGGGTGATTCTGGCTGAGGACTTTGCCCTTGTTGTCCGAAGACTGGCGCTGGTTCAGATTTTGGCCCGGGTGATGCTGGTGCAGAGCTTGGCCCGAGTGACCCGTTGGGTGATTCTGGTTGGGAACTTTGCACTTGTTGTCCGACGACTGATGCTGGTTCAGAGCGTGGCCCGGGTGATTTAGAGGCTGATGCTGATTGAGAAGTTAGCACGGGTGATCCAGAAACTGATGCTGGTGCGGTATTTAGCCCGAGTGATCCGTTGGGTGATTCTGTTTGAGAACTTTGCCCTTGTTGTCCGACGACTGGCGTTGGTTCAGATTTTGGCCCGGGTGATTCGGAGACTGATGCTGGTTGAGAAATTGGTCCAGGTGATCCAGAAACTGATGCTGGTGCAGAGCTTGGCCCTAGTGACCCGTTGGGTGATTCTGGCTGGGAACTTTGCACTTGTTGTCCGACGACTGATGCTGGTTCAAAGCTTGGCCCGGGTGATTTAGAGGCTAATGCTGATTGAGAAGTTAGCACGGGTGATCCAGAAACTGATGCTGGTGCGGTATTTAGCCCGAGTGATCCGTTGGGTGATTCTGTTTGAGAACTTTGCCCTTGTTGTCCGACGACTGGCGCTGGTTCAGATTTTGGCCCGGGTGATTCGGAGACTGATGCTGGTTGAGCAATTGGTCCAGTTGATCCAGAAACTGATGCTGGTGCAGAGCTTGGCCCGAGTGACCCGTTGGGTGATTCTGGCTGGGAACTTTGCACTTGTTGTCCGACGACTGATGCTGGTTCAGAGCTTGGCCCGGGTGATTTAGAGGCTAATGCTGATTGAGAAGTTAGCACGGGTGATCCAGAAACTGATGCTGGTGCAGAGCTTGGCCCGAGTGATCCGTTGGGTGATTCTGGCTGGGAACTTTGCACTTGCGGTCCGATGACTGATGCTGGTTCAGAGCTTGGCCCGGGTGATTCGGAGACTGATGTTGATTGAGAAATTGGTCCAGGTGATCCAGAAACTGATGCTGGTGCAGAGCTTGGCCCGAGTGATCCGTTGGGTGATTCTGGCGGAGGACTTTGCACTTGTTGTCCGACGACTGGCGCTGGTTCAGATTTTGGCCCGGGTGATTCGGAGACTGATGCTGGTTGAGAAATTGGTCCAGGTGATCCAGAAACTGATGCTGGTGCAGAGCTTGGCCCGAGTGACCCGTTGGGTGATTGTGGCTGGGAACTTTGCACTTGTTGTCCGACGACTGATGCTGGTTCAGAGCTTGGCCCGGGTGATTTAGAGGCTAATGCTGATTGAGAAGTTGGTCCAGGTGATCCAGAAACTGATGCTGGTGCAGAATTTGGTCCGAGTGATCCGTTGGGTGATTCTGGCTGGGAACTTTGCACTTGTTGTCCGACGACTGATGCTGGTTCAGAGCTTGGCCCGGGTGATTCAGAGACTGATGCTGTTTGAGGAATTGGTCCAGGTGATCCAGAAACTGATGCTGGTGCAGAGCTTGGCCCGAGTGATCCGTTGGGTGATTCTGGCGGAGGACTTTGCACTTGTTGTCCGACGACTGGCGCTGGTTCAGATTTTGGCCCGGGTGATTCGGAGACTGACGCTGGTTGAGAAATTGGTCCAGGTGATCCAGAAACTGATGCTGGTGCAGAGCTTGGCCCGAGTGACCCGTTGGGTGATTCTGGCTGGGAACTTTGCACTTGTTGTCCGACGACTGGCGCTGGTTCAGATTTTGGCCCGGGTGATTCGGAGACTGACGGTGGTTGAGAAATTGGTCCAGGTGATCCAGAAACTGATGCTGGTGCAGAGCTTGGCCCGAGTGACCCGTTGGGTGATTCTGGCTGGGAACTTTGCACTTGTTGTCCGACGACTGATGCTGGTTCAGAGCTTGGCCCGGGTGATTTAGAGGCTAATGCTGATTGAGAAGTTAGCACAGGTGATCCAGAAACTGATGCTGGTGCGGTATTTAGCCCGAGTGATCCGTTGGGTGATTCTGTTTGAGAACTTTGCCCTTGTTGTCCGACGACTGATGCTGGCTCAGAGCTTGGCCCGGTCGATTTAGATGCTAATGCTGATTGAGAAGTTAGCACGGGTGATCCAGAAACTGATGCTGGTGCGGTATTTAGCCCGAGTGATCCGTTGGGTGATTCTGTTTGAGAACTTTGCCCTTGTTGTCCGACGACTGATGCTGGCTCAGAGCTTGGCCCGGTCGATTTAGAGGCTAATGCTGATTGAGAAGTTAGCACGGGTGATCCAGAAACTGATGCTGGTGCGGTATTTAGCCCGAGTGATCCGTTGGGTGATTCTGTTTGAGAACTTTGCCCTTGTTGTCCGACGACTGATGCTGGTTCAGAGCTTGGCCCGGGTGATTCGGAGACTGATGCTGATTGAGAAATTGGTCCAGGTGATCCAGAAACTGATGCTGGTGCAGAGCTTGGCCCGAGTGATCCATTGGGTGATTCTGGCGGAGGACTTTGCACTTGCTGTCCGACGACTGGCGCTGGTTCAGATCTTGGCCCGGATGATTCGGAGACTGATGCTGGTTGAGAAATTGGTCCAGGTGATCTAGAAACTGATGCTGGTGCAGAGCTTGGCCCGAGTGACCCGTTGGGTGATTCTGGCTGGGAACTTTGCACTTGTTGTCCGACGACTGATGCTGGTTCAGAGCTTGGCCCGGGTGATTTAGAGGCTAATGCTGATTGAGAAGTTAGCACGGGTGATCCAGAAACTGATGCTGGTGCGGTATTTAGCCCGAGTGATCCGTTGGGTGATTCTGTTTGAGAACTTTGCCCTTGTTGTCCGACGACTGGCGCTGGTTCAGATTTTGGCCCAGGTGATTCGGAGACTGATGCTGGTTGAGCAATTGGTCCAGGTGATCCAGAAACTGATGCTGGTGCAGAGCTTGGCCCGAGTGACCCGTTGGGTGATTCTGGCTGGGAACTTTGCACTTGTTGTCCGACGACTGATGCTGGTTCAGAGTTTGGCCCGGGTGTTTCGGAGACTGATGCTGGTTGAGAAATTGGTCCAGGTGATCCAGAAGCTGACGCTGGTGCAGAGCTTGGCCCGAGTGATCCGTTGGGTGATTCCGGCTGGGAACTTTGCACTTGTTGTCCGACGACTGATGCTGGTTCAGAGCTTGGCCCGGGTGATTCAGAGGCTGATGCTAATTGAGATGTTAGCCCGGGTGATCCAGAAACTGATGCTGGTGCGGTATTCAGCCCGAGTGATCCGTTGGGTGATTCTGTTTGAGAACTTTGCCCTTGTTGTCCGACGACTGGCGCTGGTTCAGATTTTGGCCCGGGTGATTCGGAGACTGATGCTGGTTGAGAAATTGGTCCAGGTGATCTAGAAACTGATGCTGGTGCAGAGCTTGGCCCGAGTGACCCGTTCAGTGATTCGGGCGGAGGACTTTGCCCTTGTTGTCCGACGACTGGCGCTGGTTCAGATTTTGGCCCGGGTGATTCGGAGACTGATGCTGGTTGAGAAATTGGTCCAGGTGATTCGGAGGCTGATGATGGTGCGGAATTTGGCCGAAGTGATCCGTTGGGTGTTTCTGGCTGAGAACTTTGCCCTTGTTGACTTGGAATCGTCATCGAAATAACCTCTCCCGATGCACCAAGAATGACAATAGCCAACAGAAGTTTGAAATCCATTTTGCTTTAAAAAAATATAGTCATATCACACCTATATTGTTCATATTACAAGTTATAATCTAGAATGCGCTCAACTGTTCGACGTTCCATCCGGAAGAAAAAGGCAAAGTTTACATCACGCTTACCTTGATCCTAATTGAATCCCTAACTCTAATAAATTTACCTCTCGCCTCGGTTTTTCAAGAACCTCTACCACTCAATATTCCGATACTCCTTAATTCTCTAAATATACATGCTGAAGAATCGATTGTGGTGAATGTAATCGTGCTTTTCCTCTCGGAATCAACAAAGCATTCTTATTATCAGAGGCTACGCGTGCTGCAATGAATTGAAATTTTTTTCACACAATTAACTCCTACGCATAATGTGTTGTAGAACTTCAATTGTCATCCTCCCTACGTGATTTATCATCTTGGATAAAAAGTTATCAATCAGCTCCGTGAAACCCCGTGAATTTCTGAGAATCTTTTATACAACAATTTTCATGCATATACAAAGATAATTTTATCGACAGAATGACGGAGATCCAAGCGTCCACGTCGCATGAAATTCGGCCGGCCGCACTTTACGCAAGTGTACAAGAAACCGATGTTATGTACTAAGAAATGCGGGTCAGTGTCAAAAATGCTTTCTAGTGCAACCAAGACAGCGCGAATGCAATAGTGCAGGCTATACGCTCCACGGAAAGTAAAAATTTATCGATCAACCTCATATATTATATAATCATCAGAATATTTTACAATAATAAGTCAAAACGGTAAATTTTGTTTCAACCACATATTTATTCTGATCGAGAACACTATAGTTGAATCAAAAGAACCATCCAAAAACACCAAATGCTATGGAATAAACACATTAATATTAATAATTCATTAAATGTTAATATTAATAAAATAAATAAATAAAATAATAAAAAATACAATGAAAACATCAACCGACGATATTATTTCTCCGTGGATTAATAGTGTCATCACGCAAAAACAGCATGGTTGCTGTAAAAAAGTTGAGACCAAAACTAGGTCTAGATTCACAACATCACAAGATTCCAGAAAACTTCACAAAAAGTGATTAAATAAACAAAATTTTTGAAATCATCAATAGTGACATTGAAACATTGAAAAATAGTACATCAAAACCAATTCACAAACCTCCCAACTAAAAACAAAAAAAGCTGAAGCGAAAATTTCTTCAAGTACTCCGGCCGTTTCAATGTTCTCGACTATTTATGATTTCAAAATTTTCATTTTTTCTATTACTTTTCGTGAAGTTTTCTGAAATCTTGTGATGTGGTAAGCCCAGATCTAGTTTTCTGCCACTTGGAATTATTATTCGGCGGGAGTAAAAGTCCTTGCCTCAACTTTCGTCCAAATAATTTGTTTCAAAACATTTGATTTTCATGCACGAAATTATCATATCTTGGGTTTGTGTGGACGAATCAATTTGTGACGAAAACTAGTGGATAGAATTTTTTTTTTGTACCTTTACATTCAGATTTTTTAGTCAACCTGTTTTTACGTGAGGATAGTTGGAAAAAAATTTGTCAACTGTCATAATCCAGTGTGTTTTCAATATTCGATTAAATTTTTTATTTCCCAATTACGCACACAGGAGAAATTTGTGTTTTACACTGTGATAAGCTAATTTGAAGAATTTTCAAAAGCCGAAAAATTGTGAAAAATCCAAATGCAATCAATCAATCGACATTCCATGAACTTTTTGACCAAAGAATGATAAATTTAATGTTCATCAATGATTATGTCGATTAATGATCAATTCTATGTTCAGACGAATTTAAATAAATGATTGGTAAAAGAATTAAAAAAAATTGGTAAATATTCAATTTGGTAAATTCGCACGTGAATAAATGACCAAGTGTTGAAAATTCGTGCACTTTCGCGTTAACCAAACATCGACTCTTGGTTCCTCTATCTCGCTTTCTCCGATAATGCACAGTAATTAGATTCTAATGTAAATATATGGGATAATTTGATTACAAACAATTATCGATGCGGACGAAGCTCGTACGTGGAGATCGCATAAATAACGTTAAAACCTGCATCACATAATGCAAAATATTACGAGAGATACGAGCCTCATGGAATGTTTAAACAATTTCTATTTAGATGTATGTGAAATTTTGTATAATTCACTGTCGAGGTGATAAATGATCAACTCCAAAATTCTATGATTTTTTTTTTTCTAAATAAATGAAGATTAATCTTTAATTATTCCATCGAATGATTGATTATTTAACTGATTTCACGAAATTTTTCAGTTATTTTAACAGATAGTACATTCTTTTGTCGATTGTTATGTTTTCGAGCGCTCGATTGTTTTATCTCGTTATTTCTTAATCATTAATCTTTTTCCGATCATATCAATGTTTTAAATTTATACTTCAATATATTTTTTAACCTTAAATTTATTTTTGAGGATATTCGTCAAAGCTGAATCGAAGTATTTCAGCCATTGCATTATTTTTTAATAGTTTCATTTATAAATCAGTTTTATTTTGATTAAATTTTATTGATTCATTCGCGTTATTATTGTTGGATGTTGAAAAAAAATGAAGTCAACGCCAAAACTTTTGGATTTATTTTGTTAATCATGATCTCGAATGTAATTTTTTTACCACAACGAATTCAACGTATCTTTACGTAATTTTGGAATATAAAACACGATTTTGAAAAGATCTTTAGAAATTTCAGTGGATCGGAACATAACATTATTCGTAAACGTATTTAAAAGGTTGATGGTTGAAATTATTTATTTTAAGGGATGTTGGGCATCGTATATCAGGAGGCTGTAGCTATATATCTTAAAGACATTTGGAACCGTTGGATTAAACTCGTTGGAAACTCCTGGGAAGTTCGGACCCGTCCGAACAGACGGAGAAATACTCCAACGAGTTTCAAGCTTAACTTACTAAACCCCCCTCTTTCTTACAACCCTTTATCGCCCTGTTTCTCTCTTTCTCTCCGCCGACGGTTTACTACCCTTTCTCTCCTTGTTTCTCGATCTCGCTCTTCCTTAAAATGCACACGAGCCTGACGATGGTTAAGGGAATGGCAATTGCGGCTACTGGTAATCGAAATTCCACCGAGTGAACGAGAACTTAGATTGCGAGAAAAGTATACTTCGTCAAGGGTTTACTCAACGGCCTTACAGACTTTAGCACCTCGTAAGAACGAAAAGTAAACAATTATTTCCTCCGTTCACATTTCAGATCTATGAATTAAGAATTTATTCACATTTTCTTCACCCAAATCATAATTTTTCTCAGGATAAAAGAATTTTCGAAATGTTCAAAAATCTGACCAAAAAATTATGAATATCACTTCAAAAAATGTATAAATTGATTGTTATTTATTGGAGTGAAAAAATGATACTTTTCATTTCTGTAAATGTTCTTATTTTCATTACTTTGATACAGTTTGATGGTAAAATGTTTTTCATAAATAGATTTTTAGACATAAACGAAAAATTAAAGCACAATAGAAGGCTTTTCACGTCGTTGTGCTGGCTTTTTTCTCTTTTTGTTTTGTTCTTTTTTATAGAGTTGTGCTGACGCTACATTGGATAAAAATCTCGGCCACCGGTGTGTCCCTCGATTCGTTCAAGACACTTATCTACTTATTGCGGGGCCTGTAACGAAGGCACGAATTCGATCACGGTATCGATTTCTTACGTTCCTTTGCCTCGTGTCCCCCTTTAACTCCTTTTTTCCAAACCGATGTCCTTTGCCGATCCTTTGAATTCTGTACAATTTCAAGCTCGGACTTACCCTTTCTTGCCTCTTGGCCAAACGTGTCACGTACTCGAGTAAAAGATCTCTGCGTTTGAGAGAATAAAGGAAAAGAAGAATATTCCGAAAACGTTTTTTTTTTTTTTTTGGCAGTACAATAACTCTATTCACAGTTTTTTTTTATTTTTTTAAACAATTTCGTGCTGAATATCATTATCACGAAACATCATCTTAAAGTAAATTTGTTCAAAATATTTCTATTTAAAAAATATGCACATACCGAAGTTAAAACTTTCTGTTTAAAAATCTCTATTCTAAAAGATTTCTCTTCATATATGTGGTCAAAATGTCTCTTCGAAAATATCTTGATTTATTGACACCACAAACCTGAAACCATTTTTTTATCCAAATGAAACAATTGACGATTCTTAGTTGTTTATTGCTCCACGTGTTGAGAACTGACAACTGCCATTCGTTTAACAGAGAGTTGTTTTGTCCTCAAGACTACTTAAGACTTATTTAACTACATTCATGAATGAAGATGTTTTAGAATAAAGATACTTGAACATGCTGGTAAAATATTTGAGAATAAAGTTATTTCTTTTTAATACTTGGCGTCAAGATGCTGCCGGGTCTCTAGATTCAAAAATTCAGCTTATTATTCATACAGACTTGTCCAATGATATTGAACTAATCTGCCAAATGTGATTGAATTTAACTGAGGCAGGGATCTCGTTTTGTTTAATTTTAGTTGCCAAAAGACTTTGGGTCTAAATAAATGCCATTGCGATTGTGTGTGCGTTTTTTATTTCATGGTAAAGTAGTTAACAATCAAAACCAATTATTACTTCGGTATTTTGAATTTTTTAAATAACGGTATCATTTTTCTACATTAATTTTCACTTTTCTTCACAGGCACGTAATTGTTTGCGAATAATAACAAAAATATGAGTCCCGAGGGTTTCTCAATCGTGAATCGGACTCTATTCCTCAGGCACCTATAAAATAATAATTAGGCCGATAAATATGTAACGTTGCATCATTATAATTATTGTTTTTTGTAAAACACACTGTGTACTCGGTAATTGGAAGAGTGTTCCCTCGGTCAATGAACGCAGCATTGTTTTGCACATTTACACAGGGTGTTCTACTTTCAACGATCGTGTCTGTAAATGGCTCATGAACGAATCCCGAATAATAATCTTTCAAACCGTTTTACGTGCTGAGTCAACAGTTATTGAATTTCGCAAAACAGCGTATTTTCATCGCACCTGCGGTCAAAACGAATTGAGCAAGTTTTGTAAAGAGTACGTTGAAGAAAAAGTTTCATACACATTTTTTTTTTTTAACAGTAGCAGTTTGGCCTAGAAAACAGCTCGAAAATAACTCGATTTTTGAAGATTATATGAAAGCCTTTCAAAGGTCTATTTTCAAATCGTTCTCGAGCTTAATCTACTGGAGATAGAAAAAATGTTGCCAATAACTTTTTTTTCGGAAATTTGATTCTCTAAAAAATGGGTTCTATCCATATTTGCCCTATCTCTAGCGGATTTAGCTGTAAGCAGCGTAAACGTGTCTGCAAAGTTTCAAAAAAAAAGTTTTCGATGCCTTTCAAAGGTCTATTTTCAAATCGTTCTCGAGTCTAATCCACCGGCGATAGAAAAATTTTGCCAAAAACTTTTTTTTCGGAAATTTGATTTTCTAAAAAACGAGTCCTATGCATTTTTGACATATCTCTAACGGTTTCGATGGTTAATGGCTTAAACGTACGAAGCTTCATCGACTCCCTCAAAACTAATGATCCAGCAGGAATATTCTCGACTAAACAACGATGCGAAGGTGTTCAAGCGTGAATTTGGTGCTGAACTCAAGTGCATGGAAATTACCATGGGCGATAGGACCCCCTGTATATGGGGTTGCTGTTTTCATTAAATTAATCGACCCGTTCGCTACATGTTTTACTGCATAAATAGAGAAAGGAATGAGAGAATGTGAGAGGGATAATAAGCTATATGTAGCGAAAGAGCCTGGCTACAACAATGCGAGAGATGCAATGATAACAACGAGGCTAATCCGGTCGCGAAACAAGTACGCGCTTTACTGGATGTCGAATTTCTGTTTGTTTCCATTGTAACTCCCTGCTCTGCGCTACTGAGTTTTCATGTACCAATGTGCATGCCTGGTGTACGTCTCATTGTTCAGAAAACATTGAAATTATAAACATTTCGTTGTGAATTTCCCGGTTGCTTACAGCCGATTTGAGTAACAAAAAAAATACCGCTTATAATTGTTTCGTTGAAAAATCATCAAAAGTTATATCGTGGAAACGTTAAAAAAATAAATAAAAAAAAAAAAAATATTACAGAACTCATTGATCGAAAATCCAAATAAACGGAATGAACAACATTGATTAATATTATAAATTCGAAAAAAATAATAACGAAAAAAATAAAATGAATCAGGAGATTTCTTATGATGAATCTTTTTATTTTTTCAACCAATTGAATAAACTAATAAACAAAGAACCGTTCGTATCGAAGGTTTCCTCTCATATTTCATCCGCAAATCTTAATCTCTCACGACGTGTTGACTTCGGTTCAACGACAATGAAGTCCCTCCCATTTACGTGTAAGTAGTCAGGCTCGAAATTCAGAAGACTCGAAGATCCAGTGATTCTTCTCGCAAGCTATCGTCCATCGGGTCCTCGAGTTATTCGCCGGTAAATCTATGAATATATGCATGTTTGTATACCAGAGTTTTTCGCCAGGAGGGTTTGAAGATCGTAGCCGATAGGGCTTTGGCTCAGGGTAATAAGAAGCTTCGTGAAAAACACGTGGACAATCCCCGTAGCAATTGAGCATTCTATCGTCTCTACGTGACCCCGAGGAGCGATAAAACATCAGAATGCGGTGCTCTTCTGCTGTACCGAAAAAAAAAAAAAAAAAAAAAAATTGTACCACACCCTGCATATCCGAACTGCGAACTATTCCATCGTACATTTGTCGCCCCTCGAACTTGCGCAGTCAACTGAAGATTTCGTCGACCTAGCAAAATAATATGAACAGATATATCTGACAACGAAATTCCAATCTTCCAGTTTCACTGTTTCCATCAAACAACAAACTTTTCCAGTTAATCATATCACCGATAAAACTTGTAAAAACTTCCAACAACTCGAAGGTTTAAACACTTTTTTAATAATAAAGAAATAGCATTTCCACAACCAATTCTCAACTGCTCTTCTTGTCACTGTTTACTGCTGTTTTTTTTTTTTTTTTTTTTTTTTTCGATGCTTTTGCACCTACAATCATTGTTGTCCATTGTACTTGTGATTCTTCTCGCATTTGCTGCTTCTTGTTATTCTTGTTATCGTTGCTCAGCTATCAATATAATTTCACAATATTTTTTTCTTCTTTTTCTTACTATAATTTAAATAATAATTCTAAAATATAATAAAAAAATTCCAATAAAATTAAAAAAAAAAAAAAAAATAGTTTTTGAAATCGTTTTAGTTTCAGTCATCAATTTAATTGAATCTGTCTCAATTGTTGTTGTTTATACGTTTTCATTGATTCGTTGGCACCACGTTTTTTCTTGTTTCCACTATTTCTCTGCACCATCTGCCAGAAGTCGTTATCCGAATAAAGATGTTCGTCTACACCCTCGTAGGTATAAATGGACAGCGAGTCAGGTCGAGCTGTAAGAATTCCGTATCCACGACTACGATTCTGCTTCTTCCGGCAACGAGGGCTCGTCATTGTTCGTTACGGCGAGAGAATGATCTCGTAAAAATACTCTCCTTAGCAGAATGCCCTCGAGCGACTATCATGTTCTCTCGGAGATCATTTCATGTGAGAATTCGAACGTGACAAACGTATCGATCTCATAATCTTGAGCCCTGCGTTTTCTCTCTTTACTTATCCTCGTTTCCTGACATCCCTGGATTTTCGATCTCTCCTGACCACTCTATCCGCTACGTATTTACTTGACGGATCGAGAGCATTAAACTTTATTTACGAGAGAGCTGCCCTTTTTGTCGTTAATATTGAGAAAACGAGGCTCCGAAGCTTCATCGCTTCGAGGATACTTAAAAAGAAAAAAAAAAAAAAAGAAAAAGGGAATCTTTCGGTTTACCATTCGCTAACGAGAAAACATCACGTTTATACAGATTGTTATGACGATTGATCCGTGGACAGGTCGAACCATTATTGGGTGATAACTATGTGCTATGAGCGATGAATAGTTCGCTCTTCCTCTTGCTAAGAACACCTTAAAGGAGAAATACACTGTTTTTATGAGTTACCAAGTGGCTTGGTAGAGTTCCGGGACACGTGCAACATCGACGGGATGATCAGAGCGCTCGTTGATCCAAATTTTCTTCCATCAAACGTTTTCACGACCTTGGCAGTTGAAGCTTGATGACATTTTGCCTAATTGCTAAAGATTAGAACAATTTTATGGCTTTTAATGGCTGTTTTTAACCAAGTTTTCATGATGGTTACAGTTCTGCTCTGAAATCAGCACGATTCGCTGGATTCGTTACCGAGAAAATGTATGACGAATGAGAGAAGATGGGACGAAGGAAAATGCGACGAAAGAGTCACTCAAAATGACTGCGAATAAGTAGCTTCACGGAGACAGTTGTTCCAGCTTGAAATCAAAGAGCCCGGAAACGCTAGAAGCAATAAATCGAGCAAATTTTATCTTTTCTATCACTGAGTAAAATGAATTCGTAAATTCAACAAATTTTTTGTTGGTTCGACAAATTTTCTGTTGGTTCAACAAATTTTTTTGTTGGTTCAACGAAACGTAGCGAACAAAATGATATTTGTTAACCCAAACGAAATTTGGTTCATTCAAATACTTAATTTTTCATCACGACAAAAATATCGTTGAATCAACAAAAGTTTTGTTGAATCAACAAATTTAATTTGTTCGCCACAATTTCAAATTTTTTTTTTCTCAGTGTACTCTTTTTGAAGACCTGTTCGCCTAGTTTGGTCAATCGAGCCGAGCCTACTCCCAAATATCTTTGCTGATCGACGATACGAGAATAAAATTTTTGATTTTCTTCATTTTATTTGATTTTTTTCTCGAAATTATAGAAAAATTTTTACTTGGTTAAATTTTATTTCGTGAGAAACGACGATTTTTTATAGAAGAAAATGAAAAATTTTGTTCTCATTAGATTTGCAAATTTCGTGCTTGACAACGATGACACCGAGGCGACATTTATATTTCTTATTCTCTAAATCTCCTGCTCTAATCTGTCATTCGTGATAATTTAAACGGGTCTTCGGACTTTGGAGTGTGGAATTGAAAGAAATATTGATTACATAGTTTAGTGGAATGTAAAGTGTTACGTTCGCTTGGTACGTGAAAGAAATTAATTGACTCGTAAGCGGTCGTGCGATTTGATGCGCGAGCTCGAGTCAAGGTCGATCGACAAAGGCCTAGCTGCATTGACTAAACATTGCAGCAACCGAGCACGTTTCGTTTGGATAAGAAACGACGTGTTACTCGGTCGAAACTTATTTCTTTCTCGTTAAGATTTTTTTAATCGATCATTTTGATGGCATCAATTTGTTTGTTCAACTGATTTGAAAATAAAGTTTTTCAACGAAAACAATAATAAGAATGAAACAAATCCAATAACGTAATCGCGTTAAGCGACACAATTTCGAGCTCAAAAATATTTTATCTTAAGGAAGAATTTTTTATTTTATTTTTTTATTTTATTTTTTAATTTCCTTTTACGAAATTAATTACGAAATCCTCGTGATATAAAATTGCCGATGAATAAGCGTTGTGAGAAACTGGTTCTGTACCTCGGCCGGAATTCTTTACGATCGAAACTTTCGCACTCGAAATTTGGTGCACATACTTGTTATCTGTTTCGAAACATCGTTTTGTTTTGGTTGTTTTTTTTTTTTTTTTCGGTGTTATTTCTCACGCGAAATTTTTCGTTTCGAAATTCATTCTTATGAAAACAGTTTTCTTTTTTTAATTCGACGCTTAGTCCACGTATTTTACTTTATTTCGACGATTTTGCTTTATTTCGATTTTTTATCCAATTTCGAAGACTTCTGAGCAATTTTTTTTTTTTTCTACAAAATTAAAACAATAATCCAGTTTTTATTTATTAATAGAAATCACTGGAACGGCCTTCATATTTAAAAATTTTTTTTTTCATCAAGAATCCGATTCACGACAGAAACTTTTTTTTTATCGTATCTCATCATATTTTTTTATCGGCAGCATCGAAAAAAAAAGTGCTGATTATTTTGCATCACTGGAATCCATACACAATGCAGGCAAGTGCGATGGAAGTGCCGGAGACGCGAATAAATGAAAAAAGAAAAGTTGATTCCAAAGTCCACGCTGAATTTGTAAGCAAAAGAAATACGTGAAGTAAACACTAATTAACTCGTCAACAGTGAGGCGATCAGGCTATTCTTATACCTCCATTAAAACACGACGATGAAACAGAAATTTTAAATGACGCATGAGACTGATTTTTTTTTTTCTTATGCTCGATACATTCGTGTTTACGAATGTTAAAAGGTGAAGGAATCAGCAGGAATTCGTTGCGATTATTATTCGTTTTGTAACACGAATGATTGTTATTTATTGAAACAAACACTTGAATCGTGAGTGTGAGATAATCTCTTATCACACTGCTCAGCGATTGTGGAGCTAGAGCGCGATCGCTGACCGATAAAAGTACCGAAATAGTTGAGTTTTTCTATCGATATCATTGCGAAAAATCTTTTGGATTCAACAGAAAATCAGAAACGATCCCAAATTTTCAGAGCAAACATTTTTTTTTTTTTTTTTTGCATTTTTTTCGAAACTTCGTTTTGTAGAGTTTTCAGTGTTAAATCTTCATTGGAAGCGACTCCTTTACACACGCCATTGCATTCGATAATGAAAAAGAAAAATTGGTCGAGACACTCGTCAGCGTTTCCGAGAAAAGTGACAACGAAGATTTTTCTCGATTTTTTTTGCAAAAAAATCGAGACAGTTGCAAAAAATCGCATTCGATTCAAGGAAATACGATCGTCAGGTCAAACGCAAGATTCTGATTTGAAATTTTTCTATCATCCAGACGAACAGTTTACGCGTCTACTGCCAAAATTTGAATCAGATCGACCATCTGGTTTTTCTGCAATAAAATTCTAAAGTCGAGCATTTTGAACCACCGAAACACGTCGTCTTATGGAAAAAGTCGATCGGATTATCTCGAACATCGTTTTTTTTTTCCAAAAAATCCAATATCAGTCGTTGAAAAACTGAATTCTTTTTGAATGGGTGTTAAAAATATTGTAAAAAATAAAAAACATCATACCTCACCGGCTTGTTAACGCAGTAATATTACAAAATGGTTTCGACTTCCGGTTAAAAAGGGAATAAACAGTGGCAAATTTTGTATGGTCGTGCACAACAGCTGATGCGATCAGCGAACCTAATGTTACTCTTCTATGACTTCGGAGTCATTGAGAATCTGATTCGTCATTTATTGTTTATATAAATTAATTATTAACTGCGATCATAGCACGATGGAGTAAACAAAAACAAAAAATGGGGATATTCGTCGTAAATCAGAATGATTTCGAACATTTTTAAATTCAAGCTCATTCTTGACTTCAAAGTCATAGTTGTCGAAGAGAAGAGACATTAGTTTTTGCCCCCCCCCCCCCCCCCCCCCGATGCTCAGGAATCACGTTCGATTAAATAGATTGCAAGGTTCCAGGATTAACGAACAACTTTGAAAATTTGTACAATGAAGATGAAAGGTAAAAAGATAAAATTTTACTTTATTTACAAAGAGTACATTTTATTCTTACGTTTTTAAATTTCTCGGCGAGATTTTGACCCAGAAATCGTTTTCAGCGGTCATCGTAAAGTTTTTTCGATTCAGCCTAATGGGGTTGACGGTCCTTGGGCAAGGGCTGAGTCGATTTTTGGAGAAAAGATTAAAAAGAGCTAATTTGACTTCCATCAGAGCGAATCTTTGGCCGATGCAGAATCGTGGTCCACTGCCGAAGGGCAGATATCCAAGTGGTTCGACGTTTTTTCCTGTAGCAGGATCGATGAATCTTTCCGGATCGAAAATATGGGGATTTTTGAAATACTGGGGATCGTGATGGAGGCCGTAATATGGTAGCCAAAAAACGGATCCTGGTTGGGCCACGAAGGGTTTGCCGCCTGTTACCGCTGGTGGAATTTCAACAGCTTTGTTGCAGATTCTGTCGGTAGCTACAGCTGGAGGATATTTTCTCAAGGATTCATTGACGACTGCTTCGAGGTAGTGCATACCTTGGAACGCTTCCCAGGTCAATCGACCTTTGCACTCGGTCAAAACGTCATCGATCTCGGCTTGAAGTTTGTCTTGGATTTCTGGATTAACCGCTATCTCGTGGGCAGCAAAAGACATTGCAGTTGCGGTGGTTTCGAAGCCACCGAAGAAGAAAATAAAAGCTTGCGCGGTCATATCATCGATTGTGAGATTGGGAGCTTTGCCTGAGTTTCTGGCTTCCATCATAAGCTGAATCATGTCATTCCTTGATTTACCTTCGGCCTCTCGGGTTTTAACGGTCGTTGATACGATGTGACTGAAGAATTTAACGATTCGTAGAGGTATTATTCTGAGTTGAAGTAGCCTCGAAAGCCACGGTGATATTTTGAACATGAACAACTTCATAGTTCTGACGTAATCAAAAGAGGTGGCATCTCGACCCATCAAGTAGAATTCGTTGGTAGGATTTTTGATGGAGTCGACATTGATGCCGAAAGCTGCAGTAGCGATAACGTCCATCGTGTATCTCGTGAAGTTGTCTTTGAGCTCAATTTCGTCGGTCTTGGAGGCAAAATTATCGGAGAATTTGGCACCGCACTCGGAAACCAAATGAAACATTCCTTTGATCTTGCTAGAGGTGAACGCAGGACTGAGGATTGATCTCATCGCACGCCATTTGTCGTCACGTAGGCCGAAAAGATTTTTACCGAAAAACGGATCCAGCTGGTCGTCGACCAGGGCGGTGTGATTTACGAAATTGTCAAAATTCTTGACAGTCACGTGTTTTATGATTTCCGGATCACGCAGCATTATCGTAGGTATCGTGAAGTCGAAGAATCCAACGTATTTTGCCTCAGGATTACTGTCGTAGATCCATTTAACTTGCTCGGCGACTGATCGCTGCCGCATCACCACGGGGCCCATATTCCCCACCAACATCTGCCCTTTCACATGGGGAATGTTTCTCTTCTCAAAGAACTTTAGTATTCCGACCAGATAGTGATAAACCACTAGAGCAATCGCCACTCCTCCCAGGATCAAGGCCCAGGAAACCATTTTGTTTTTTTTAAGCCTGAACAAGGCTCCGAACCCAAATATTTTTTTTTCCCAAAGTCTTTTTGACAGCACTGATCGCTAACTCTTTTGCCTGCGCGGACCTAAACTACAGGAGACAATCCAGACGGGTCTGGCTTTATATAGAAGTCTCGTGACACTTCTTATTCCTCTTTATCTTAACGACTGAAAGACAATCAACAGAATCTCTGATACCGATATTTATTTACATTCTTTTCTCGAGTAGAGCCACTTGATTTTCTGCAGTATCATTGGCATTCATGGCCAGCTTTGATGATCTTAGCACGTGGCTCCCACTCCTATCAGCTGCAGAATTAAACGCGTCATCCATACTACGCAGTTGATCTTAGTCGTCCTCGTCGTTCGAGTCTCGAATCACTGTTGAGTCTCAATCTCTGTTCTCAATGATCATTTTTATCTCCTGGACCTGCGACCAACATTCTTTCTCTTCACCTTACGATGACGACACTCCCCACTCCCCTGCCATATAAATAGAAGATGTTATGTAAATTTCAGACATTTAACTACGAAAAAAAATGTTTATTCGACTTTTAACTTCCTTTTAATCAAAACCACTTTTGTTTTGGTAATCAAAGAGAATAACCTCGGTTTTTGCATCGATTACTTTGTAACATTTTTATGATTCTTTCTGATTTTAATTTCTCATGTTTTTATGCTTCGTTTTACAACACGAGAATATTGTTTTTTCTTTTTTCATGTTTTTGTCATGAGGATGTCGACGTAATTCTGATTCTTAACGTCGTGGGAATTTTTCATTTCTCAAATCGATCTTCATTTAGCCAATTTTCGTTTTGATGAAAAAAAAATCATTTTTATTCCAGATTTAATTAGTTCTATGAGTTTTCGGGTGATTCCTTTCCTACGACAAGTTTTTTCGATCTCCCTTCGACTTCCAGTCTACTCGTGACTTAGGTGTATTTGATAACTCTGGCTTCGAATGACTATTTTTTTTTTCATTTCACCTCTTTATAATTATTCTGATATCTTTATTCACCGACAGATGGAAAAATTTTTGAAGAAACTCAATAAAAAACATTGAAAAAAAAAAATTTCATTTCGAGTCACGAGAATGAATAAAAGGAGCAGGAAGCAGCTCGTGATATTTGAACAGTTCAGGGAATGTATGTTCGAATCAGTGGAGGCTCTTATCACGAAAGATGTCTCCTGAACCGGTTCGTTTTCGATGACTATTGAAACAGTACACAATCGACAAAGAATTTCTCAATTATTGATACTCTTTGACACGATTGACCAGGGTGTTAATTGGTGATTGCTGACATTCCAATTCAGAATGAAAAAGCCAATAAATCGGACGTGCCAATAAATCAATGATGAAAAGTTCGAGTCGAAAGGATGATCAAAATGAAATCGTACGTTCACGCGGAATCAATTAATTTCAATTAACACGTTCTTGAGAACTTTTTCATCGTTTCAACTCTCCTCCACATACATAATTGAAATGTTCGAATTTCATTTATTCCGACTTTGATCCGAGCCAAAGGGAAGAATTTGAAGAATATTCGTACGGAGAGGAAATTTCATTCGAGGCTACAAAAAAAAATGAAAAAGAAAAGCAAAAAAAAAATAAATAATAAAATGTCTCGTCTGATTCGCGCTAATCAAGTTATATTCGCTAGCTCGGGCTCCCGGAAACGGCAGCTTTTACAGCACACGTTTAGAGATTTATTTTCGCCGAGCAACCGAGTCGCGATCTCGAAGCGAGACAGACTCAGTATGGGCTTTTTCGTCTCGAATTCGCACGTGTGTTTATCGACCTTTCAAAATTCAAAATTAGTTTATTCATCCAAAACGTTTACAGCCACAATTTTTGATTTTTCAGATTCTCGAAAAGTCGCGATTGAACAAAAATTCGAAATCGTACAGCAATCTTGCAGCTCTTCTGAAGATTCGTTTTCAACAATAATCGAATAAACTACAATATCCACTAACGATTCAATGAACTTTGACCTTCGAAACTGAGTTCATCAACAATTTGAGTTTGTCACATTCGAAAAAAACTTAATTTTATTCGTCATAAAATTACTTATCGAATCAATATAACAAAAATATATTTTTCAAGTTTAAGAAACTAAAACTGTTGACGAATCCCACCGATTTTTTGTTCAACTGAAATCCACCGATTTTTTTTTCACACATTGATTGACCAGTGTCAATCTTATTCATTAAATTCTCAATGTTTAAGGAGTTTCGGTACAAAAGGCAAAATTTTAAGAAATTAATCAAATTTGGTGATAATGTTCTTCAACATCAAGTACGAGAACACAATTTTTTTCAAAATTTTCTTCTACTCAGTTAACGAGTAAATTATGCATTAAAGCAGATTTCTTATGCCCGAAGTGTATACCTATATATATGGAAACGCTATGCTTATACACGTGAACTTTAGTCTTCGATTACTCGATAACTGTGTAGAAGAAAAATCTGAAAAAAATTTGTATCGTCAAATTTGGCACTAAGGAATACGTTGACCAAATTTTATAAAATTCTTAACTTTTTGACAATTTTTTGTGTTTTTCTTCTTTCTAAACTCCTTAAGCGAGTCGCGAGGTTGATGCCTGATAAAAAAAAAAGTTTCAGATTGCCCTTTACACGTGAGAGATATACTTGAAAATGGGGAAGCAGAAGTTTCCTGTGTCCTCCGACTAGCCAGCGGATCAGCTTGTGCTTACGTACATGAAAAAAATTGCCTGTGTGTACGAAATGCTCGTGAGTGAGGATATGAGAAGAGGAATGCAATGAAACATCCCGGCTTGAAGTATGAGAGACGGAAGCAGGGAGAGGAGAGAGGAAGAAAAAGAGAGAGAGAGAGAGAAAGAGACAGTGGTACGAAAGTGTTTCAAAGGTGATGGGATTCATTTACGCAGGCGGAACTACCGTCGGTGCTCGAGGCTCGAAATAGCAAGAGGTATACAGGATGGAAAAACGGTACAAGTAGTGAGAGAGAGAGAGAGACTCGAGGACCAAGGAAAATGAGATTATACGACACGAGAGCGAGTCTTGATACTATACATACAGAGCGGACTAACTTTATATGAAAATACAGGAAAAAAAAAATTACGTCTGTCTCATTTAAATCGAGTTTTGCCTTGAATTTTCACAAATTCAACGCGATTTTCATGCGTTTTATTGGCTGTAACTACGAGCTTTGGCATCACAGTTTTAATATTACATTTTTTTCTGAACCTACTACCACAGTCCTCGGGAAAATGCGACATTATTGTTCTATTTTATGCTTCGTTAAACATTTATTAGCATAAGTAAAACAACGATTTTTATAGAATAATCGTATCGCCGGTTCAATCTCGAATTAAATTTTCTTAATCAAATATTTTACTAAAATGACTCTAACGTATTGATATAAAAACTTGGATAAAATTAATTACTCAATTGATCGACACCGATCGAAGTTATCGATCAAATGTCAAGTCTCATCAGTATTTAGTGACGAATTATCATAATTATATTGATTTTCAATGAACAATTATTACTACTGATGAGCCAGGAAACAATTTTCAAACGATAAACTTATCGATCGATCGATTCTTGGCAATAATTTTTAGAAATTCTCTCGTCCAACGATATTAAGAAGTTTCGGTACAAAAGGCAAAATGTTAAGAAATTAATCGAATTTGGTGATAACGTTCTTCAACATCGAGTACGAAAACACAAATTTTTTCAAAATTTTCTTCTACTTAGTTATCGAGTAATTATGCATTAAAGCAGATTTCTTATGCCCGAAGTGTATACCTATATATATGGAAACGCTATGCTTATACACGTGAACTTTAGTCTGCAGTTACTCGATAACTGTGTAGAAGAAAAATCTGAAAAAAATTTGTATTGTCAAATTTGGCACTAAAGAATATATTGACCAAATTTTATAAAATTCTTAACTTTTTGACAATTTTTTGTGTTTTTAACATGGTTTAGCATGGCAACATTGTATCGCCAGTACCCCGAAACTCGTTAACCGATGTTTCGAATGGCCGGTAAGTGTAATTGATTTCTCTGAATCCACGTGCTTCGGTTTATAGCTCGATGCTAGATAGCTATAGAAGTAAGCATTACGTATTTCCGGATAGAGGTGAAAAAAAAGAAGCACAATGGGCATAAAGTCTCGAGAATCGTTTGTCCTACATTATTGCTTGATGTACGTGAGTGAGAAGAAGAGAGAGACAAAGATAGAGAGGGGGGGGGGGGGAGAAGAGAAAGAGAGAAGTGAAGAGATAGATGATAAAACACGAAGGTAGAGGCTGAGGAGGATAGAAACCAGTAAAAACAGTAACATCGAACGTGGAAAGAAGTGAGAGATGGAATACAGAAAGAGAGAGAGAGAGAGAGAGAGAGTGTGTCAAAACAGTGCGATCCTTCACGCTGTTATGCTCGGCCCATTTGAGATTTGGTAGCGGTATGGCGCTGAAAATAACGCTCATCCCCATTTCTATTAACATATAGATCCATTGACAATGAGAAAGGCACAACTTGAACGAGATGAAAGAAAAAAATTTCAAAAGTTACGCCTCTACGAATGTCAGAAAAAAATTGACGCACATAAAGGCGTAACTTTTACGATTTTACACGCAAAACGAGGCAAGTTACGCCTTTTTGTTCAATAGATTTTTTGCTCACATTCAAAAAGGCGTAACTCGCAATATTGGAGCCAGAAATTGTACGAACGATGCCAGTTCGTTCATCATCGGTCCATGGGCTTTAATACACGTATATTTTCAACTTTTTTTTTACCTTTCTTTATGCATCTCCCATTCGTGGAGCTTGTACATTCGAAATTCCAGCACATCGCGCTCCACTTCGATTCACTTCGTGTTTACATCAGCACAATTTGTATATTTTGTACTGTACGCTTTATCTCTCTCTCTCTCTATCTCTCTCTCTCAGAGTACATGAGACTGTCATCGAAGCGGAAGAAGCGCGACGAAGCACGATGAAATACGATAATTTACACCGCTGCTTCGCACATACATAAACTCTTGTTGTGACGTTTCTGTACCAACTCCGAAATCTCTATATTACCAAAGTTTTTCATCCTCCCCCCCCCCCCTCCCCCTCCCTCTTCCCTGATACGTGGAAACTGAACTTTTCTTTCTTCCTTCTGTTAATGTATTCCGGTCACTCTTGTTTCTCACGTTCTTTCGAATATTTTCGACACAATTCGAGGATCGTTATTCGTTGTAATATCTTTGTTTTCTACCCTCAGTTTTTCCGTTGTTTTATCCCCTCGTTTCCCAGTGTCAGAATACCACGAAGTATATGAAAAATAAAGAGAGAAACTCTCTCTCTCTCTCTGTTTATATCTCTCGTTTTTGGTACGAACTATTCTTCAGTTTTCTGTTCTTAAATATCGATTATTTTTGTTATCCCTCGACTATTTTTCTTCCAGCCATTAAGCAAAATTTAATATGTGCTAAGCAAATAAAAGATATGGCAACAAAGTTTTTAATCCTAAAGACAATGATTCAGTGAACAAAGGAACGAAGATGAAACGGAGCAGAAACTTGAATGACGAGAACTAAAAACCCAAAACCTCACAAACATTTGGTAAACGAGAAAACTTTCGTTACGGATGGCATAAAATGGACGTGGAATAATAATTTTTAGTGCCTTGCCCAGACGAGTAGCTTCTTTGGCCCAAAATCAAGAATTGAAAAAAACGCTTTTTTCTGTCAAGGGAATTTTCAAAGAATCATTCTGATTTTTGTTTAGCTCTGAAAATTATTGCTGCAGTAGAAAATGGTAGTGAATTTTTGATAAATTGACAAAAATTGTTGCCACAAAATTATTTATTATTTTTATAATAAATAATATTTTTTAGGCAGAAAATCATGCAGAAAGTTCAGGAAAGAAAAAGCAATGGAAATTGTAATTTTCGATTAGTTAATAAAACAGTTGCAATTTTCGTTTCTTTCTGTCACCAATCCCTCATGATTAGATTGACACAATCTTTGATCGTTCGAACTCCTCGGAGCGTATGCAATTCGAGCTTGAACATGGATGGAGTATTATGGTTGATGTCATCGTTGATAAGCATCTTTGATTTCCCTTTGCTTGATAAGCCGAGTTATGTGGTCTAACACAGAGTCCGCAAAGCAGTACGAGTTCCTGCTGGATAATTCTCTCTTCCATTTCACGAAATACATCAATTAGTTTGTGGCGAGAGAGAAACAGAGAAAGGAGTGGAGAGATGCTGTGGAGCAAGAAAAGGGGCAAAATGGCCTCTTCGGATACTCGTACACTGCGACCTCGATTTTGGAAACCTCGCTTTATGCAATTTCTCTAAAAATGCGCCGAATATCCGGTCCAA
Source organism: Campoplex capitator (assembly GCA_037576405.1). Classification (NCBI taxonomy): domain Eukaryota; kingdom Metazoa; phylum Arthropoda; class Insecta; order Hymenoptera; family Ichneumonidae; genus Campoplex; species Campoplex capitator. The sequence continues at coordinate 3,799,810 of JARBWI010000023.1, forward strand.
TCGAACCTTGGGTCAGATGCACTAAGACGAGAAAATGATTTATTAAAATTCGAAGACTCATCCGGCGTTGGAAAGTAAAAGCGTTTTCCTTAAAATTGTGTAAAGTCGGTGAGCAGGATTTCTCGGAAACGGCTGAACCGATCAGTCTCAAATTTCTACACAGGCTTTATAAATATATTTTTGAATATCTAATGAGAGGTTTTTTCTTTTCGATAGAAATCTTTCATTTTGTAAACAATTAAGGGCCAAAATTTTAGTCACAAATCAAATTCATTTTTTTGACAAGCCGCCATTTTGTTTAAAATTCATATTTCGCTTATTTCTTCTATTAGATACTAGATTATACTTTATATTAACGAAATCTTTTTGATTTTTTCATTTTGAACTTTCCAATCCAGAGATATCGTGTTCACCGTAAAATAAAAATCAAAATTAAGTTAAAAGTTACAACAATTTGTAAATTTTTACCTCAATAAATTAAAATGTCTTTACTGAAATTTTTTTTGAAAAATCGTTTGGTGTTTAGTTACAAAGATATGTTACCTGCCAAAACCGTCGTTATTTCTCAAACTTTGAGTTTTACGTTCGACTCTTTTTGCTAAAATTTATGTTTCAACGTTTCCATGAAACACAGCAACTCACGTTATTCAATTATTCCTCAAGTTTTATCCAAGTTCTCAAACATTGACCAGAGACTGAAGTTTTGAACGTGACTGTGTCAAGACTGGTAGTTGCATTTCCCGTTTATTTAGCGAGCCTCGAACTCGAATTGTTAGCCCTCGAACCGTCCACTGTGCCAATTAATGAGCCCAATCCTTTTCCCCAGCATAAACTGTTCCCCACGTCAAACGATACAATTTAACGATGCCTCGTTTTTTTTCATTATTCATAACGAAGAGAACGGTCTCCGATAAAGTTCCATTCGACAAATATTTATCGATGAAAACGTAACTGAAGAAAAAAGCATCGAAAAAGGAGCAAAAGAGACTCAACCACAGATGCTTTCGTCAGGATCCTTTCACCTTCTCTCTACCAATCAAAAGTTGGAAAAAAGTGCACGTAAAAAAACCATCCATTTTTTAATCCTGTTAATAGACACGTTCTGATCAATGCAAAACCGTTTCCCAAGGACTTCTGTGAGAGCATTGACTAGTTCATAGTCTTTGTGTATATTGATTCGATAAATCGACTGAAATTTTCGTGATGCTCCTATCGAAGGTTAAAAAAAAGGGAAAAAATACAATTTCACAACAAATATCTATACTTTTGGTTGAAAAATCGAAAAACAAGGATTTTTCAAGTGTTGAACCAACTTTTTGGTTCCATTAAAAAAAACCGTTCAAAAAGTGGTATTTTTTGAATGTTAACATCGTATGGGTTCCATAGTATAGGAAACTCTTCGAAATCCATCGTAATAGTTGTGGGTTAGCTGGTTGCATCTAGTCGAACGGTTGAATGGTGTACGAGTTTTGAAAGGGTTGAATGGTGTTCAAGGATTCCTCTAATTTCCAAAGGGAATAGTACGGCAGGCCGCAGTAAGGAACCGCAAGCGTGTTTCACTCCGGACCGATATTGCGATCCTATAAACGAGATATAAACGCGATCCTGGTTTCTCTCTGGCTCGGATGCATCAGCTCTGGCGAATCATCCAATTCCTGATCCTGCCACTTGCCAGCTCTCTTATTCGTCCTTTGCGTTATGCAAGAAACACGCTTCTATAAGACGACGAGCATCTTCCTCTGACTCTCAAGTTCGATAATTCTCATGGGAAATGGATTTTGGTCCTGGTCACGCTTGAACCCAGCTTCGAAATTGACATTCCCTCTTCCCCCGTTCCAGCTTCATCGAAGGACATTTATCGCGGACTAAAAGGTATTGGAGTATTGAATTCCAGAGAGAGAAAGAGAAATTCGCATTAATAATATTGAGAAATTTTGAATTTCGTTACAAAATTATTTCCATTTATTTTATTACTATTGCACGATGGATTCACCATTTTTGACCCATTTTTTTACATTTGGCCTGAAAAATAGTTTTCACTGTTGAAATCTAGATTTTTGTGGTCAATTTCACAATAATTTTATTTTTGACTCAACGAATGAGTGACCAACAGGAAAAAGTAGGAAGAATCTTCACGAAAAATGTTGATTACGTTCTGTCAAAATATGTAAAATCATTAATTCACTTTCGTTTGCATTTGATTTGGAATCAGATTATTCCCTTATTCGGTCTGCTAAATTGTTTGATTCTTCTTCACTGATTTTGTTCTTGGTTCCTTCGTTGTATGGATTTTTGAAGAAATTCTTGACAATATTGACTCAACGAGAAAAGGAATCATCGTTTGCTGCGTTTTCGTTTGCATTTGATTTGGAATCAGATGATTCCCTTATTTGGTTTGCCAAATTGTTTGATTCTTGTCCACTGATTTTGTTCTCGGTATTTTCGTTGTATGGATTTTTGAAGAAATTCTTGTCAATATTGACTCAACGAGAAGAGGAATCATCGATTGCTGCGTTTTCGTTTGCATTTGATTTGGAATCAGATGATTCCCTTATTTGGTTTGCCAAATTGTTTGATTATTGTCCACTGATTTTGTTCTCGGTATCTTCGTTGTATGGATTTTTGAAGAAATTCTTGTCAATATTGACTCAACGAGAAGAGGAATCATCGATTGCTGCGTTTTCGTTTGCATTTGATTCGGAATCAGATGATTCCCTTATTCGGTCTGCCAAATTGTTTGATTATTGTCCACTGATTTTGTTCTTGGTTCCTTCTTCGTATGGATTTTTGAAAAAATTCTTGTCAATATTGACTCAACGAGAAGAGGAATCATCGATTGCTGCGTTTTCGTTTGCATTTGATTCGGAATCAGATGATTCCCTTATTCGGTCTGCCAAATTGTTTGATTCTTGTCCACTGATTTTGTTCTTGGTTCCTTCGTTCTATTGATTTTTGAAGAAATTCTTGTCAATATTGACTCAACGAGAAGAGTAATCATCGTTTGCTGCGTTTTCGTTTGCATTTGATTCGGAATCAGATGATTCCCTTATTCGGTCTGCCAAATTGTTTGATTCTTGTCCACTGATTTTGTTCTTGGTTCCTTCTTCGTATGGATTTTTGAAAAAATTCTTGTCAATATTGACTCAACGAGAAGAGGAATCATCGTTTGCTGCGTTTTCGTTTGCATTTGATTTGGAATCAGATGATTCCCTTATTTGGTTTGCCAAATTGTTTGATTCTTGTCCACTGATTTTGTTCTTGGTTCCTTCTTCGTATGGATTTTTGAAAAAATTCTTGTCAATATTGACTCAACGAGAAGAGGAATCATCGTTTCCTGCGTATTAAATTCAGTGAAAAAATTCGTTGAGAGGCTCTCGAGTATCACCTCGTATGTGTGAGAGAAAGAGAGAGAGAGAGAAGGGGGCGAGTAAATTTGCTATTGTACTTGTAAGCCAATGAGCTTGAGAAATCAATATTTCCAATAATCCTGGAAGCTGACAGCTCGTGGTATCGTCGAGTAGAAGGGTTCAAAGGGTGAAAACGCACGTAGAGCAGTGTCGAAAAGATCGAATTTTCTATATCCACATTTTTTTTAGAGTCGCGTTTCACCGTGGCGCACGTCTTCGTCTGCAAACGACACGTTTCTTGAACCTGTTATCGATGATTGTACCACGGATTCAACGGATTTCGTGTTTCCAAAGAAAAACCATTTTCCAGCCTTTTCTGCTTCTCGGAACGACAGTTTTCAAAATTCTTTCAGGAAAAATTGAATTTTCAGAAAATCCAATGAATTTTCATTTTCCACCCCAAATTTTCGTTCATTATTTGTCAAAGTTACGACCGTTTCAAAATTTTGTTCGATGCTGTAATTTCAGGAAGCTGTACCGACACTTCTGGACCATTTTTTTCAGTCAAAAAGACAGTAAAACTCATGAAAATATATATTTTCATCAACGAAATTTTTCCTCAATTTTCCGAAGCATTTCCCAACCGAGTCTCGTGCATTTTTCCATAGGGCATTGCTCCCTCAAGGGTGAATGGATGAAAATTTCGATAATTGCTTCATTACAAGAATGAGATACGCGGTTATCTGTCGGGTTGTAATTACGTGATAAATTTTGAGTCTCCCTTGTCATTGAAGACGTGAAAGTGCGAGGGTTGCTCGTGGGGGTGGATGGGGGTTGATTCGGTAATTATTTCGTAACTTATCGAAAGAGGCGAGGGTGAAAATGATACTTTGGAAAATTTCAGGCAGTCGAAAGTAGCGTTGGACAATTAGTTGGGCGATACGAGCTTGCGTTAACGTTTCCATGGACCGGATAGAATATTCATAGAGAATCAACATACACACACACATGCGCATGCATGTATGCAAACACACGTACACAGATACGCACACTCGGAGAGCAATTTTGCCCTGGCAATTCGGTTAATTGGACCACGTGAATCTTCCTTCGATATTAATTAAACTTGGCTGACGTAAACGTATATAGGATCGATTGAATGGCGCCATCGTTCGCCAACATATTGCCAAAACCTTGGCTTAAGCCAGTTTTGATTCGAGCCACTTGAAGCTCAAAAAAATTTTTCCATTCGATTATCAACAATTATTTGTTTGTCAGCCACAAACGATAAATGAGCAGAAAAAATTCATTCAAATTGAACAAACTCATTCGTTTGATAAAAAAATACTTAAAAAAAGTGGCGAAATTTCGATTCAATTACTAAAAAAAAAAAAAAATAAGTGATTGATGACGAAAATCATTGATACAAAAACTCAAAAGTTTGGCAAAAAAAAGTTCAAAATAAAAGAAAACTATTCAAAATAAAATTTAAAAAAAAAATAAAAAATAAAAAAAGTTAAAAATAAAAAATCATCAATTTGAAAAATGGCAACAGCAAATAAAATTAATTCTAAACAAAAAGTTTCGTTACCATTCAAAAAAAAGTCAAAATCGACGATAAAATATTTATCTGAATATTTCAAGTACGAGATTGAAAGTGTTTTCTTTATATTCATTATGGGAGAGAAAAAAGAATAGAAAATAAAAAAAAGACAATGAAAGAAAAGAAAAAAACGAATTTTTAGTAGAATAGAGTGAAAAAAAAAAAATTCTTCAGTTTCGATATATAAATGGTAACAATAACGATCTACCTGGATGATTCAAGAGTATGAATGTTGTTGAAAAATGTGAGAGAAGTAAAAAAAAAAACACGAATGTCTGAACAGAAATAAATGGAGTAGAATAATGATCAACATTTGAAAAAAGCACTTTTTTTTTCCTCGCTAAACACATTTGGAATCCCCTTCACCTAAACGATCACGAATTCAGGAGCAACCCCTATAAAATTAGACTAAAAAAATCGTTAGGAAAATGGAACGATTACACAATTTAATAAAAAGGTAAAAGAAAGAAAAAAAAGAAAAAAAAAAAAAAAAAAAGAAAAAACGAGAAAGTCGAGAAGAAATTGGTGAAAGCGTCGATTCAATTTCTTGTGATTCAGTTCGATGCTTCGCATCATCAACGGATCATTAAATAGCCCGTTTCACATGGACGTTAACTCGCACGTTTTCTTTTTAAGCTACCCTCAAGTTTTATTTTTTTTCTTTCTTCACCTCTCTCTCTCTCTCTCTCTCTCTCTCTCTCTCTTTTCACCCTTGCTCGTTCCCTTACTTCGTAATACATGGAGAAATCGGATTTTCTTCCGGTTGGAAAGTGACCACGGAGCGCGTTTCCTTGGCGCGAGTTGACAAAAAGGGGGTTAATGGAAAGAGCGTATCAGGGACCGTGAAGTTCACACACTCTTACGTGCTCATCGGAGCTTTTTACCGTTTATTTTTTTTTTGTTCCCATTCTATGTTCCTTCTTTTTTTTCTTCACTCTGTGTGTCTGTGTCTGTGTCTGTGTTTTTTTTTCCTACGTTCCGGACGATCTAGCTCGGGATCGTAAAAAGCTGGTCAACCCTCTGTAGCTCGAGCTTACCCTCGCTATATACTTCTCCCTCTTCCTATCAAGAGTTTTACTAGACTCTTCTATACTTCACCATCTTTCTCGTTTGGTCTACTATTTTGACCAAACGTGCCATTTTCCAGTGACCTTAGTACCTCGTTTCTATCTCCTTCTGACCCCTCTCTCTCTCTCTCTCTCTCTCTCTCTCTCTCTCTCTCTCTCTTTATCCTTGTTTCGAATCATCCTCCTTCTCTCTCTTTCTCTCTCTTCCTTCATCTTGTCTCTTCCTATTTCTATGGGCTTGAGCTTTCTATACAGAGCACGGAGCAATTCACATGGGGCTCGTAAAGTCTGAAGCTCAAATAGCGAGATATTCGAGGCATGCACGTCACCCAATGGGATCAGGTGAGGTCGGAGTGAACATTACAGCATCCCTCTTGCAGTAGTCTCATCTTCATCTCTCTCTCTCTCTCTCTCTCTCTCTCTCTCTCTCTCTCTCTCTCTCTCTCTCTTGTTCTCCTGAGTTTTTTATTCCTTCCACTCTTCCTCCTTCCTCCACTGTTCTACTTCCCTGCTCTGTTTATTACCTCCCGATCCACCGAAACAAAAGGCTTGCAACCCTTACAATGGGAGCCTTAAAAATGACATAATTCACGAGCTCTCGCCCCCTCTGATGGATAAATGCATCTTTCTACTCGTCATTCCCTAAATAAGTTCTTCATTTCCGGTGTAAAAGCTTCACTCTAAGGAGCCATTTCCACACGAAATTGAGTCAACATTTTTTTTCTTTTTTTTTTTTCTTTTTACAAACCGAACATAATCAAAACGTTTTGTTGCCCAAAAATCACTGACTCGAGACAAAAATATTCCTGGAAAAACTATTGTTCTTGAAAAAAAAAAAAAAAAAAAAAAAATGCCAGTTCGTTACACACCGAGAAAATAAATAAACTGATTCAGTGAAATTTTTGTTCAAGATCAACGAATCGTGGCAATCAAAATAAGATTCGTTGAGCTTGACGAAAAATTTCGTTGATCAAAACCCCTGATTCGTTGGCTCAAATAAATATTCCTTCACCTTCACTAAAACATCGTCGAATCGAACATTTTTTTAATTTTTCTTAATTCAAAATTTTTATTTCGAATCAAACTATTAATTTTAAATTAAATATTTAATTCAAAATATTAACAATATTAATTTATTTGTTTATCATAATCATTAATTTTTTAATAATAATGAAATAATTAATAAAATTTATTTGTTACAAATATTAAAAAATTTTAATTAAATCAAACATTTTATAAATTTATAATAAATTCCAAATTTTTGTCGAATCAACGAATTTCATTTGTTCCCTCCGATTCGTTGATCAAACTAACAATTTTGTTTGGATAAACAAATTTTTGTTTTCTCTCTCCTTGCCACGAAGAATCCTGCAGCAGCCCGTTTCTTCCCAATCGACGAGATTCCAGAGGCGAATACATCAGAGATAAAAACTCGAGCGAGCAGTCAAGAGATGAGCTTGAAGTAGGTTCTCCTTTTCTTTTTTTTTTTTAAAAAAAAAAAAAAAAAAAAAAAAAAGTAAGAAACAAAAAGAAAAGATAAAGGAGTCGAAACAGAAGGGAGAGATGAAAAAGATACAGCTGTACAATTCAAGAGGAAAATGTTAAACGAGGAAGTAGCCTCCGAGCTTATTTGCTCGCGGTGTTTGCTATTCGCGCAAGTGTCCCACTAGAGCTTGCTGAGGTAGCACAGCTAACCGTAGACTTGCTACGGGTTTTCTACCACCCATATAGAAGCCTGATCGTTAAAAGGTCGTAAGTCCTTTGTCTCTCTGTTCTCGGTGTTGCGGATTAGGTCCTTTTGTTTGTTCAATGTTTCACTATATATTCAAAGTATCGCGTTCCACTTACCTTTGTTTCTCTTCTTACTTTGGACGTCTAGCTGCTCAGTCGTTTTCCTTCCTTACCCTTTGTCCATCTCTGTCAGAAACGAGAAACATTTTTCTCCTCTCTTTCCTCTCTCTCTCTCTCTTTTTATTTATTTTTTTATTTTTTTTTATTATTTATTCCAATTTTCCTCTTTTTCTCCAGCACTTCGTTTCTTCATTCTCATTTCTCATCTCTTTCAAAGACTCCAAGAAAAACGAGAGCAGAGCAAACGTCTCTCAAACAGCACGAGCGTAATTGAGCAATTGCTCAGCATTTAATTTTAATCATCGAATCAAATCTTCAATCGTATCTTCTTCTCCTGCTTGCAATTGCTTTCCATTAATCTTTCGTCTTTTTCTTCTTTTTTTCGTTACCGTTGGATGCTTTTTCAGGCTAATTTTTAATGAATTTAAATTTTTTTTTTTTTTTTTTTTTCCAATTTTTATTTTTATTTATTATTTCGGTTCAGTATTCAGATTTTTTTGCATAAAAATTGCAACGATTTTTCGTTGATTTATCCCGTCAGAATGAATTAATTTTTCGATAATAAAAGCTCAATTATTCAGGCAATTTTTAGTTGGATGATTCTCGAATCATATTTGTATCATCGTCAAAACTTTTTCGATTCGAAATAATAATTAAACGATTGTAATATCAGAATATTTGTACTTGGAAAACCCCTGTGAGAGGATATCGACAAACAGTTTTTTTTTTTTTTTTTTTTTTTTTTTTTTTTATCGCAAAAATGTTGTATTATTCGTTCGAAATAATCGTACGAAACGTTAATTAAAAAGCCAATTATTTGATAAAAACGAGAAGATTTTAATACAGTACCAGTATACTCGCGCAATTTCCTATTTATTTAAATTCGTCGAGAATAATTTTTCAATTACGTTGATTACGAATGAATGCTAATGAATTTTGAATAAACATTTTTTTTTTTTTTCGTTTTTTTTTTTTCATCTCGACACAAAGGATTAAGGCTTATCAAATATCACGAGAGAAACTCATTTTTTCGTGATTATTAAATGGTACGGTGCCACGCGATTTTCCGAGGCGCTGATTTTACCCCCATTACTACGTTCTCTCCTCTCGCTTCTCGTTTCCTTTTAGCCAAATGAAAGTAACCTCGGGATATTACGAAAAATAGTGAATTTTTTTTCCTCTGTACATTCCTTTTTTTTTTTTTTTTTTTTTTTTTTCTCTATTATTATGAAACTTTCGCGTACACCGCGGTAAGTTTTTTTTTTTTTTTTTTCAAACGATATAATGAGTCGTAAAAGTTGATGAAGACAGCTTTTATTCGGTTCTGCCTTCAACGTTCGTTTCATCCCTTATCGCTCGCGAGGTATAGCGATAAAAAAAAAAAGAAAAGGAATACAAAAAAAAGAACAAAAAAAACTTTGTTTTTTTTTTCAGTCTCTCGGATTAATAACACGTGAACATGCAAAAATCATAACATCTTCAATCGTCGGATGCACGCAGTCTTTGCATAAATCAAATTCAGCCTTCTCACCCTTTGACAGAAATAAAAGAAAAAAACAGAAAAAAAAAAAACAAAAAAAAAACAAAAAATTTATCTTTTTCTCGTCACAACGGTAAAAGTTTCGCGATTAAATACCAGTCGTTTGTTTTTCTTTTGTTATGATATAAATCAAACGAAAACAAAAATGAAATAAAAAAAAACTCATTGAGAAGAGTCGTTGAAAACATTTTTATCATTTTTATTATTTTCACGCACTCGTGAGCATAACCAAATTGATAGAGCCATTTTCATAAAAATAAGATTTTTCTTTCGAAATATCGAAGTAAAAAAATATATCAAAGACGAAAAAAAAAAAATAATAATAATAATAATAATGAGAAGAAAACGAACAAATTTTTTTTTTTTATTTTATTTTTATTCCATCGATTCAATGAAATGCAACAAATTTGATGAGATTTTTGTCGAAACTGAAGTTACTGAATTTAGAGAATAAATGCCCAAGTAGCTGGCTGTAGATAAAATTCTGAATACAAGTTTCCCTCAAACTCGATAAGCTCATGAATATATTTTTGTTTTTGTTACAGATCCATTGATGCACTTATCTCTCATGGGGAGAGAAAGTTTTTTTTTTTTTATCGATAGAATAGAGTCCTACGACAATGTTATCGATATGGGCAACGTGACAAGCATATTACATGAAAAAACTTCCTTTGAGATTTTTTTTTTGTTATTTTTTTTTTTTTCGTGATAAAAAGGCTGCCACATGAAACGTTTCGAGAGTTCTCCACATTCTCCCAACGATTTTGCTTCAGCCTGAAAGACTCCCTTTGCGATATCCACCCTTGAAAAAATTTCTCCAGCCTCACGTGGGCCCGGATGAATAAGAAAAAATGGGGGAAAAATTGAATTTGTCGAAAAAAAAAGAAAAAAAAAAAAAAGAAAGAAAGAAAGTATACTCACAATCTCCATGGCTCTCTTGAGGGTTGACATTTTGCTCGTGCCTCTCGATCTGAGCTTTGATCACCTCGTAAGATAACTCAGAAAAGATAAAAAAAAAAAAAAAAACTTTCTCACATAATAATCACGAGATGTGAAGAACCTCGATCGAGATTTTTCTTACTCGATAACTCGACAGGGACGACGACGAAATAACAAATCAAAATTAGCTCCCCTGCTGCGTTGTCGAGGGTCGAAATATCTCAAGTTGCTTCAAGAGCTTACGGAATGAAGTCAACAAAAATTGAGGTAAAAATAAACAAATGAGTCGAAATATCGTTAGATAATCGGTCGATTGTTACGTTCGTGAAAAAATATTTGGATTGATCGATTACAATTGATTTAAGTTAATTAAAAACTGATGAACTGGAAATTTGAAATTCATGAAGCATCAAAATTTTCCTATTTTTTTTTTTGGAATTTTTGAAAATTTGTAACTTCGTGAAAAATGATCGTAGGGAGATTTTAAAAAAAGCGTTTTGAAGCTTGAAGTCTGAAGTTTTGAGATATTTTGATTGAAATTTTCTTTGTGCAAGACGCACGTGGCATAATCGAAGAAGAATCCAAGAGACAAAAATTGTGCAAACATTTTTATATTTTTAGGCTGTCTATGAGCCGGGAAATTTTTTTTTCGATTAAAACAACACCAGAATCATTGAGCCTGATCATTTAGCTTCAATTTGCTTTTTTGCTGGACTCTGTACGACGATTTTTCGCTGAGATATCGAGTGTTTAATGAAAAGTCAGCTTCTTGTCTTTGATCATCGATATCTCCTGAAATAATAATCGTACAACGAACGATAGGAGGCTTTTGGAAAAGCTAGATCGATCCTCTAACAATTAACAATGAGTGTTTTATTGAAAAAAAAAAATTTTACACCCTCAATATTGAATTGCAAAAAAAGTACGAAAATTCACTCCTCAAATTATCAAAAAAAAATTAAAATCCCATTCCCAGCTCCCCTGTCGAATAATTAACAAAATTTTATTTTTTTACGAGTTTTTGCTTTTTTTTCGTTTTTTTTTTTTTATTACTGAGGTTTGGAAAGTAGGTTTTTTGATCGTGCAGGAAAATGAATAAAGCGAACACCAAAATATTTTTCGTTTTCACGTCAGCTCTCCTCGCGATTGTTTCATTCGTTTTATCTTCAATTTATATTTTATTAAACATCGTAATGTTGTATGTTTATGTACAATAATATACCTATCTAGTCTAACGATATCACTGCGTTACGTTTGGTTTCTCGCCGAATGTTTATGTCCATCGTATTTTTCACTTTTTATTCATCCCCGTTCATTCATCCCCTTTCCATTCATCGCATCATTTTTTTTAGTTTTTATTTCATTTTTTTTTTTTTTATGGTCACTTTGCAAGTTTCTCTGTGTGTGTGTGTGTTTTTGCATTGTTCAATTTTCTCTACATTCAGCCTTTTCCTCGTCGTATGCCAGGGCAATGGATACTTTTTTTTTCTCTCATTAACGACCGTCGCAGCATCTTTTTCCTTGAACTCGAGGTCGTCGTACTCTTTGATGCTCCGAAAAAGCTCGTCTCAATTTTTTCTCTCTCTCTCTCTCTTTCTCGGAAATTTTGAAAAAAATAACGATGAAAAAAAAAATGAATTGATACTCTTGCAAATTTCAAAGATTCTTCTCACAATTTCAGCCTCTTTGAATCAATTCCCAAAAAAAAAAATTGACCCGAAAGATCATATCTCGAAACGAGCAATTTTTTAGCCTCTTCGAATCGCTCTTTTGAATTTAAATTCCCGACACGAAAAACATTCGATAAGGAGTTTCGGTACAAAAGGCAAAATTTTAAGAAATTAATGAAATTTTGTGATAATGTTCTTCAACATCAATTACGAAAACACAATTTTTTTCAAAATTTTCTTCTACTCAGTTATCGAGTAATTATGCATCAAAGCAGATTTCTTATGCCCGGAATGTATACCTATATATATGGAAACGCTATGCTTATACACGTGAACGTTTAGTCTTCAATTCCTCGATAACTGTGTAGAAGAAAAATCTGAAAAAATTTGTATCGTCAAATTTGGCACTAAGGAATACGTTCACCAAATTTTATAAAATTCTTAACTTTTTGACAATTTTTTGTGTGTTTTAACATGGTCTAGCATGGCAGCATTGTATCGCCTGTACCGAAACTCCTTAATTTTTTTTTTTCTCTTTTTCAACGAACCAACATTTCGATTTCGTAGTAGTAGCCGGGTGAAAAATAATTTTCAAAATCGCATTCGAGTCTCGAGAAAACGTCTCGATTTTCAAAATTCAAAATTCCAGAAAAAAATAAAAAAATAAAAAAATCAAAGAAACGTCAAAAATCACTCGATCGATTTGAACAGTAAAAAAAAAATGTTTCTCCAGAAAAAATGACCAGGAAAAAAGCCTCTTCCAGGGGCTTTTTCCTCCAGAGAAACATCCTCGAATTCTCTGGTCTCACCCACACTCGCACCCACCCAGGCACACACACACACACCCACACACAAACCCACGACACTGAACAACGCTCGTTGTGTAATACAATATTCATTATGGCGTTAAATTACGCTCGTTCGTAGTGTTATAGTGTATGTTGATTACAGTTAGAGGTACGTGTGGCTCGAGATAAAGAGATAGAGAGATAGAGAGGGGGGAGGGGGGGGGGGGGGGATTTCGTATTCATAGGAGAGTCAGGAAAGTCTGTCCCTTTCGAGCCCCTTTTCGCAGCTTCTTTTTATTCGATCTCCTGGGCGTTCACGCGTTAAGCGAACCCTTCACTCGTACTACTTTATTTTTCCTCCCCGCAGCCTTATTTTTTTTATTTTTTATTTTCAGCTCGTTTTCTGCGTTTCGTACATTTTTATATTTTCTGTTTTTCAACCCCTACCGAGGGCTTTTCTTTTTTCTCCGGTGTCCTGTCACCTGCACTCTTCACCTGGCTCGCGCTGCGACCAAGAAAAACGTGCAAAAAAATTGGTCAGTCGTGGATTTATTTTTTTGCACCTCGATCCACGAATTTCGTGAAAAATTCCACGCTCATGACTCTGTTCTGCTCGACCGTATAATGAAAAAATAGACGGAATTTAATTTTAAAACGCTTTTTTTTTTTTTTTTTCAATTTCGAGAGTGCTGGGAGAGAGAAAAAGTAAAAAAATAAGTTTTTTTTCTTCGATTTTCTGTATTTTTTTTTTGTTCGTTCAGTGAAAACGAAATTTCGTTGAAATCTTGAAATATTTTATCCTGTCAAGAAAGTTTCGTTTTCGGTAAAAAAAAAGTTTTGTTTCGAATATTGAAAATTTTTTGTTGCCTGAGAGAAAAAAATTTTTCTTCGATGCAACAAAATGTTATTAATATTAAAAATTTGATTTTCGATGTTTTTAGCTTTTTGAATGGGAGAAAAAAAAATTCAGATATTTGTAAATCTGATTTGATCGATGGAAGAAAAAATATTTTGTTTCTTTTTATTAATCTCAGCTTCTGTTCGAAGATAATGAAAGTTGATTTAATATTTATCGAAGTTACATTTAGAATATTAAACGAGTTTTCGTGACTGGAAGATGTTGAGATAAATATTTGAGCGTCTCCAGGCGACACCTGATTCCCAATCTCGCACTCACATACATTATTTCTCATGTTCTCTCGAATCTGCACTGACACCTGCTATTATATGCCAGAAGCAGCTTCGCTTGTGTACGTACAATCTCAACGAAAAGTTTCAACGTTTTCGAATCGAGATTATGGAATGACTGCAGAGCCAAAAAAAAGCAGGAAAAAGTTGAAGATGAATAGAGAAAAATATCAGAAAATTCATCGATCATTTTTCTTTTCTCCATTTCCAATCAAAAAATTGTCAAATATCTCTACGAAAAAGAAAAAAAAAAAAAAAAAAAATTATTTTTTTTTTTTTAAACTGGAAAATCCGAATGTTCATCCAAAAGTTCGAAATCATTTTTGTACGAAGGGAACCAACTTTTTTGATCGACCACACCAGCCATCAAGACATGCAGCCTCCTTTGAAATAAAAAATTTCTTTTTCTATGTACTGAAACAAAAAAAAAAATTTTTTATCAAACAAAATACGATTTTGTTGAACGAATAGCTGGAGAAAGAAGGAACGAACCAATTAATCTGTCATTGAAACGAAAAATAATTGAATTCACTATATTTTCGTTCAATAGAATCGATTTTTGTTTTATTAATAAATTTTGCTTTTCTCAATCTACTCTCCTCCACTCCTATCAACTATCGAGATTCTTGGATTTTGTGTGTTTTACATGAAAAAATTGTGAGATTTAGATAAAACTTTGGAGGCATATAAATATTGGTGAAAAAATAAATGTTTGAAAAGTTTGAAGAAATTTGGGAGAAATGACTGAAAAGTAATTGATGAATCAATTAGCAAGGTCTTTTACGAAATAATCCAAAATACAATTTAACAAGATTGAATGCAAGAAATTTAATGAATTAAATTTGAAAATTTTTAATAAAAAAATAAAATGGCGTGATTCCTCGTTGATTTTTTGGGGCAGTTGGCCAATGGAATCTTTGAATAAATATAACGAACGTGGTCAGGGGAAGGCAGCACCGGTTGACAGCCGCAGTTTTCCTGACCAAATAAAAAAAAAAAAAAATCATATTAAAATCAAATTAAATTAATTCAATTTAATCAAAATAATTAAATTAAATTAAATTTCATCTAATAAAATTGAATAAAATCAAATATAAACAATTTAATTAATAAAATTGAAAAAAAAAATATAAAACAGCGTTATTCTTCATTGATTTTATGGGGCAGTTGATCAATGGAATCTTTGAATAAATACAATGAACGTGGTCAAGGGAAGGCAGCACCGTTTGACACAGCCGCAGTTTCCCTGACCAAATTAAAAAAAAAAAAATTCATATTAAAATCAAATTAAATTAATTCAATATAATAAAAATAATTAAATTAAATTAAGTTTCATCTAATAAAATTGAATAAAATTAATAAAATTGAATAAAATCAAATATAAACAATTTAATTAATAAAATTGAAAAAAAAATGCATAAAAAATATAAAACAGCGTTATTCTTCATTGATTTTTTTTTTGGCAGTAGGTCAATGGATTCTTCGAATAAATACAATGAATGGGATCAGAGGAAGGCAGCATCGTTTGACATAGCCGCAGTTTCCCTTACCAAATAAAAAAAAAATCTTATTAAAATCAAATTAAATTTATTCAATTTAATCGAAATAATTAAATTAAATAAAAATTTCATCTAATAAAATTGAATAAAATTAATAAAATTGAATAAAATCAAATATAAACAATTTAATTAATAAAATTGAAAAAAAAATTAACAAAAAATATAAAACAGCGTTATTCTTCATTGATTTTTTTTTTTTTGGCAGTAGGTCAATGGATTCTTCGAATAAATACAATGAATAGGATCAGAGGAAGACAGGAACGGTTGACAGCCATTTCGCCTGGTCATCCATACCGTAATCGTCTCCGTGTTTGTATTACGCGGAGTGAGCCTCAAGGTATAATTTTGATCCCTGTTAATAAATCATGCACACACGATGTAGGACACGACGTTGGTGCGTCTCTCCCTCCCGCCAGGATTCCCCGAGCATACTGACGGATTAGGGAACATTAAGGGGCTCTGATTCATTGATGTATGCGTTGTACACGCACGCCCCTTACATCCGATCATCGTGCATACACACTGCTTCGTTGACAAAACCATGAATTACGTCATTTTGTTATAGTCGATCGATTTCACGCGAGCGACAACGAAACGGCTCAACCTACATTACCGGCGATAAAAAAAAAAAAAAACAAACAATAAATGAGCTGAGATCATCATTTTCGTTTCTTGCTAAGCCAAGAAGCATCGCGACTCTTTTGACCGATTGGAAAAAATGAAAAAAAAAAAAAAAAAAAAAAAAAAAATTAACAATTTCAATAAATTTTTTTCGACCGATTTTCATGCTTATCGATACGAAATCATTTTTCTAATGCTCCAATCAAAAATCGCTCTTGCGAAACGTCAGAAATTATTTTTTTTCGACAAAAACTGTCATTTTTCGATCGATAAAAAGTGGATTTTTTTTTTTTTTTTTTTTTTTTTTTCATGAAAAAGTACAAATTTCGACTATTTATTTACAGCATTTGTGCAATGGACAAACGAATGTTCCTTGTTTTTTTTTATACATACGTGGATCTTCCGTGGATTTGAAAAAAAAAAAAAAAAAACTGGATGAAAGTGGAGCAAAACGAGTGTCTCGGGCCAGCTCAGATTTTTTCATGCGGCGGTTGGTACTCTCGTGGTTTAGAAAGAAAAGAAAAAAAAAAAAAAAATTGTTTATCCAACCGAAATCATAGAATTTCTTCGAACCGGATGTCCGAAGCAAAATAATTTTCTTCGAAACGTTTAACGAAAACACATCACTTCTCCCAACAAAAATTTGTTCCGATCCCAATGATTGAATTCACGAAATATTTTAAATTATTTTCAAAATTGATTTCCACTATTTGTTTCCACGTTATTTCGTAGCATCGCCAACGATTTGTTCAACTCCCCAGAAGCTTTGTTCGATCGACCACTAACTTGTTTCATTTACAAATGATTTTTTTTTCTTCAAATATTGCAATAAAAATCCATTTTTTTTTTTTTCATTTCGATAAACAAAATGGTTTTTAGTACTCAAGATTTTGAGTGATCAATAGACCTTTGGAATTCGTAAAATTAATCGCATTCTTTAAGGGACTTTGACGCCTTGTCACAGACTTCATTTTTTTGTTGTTTTTTTGTTTTTAATTAGAAGACTTTAAGGGTTGCAGCACTAAGGCTGTTCCTTATTAACAGGCTTTCAGGATTAACTAGCGGAGGTTAAGCCATTCTGTTTGTGGGCGGTTCATAGACAGAGAGAGAGAGAGAGAGAGAATGTACGAAATTACGTAACCCACATAACTCTTAGTGTTAAACGGGCTGAATTACGCCCTCTTGTTTGTTAACAATCCATGTATGCGACTATATATATATATATATATATATATATATATATATATATATATAGTCGTGTGTGTATATATATATATAATATATATGCGAGTTGGTGGGTTATTTGCATGTGTTTGGATACGTAAATGTGTGACGTATGCTGTCGACTGCTGTGCCCGTTGTTTGTCTCTCAGCGTTGGTCATCGTTAGCTAGACCGGATTAACGTGTGTCGTCAACGAAATTAGCGAGCCAACTCTCAACGTTTAGAGCACACTCTACCAAAATTTTCTACTCCATCATTCAAACGAATTTTCTCTCAATTTTTAGTATCTCTTTGAGCAGCTCCAGAGAGCATCGTTATAAAAAAAAAACATTGGAGGAAAAGACTTTCGATTGTATGAAAATAAATTTTTGTTCAAAAAAAATTTTTTTTTTAAATCAACAATTTATTTAAAAAATAACAATTGTTAAAATGACAATAAATTTTTTTTTTTTTTTTTTTAAATAACAATTTGTTTTCATTCGATCGAAAGTCTTTTAGTTTTTTTTTTTTTTTCAATAAATACAAATTTATTTACGTGCAATCGAAAGTCTTTTTTTTTTTTTTTTTAAATTTATCATTGACTTTCGAGATTATATGAAAATAATTTTTTTTTTATTAAAACAAAACAAAAAATTAAATTCATTTTCATTCTATCGAATGTCTTTTATTTTTCATTTACTCATTTACTTTCGATTGCATGAAAATAATATTTTGTTTTTTTTTTTTCAAATATATAACAAATTTGCTCGATAAATTTATCGAGAAAATTTGTATTTATTAAGAAAAAAAAGAAAAATTTGTTTCCATGCAATCGAAAGTCTTTTATCAATCTGCTGTTTTTTTTTTCAATTTTTACCAAATTTTCGTTTTGTTTTTTAACCATAAATAAAAAAATTATTTTATGATTCAATGATTATTGGAAGGAATATAATTAATGCCAGAAAGTTTCTTCGGTGAATGCTCTGAATGTTTCATCATTTTTCCTGTTTTTTTTTTTTTTTTTTTTTTCTATTCAGAGAACGATAGAAATAATCGAGGTTTCACGCTCAACTCGATAAAGCGATTTTCAGTTCGAAAAAGTCGTTAAAATATTTCGATTCGATAATTAAATAATAACAGAATAAATTGGAATCGTTGATTTTTTTTTTGAAAAATCGAATGACCGAAATCGTTTAACAAAAAAACGAAATTCCTCAAAAACCACATTTTTTTTTCTCAACAATTGGAGCAAATTGATTGCAACGAACGAAGCCGCGAGCGATCGATATCAGAATTGACAAATTTTCTGAATTTTCCTGAGTGTGTCACTTTGCGGTATGAAATTTGTTCACGAATCATTGATTCCGTGCGTTTAGCGATCGACGATTCCACTCGATTCGTTTCCGTCATCAACAACTTTTTTTTTTTTTTTTTTTTTTTTTTTTTTTTTTTTTTCTTTCATCCCCACTCCGGATTCACCGAAACAGAGAATAATGGATCGATTACCGAGTTTATAGAATGACCCTGTTCTCATCCCTTCTTCGTAATCCTTCTCCGATATTTCACGATCGTGTTTGATGGATCCGGTGACGCACACGTTCTACACGAATCCAAATTTATTCGGGCGATTCTCATCCCTAAATCCCAAATCGAACAATGCCCGGTACAGGCTATATATATATTATTAGCCGAAACGATATTTTAAATAAATTAGATGGAACAAGCTACCACTGCGTTGCTTATAAAACGGTTGGGAAACATTTAACCACGAGGTTGGTACACGTTTTCCCACGAATCACAATGGCTTGTTCGATTCTCCATTCGACAGACTTGTTTTTTTTTTTTTTTTTTCTCCATTCACAAGCACCCCGATCCGATCAAACTGGGGAGTAATATTTCGAAACGAATGGAGTACAATTTGACGGTGTTTTTGAAATCGATTTTTTTATTACAAATTCAAGAAAAATTAATTTTATCAGTTTAGTTCGTTTCAATATTTTTACAAATTTCGTTACAATCAATTTATTTTTGAATTGAAAAGAAAAAAAAATTTCGAGCAAAAATTGAAAAATTCATTTTGAATTGGAAATTAAATTTTTACGAATTTCGTTTCAATCAATTTATTTTTAAATTAAGAAGAAAAAAAAAATTTCAAGCAAAAATTGAAAATTAATGATTTTTTTATTAAAAATTAAAAAATCAAAATTTTTAATTAAAATTTCAAACAAAATTCTTTTTTTTTTAATTAAAATTGAAGAAAAATTGTGTTTCATTTTTATTTTTACAAAAATGAATAAAAATACAGTGATCTACCTACCGAGAGAAGGGAAAACTGAAAGAGTCGGATGAAAAAAATTTGTATTTTTGCTATTTTTTTTTCTCCCGGCTACGATAAGAATAATTTTTTTTCGAGGATTTCGACAGAATTTTTGTTGAGCCTGGAGCCCGAAAATCGTGTTGTCGAAAGAGTGGTTGAATGGCCGAAAAAATAGGAAAATTAAGAATTGATATCGTTCGAGGGTTGAAAATTTCTGTTTTCCTGAAACTTTCAAATCTCTCAACATTTATTTTTGACGAGTTCTCCAAAGTTCTGACATCAAAACCCAGTCGCAGTATCGACGACCCGATTAGTCTTGAGACGCGAATGGAGCCAAGGCAAGGGGGGGGGGGGGGGGGTTGAGGCACGTGAGACGACTGGTGACAGGAGGGATGAAACGAACAATTAATTTAATCCGGGGCAGGTCGGTATTGGTCTCGGTAAAAGCAGTTTTAATGAGCGTTGAAATCATCAAAATTTTTGTCCAAAAAATTGAAAATCCTTGTCCGAACAGCTCGGAGGAGTGTGAAAAGAAAACTGCGCGAACGTTGAGCCTCTTAATTCGGGAATTCAAGGCTCGAGCGAGTGGTCCAATAGCAGGCCCGATGAATCTGTCTACTCGAAGCTGTTTCGGGGCGAATTTTCAAAAAAAAAAATAAAAAAATTTTTTATTTAAAAAAAAAAAATATTTTTTATTTTTTTTTCCTGGTAGATATGCCAGGGATCAGGATAAAAAACGAATAATAATAAGAAACTTCATTTTTCTCCGGTCGATCGAGACAGGATGGGAGAAAAAAAAAAAACATCGAAACAGAAAAGAGTTTTGTTTCGGTCTCGGAGAGAGATCCAGTCGGATGTTGCCGGGTTAATAACGAGGCTGAAAGAGCGCAAAAAGTGACGTTTCAACCGGATGCTGAGCGATATCAACAGATGACGAGACGGAGGAGAGGAGAGCAAGAGAGAGAGAGAGAAGATGAGAAAAAATGGGAATAAGGGATGAAGAATGCGAAAAAGCTTTCGTCCGAGAACAGAAACTCTTTCATTCGCGGATAATCCAGATTAGCGTCTCTTTCTATTCGTCTTTTTTACCTTGGTATTAACTCTTTCGCGTCTTTTTTTTTTCAATCTTTTACTCTCTCTCTCTCTCTCCTGATTCTTCTGAAACTTTTTTTAATGGCTGCTGAGATCCTGGTTGGTCTATCTCAGTCCTTGGCTGCGGGGAGATTTTCTCGTTCGCAATATCAAACGCTCACTTCCGCTTTCAACAGCGTGCTCGATACATGGGAAAACGAGTTCGAGAGATCGCTTATTCTCCAAACATTTTTTTTCTTCGACTCTCTTTCTCCCACCCCCACCCCCTCATCTGCTCGATCAATTCTCTTCGAAAACTCACGAAAAACGTTGAGCGGAGTTTTGTGTTTTTTTTATTTTTTTTATTATTTTTAGCCACGTAAATAAAACTAAAATCGTTTTGCAAAAATCGAGTCTGCCTCTTGGCTCGTATTTGTTTTTCGCAGTCGCACCCACTGATTTTTTTTTTATTTTCACTCTGTGTGTTTCGTCGCACTTTTCATGCCTCATGTATTCGTATATGCATTTATATATATATATATATATATATTTATATGTTGTTTTTTTTTTTTTTCATTCACCGAACACTGTTTTTCACTCCATTTTTTTTTCTTCATTTTTTATTTTATTTTTTCTTCCTTTTATTATTTATTTTTACACCGAGGATATGTACAAAATGATGAGTGACACGAGAAGACAGCTCGACGATAATATCGGCCCTGCTGTACCAGTCTGCATCGCTTCCGGTCTCTCGCCTGAAAAACACCATTTTAATCCACCAGGGAATGAGACAAAAAAATGCTTTTTTCATTTAATTTTAAATCTGAGTGATTCCTACAGTGCTTTTTTTTTTGCTGCGAATGTCACTGTCGTCCGGATGGAAAATAATCTTTTGACACGTTCGTAGACTCTTCGAACACTCGTTCGCGTCATTTGTATTTTTCATTTCCTTCTTTCGGAAATTTTTTTCAGGAAATAATTTATTTTTTTTAGGAAAGAAAAATAATAAAAATAAAAATCAAATTCGTTCCAATGAGGTCGGAAGAATTTTTGGTTTTTGTTATTCATTTTTTTTTATTAGTCGTAAAAGTGGAAAAAAAAAAGGGAAGACAATCGGTAATGACAGTTCAGCACTTTGCTATTTTGGGAAAAATCAAATTTTCAGTCTGATTTTGGCAGCATCGCTCATAGTTTTGAAACAGATCAAGAATGTAATCAAAATTTTTTTTTTTTCACGCAGTGTGGAGCGTTCTATTCGTGATACGAAATTGTGAAATGAATTTATTCAATTTTATTTCAAATATTCAATGAATCTGTGCACGAAATTGAATAAACGAGAAAAGGATTTGTGAATCTATTTTGTCCTGAAAATGATCTCCGAAAATAGCATCCTCGACAAAAACGAGGTTAAAATCAGTCGTTTTCGAAAATTTGATAAATTTTTTTTTCGTTTTGAAAATATTTAATTTCAATCAATTTGGGTTTATAATATGTTGAAAAATGATGATGTAGGAACTGATAATGATCAGGAAGTGTTCGAGAAATTCTTTGAAGTCTCATCGAACAAAATTCTTTATACAATCAGCTCGAAGAATTTTAGCAATTTTCAAAATTTGGCCTTTCAATTATTTATTGATGACAAATTATTCGAGGTACTTGGAAAACTCGACAGATTTCATAGTAAATTGTTCTGGAGTTAAAAAAAATATCCGGAAATAGAAAAAAAAGGAATTTCGTTCAGATCCGGGCACGTTTAACCCCTTAAAACGAAAATTCAGGCGAAACAACCATTTTTTTTATCGATACTCCAATGAGAAATGAATATTTTTTGGAAATCTCGCATTTTTTTAGGAGTTTGATTGTAATATTAAATCGAATATAGAACAATCTCTCTTTCTCTCGTTCTCCTTTTATCTCTTACTGCTCTCTTAAAGATCGGTGAGCTTCATAAAACGAATCGAAATGCAATTTCCGTTACGTCTGCACCGTATCTACGATCGTAAGAGAGAAATCTTAGAGAGGATGGGGAGAGAGAGAGAGAGAGAGAGAATTCGCTCCACGCTCTATCAGCTAAAGCAAGTTTCCGTACATCGTAAATCTAAGAACATTTCGAGACGATTTCCCTCTTCCTTTCATTCATATATAGCTTGCATTATGGTATTATTATATACAGTTCGCGGAGATGAAAACTATTCGAGTTTCTCAACTACGGATAAGTACAGGAGAAAGGATTTGAAGATTTTGAAATTTTGGTGTTATTGCCAACGTTCCGAAGCGAATGAATAAAAAGCTCAGTTCTCTTATCCTCCGTACTTATTTATTAATTTCGATATAATCTCAGAATTTCTATTGTTTTTTATTACTACTTCACTGAATCGAGTTCTGAGGATAGTCGATATCATGAAAGTGCAAAAAAGTAAGATTTTACAAGTCATTTTTTCACTTGAAGTCTGACAAAGTTATTTCAGTGGATCATCTGTGAATCAGTTGCCAAATGGTTGAAGGCTGATTCCGCACTTTTGCGGTGGATTCTGTCAAAGCTGTTGGATCAAAAGCGTTCAGGACTCATTTTGTAGAACATAGAATACCCTGACAAAAAGAGAGACCTCGATTCAATATCTTAGCTAGTTTAATCCTGGGAGCAGGTGGAACAGAGTCCTCCAAAATGACTTCTGCGAATCTCTCAAGATTCAGGTTTTTTCTAACAGCTCTCACGGTCACGCTCTCGGAGATAGAAAAAAAGTATTGAGTACTTTTTTTTAGAAAATTTGATGTTCTACAAAAATGGTTCTATGCATTTTTGACGTATCTTCAACCGTTTCGACAGTATCCGCTTTTGAGCAAAGCGCAACAATCAACCTGGGTCGTTAATCGTTTAGTTTCAGTAAAAACATTGTTTTTATTGTAAAATGTATGGCACTGAATATTTTTTCAAGCGTTCTTAAGTTCCTAAGATATCGATGAAATTTCTCTGTCGAATTTAATCGAAAAAGAACTGAATTCGAAATGAAAATAAACTCGAATTTGAAAACCCGAATCTAAAATTAAGTTTTTATCACATGATCAACGTGACCCTCGACTCCTGGGATCTATTTTACCAAACTTCACCCTACAACGAGGTCAAAATCTCCCCGAATATGTTCCTTGCCATAAAATATTCTTTCTCTGCAAAAATACGGTTTAAAAATGATGAAAACTTTATGAAATGGAACAAAAGTTTCGAAACTGTTAGAAATCACGAGGTTTATTTTTTATTCATAGGAGTCATTTTCGTTTCGTCCCCACTGCTAGGGGATTCCGACATCCAAAACACGAAGTTAAGAAAATTCAGTGAAATGCTTTATAATTTGATGAATTTTTTAACAATCTTGAGCTTTTTTTTCAGCTTTTCTTACCGTTTACCACGTGAACTCTGATTGAAGCTGTATTGGCGTTGCTCGGTTTGCAGCTGTATTCGCCAGAGTCTGACGCCTGTGCAGATTGTATCAGTAGCCATGATGTCGTAACGTCAGTACCCTTCTCGGTTATAACGGAAACTCCACCACGTGGACTGTCGTAGCTTAGTACGTTGTCGTCGTAATACCAGAATATATAGGCCGGTGGCTCGGAACTGAATCTTATCGCACACGTCAGATTTATCGTGCTACCAGCACCTACGTACAATTCCGGTCCCCCGAGTATCGCTGCCGTTGGTACTGTTGTTTTTTTTTCATTTGTTCATTATCCAAACAAAAAACAATTGGAAAGATTGAAAAATATTATCAAAAACGACACTATTTACCGGTGACTTTCAATGATTTTATTGATAATTCGACATTTATTCAATGAATCAATGAATCAAAAAAAAAAAATTGGATCATCTGTCATTTTTTCTGAATCGAACTTTCTCTCGTAGAATTTTTACTTCATGGACGAAAAAAAATGTTTCCATTCAATTTCTATCAATTTTTTCTCTCTTGACCTTTTTTGGAATATTTTTTTTTTTTCTGTTATTTTTAAATTTTCTGGTTCAGCCGTTTTTATCTTTTTGATGTCTGCTACATTTTTTTGTTGTTCCACCGTTGTTTGCATTTTTGTTGTTGTTTTTTCATTATTTTTGAAGTTATATACGAATGAATCCATTGAAATACGAACCAACAACGTTCAGACGAAACTGATGAGACTTTAGAGGTATGGTGGATATTTGACACTCGTAAATCCCTTGATCTCGTTCCTGTGCCCACTTTATGCAAAGCGTCCATTCTGTCCATTCGCTGTTTTGTCCCGATGTTTGTCTGTGCAATGCCTGAAACCGCTGGTCACTCGTGTAAGTGTAAGCTCCTGCGGTTAGTATGTGAATGTCTCGATGTCTCACCCAGGACACCTGCAATCGGAACGAACAGAATCCGAGTCATTTTTTTTTTTTTTTTACAAAAAAAAACCAATTTTGTTTGTTTTTCTAGATTGTTTTTTCTCCATATTTTCGACAGATAAATCGATGAAAAATTCCGAGAACGAAACAGCTGTTCTCCGGATTTAAATAAATTTGAAAAAAAAAAGTGTCAAATTCGACGTTGATTTTATCAGGAAAAAGTTAAAAGAGATAAAAAAAAAAAAAATTTGTTCTCGTTTATCCAGCGTTGAACGTTGGATAAAATAATAATCCTGAAAAAGTATTATGAAAAAAAAAAAAAAAATGTGATTCGAATAAATTTGTATGAATAATTCCGAGCTTAAACGAGAGTAAGATTCGTGAATATCCTCGAACGTTTTTAAGGCATCGAATATGGCATTCCTAATTCGTTATCGAAAGAATTTTCGTACTACATTGTCGCAGGAATCGATCGTTATCACCGGAGGAACATAGATAAGGGAATCGTCTTCATTTTTTTTTTTTTTTTTTTGAAACTTTCGTCGTTCATCGCTGCCACAGAGTAGCTCTTCGTCTCGAACCTAACGCTGCTTTCATTCAAATTTTCTTTTTTTTTTTTTTTTTTTTTTTTTTTTTTTATTCTTCTGTTACCCCCATTATATCCGAGATTTTTCATTCTCCGTTGGAAACTCTCGTGAATTTCGCTTCGTAGATCTTTGGAGATTTGCAGGACTACTAATTGGCAATATTCCATCTCAATATTCTGCTACATGGACTGGGAGAAAGATGGCTTCGAAGATTGACCTCCCTTAGGAACTTCACCCCTCCCCCCCCCACTCCTCCTTCCTTCAACCCCAATTTCTCGCATCTTCCTCGATCTCCTCCTCGCTCTCCGGCTCAACGGATATTACTAGGACGAACGCTCCACAGAACGCCATTTACTCCTTCCATTTTCTCCGCTTTCCACTCGACAGCTTCAACTTCATCTATTCATCTTTTTTTTTTTTTTTTTTTTCTCCTCCAGCCCTTGTGCATCGACCAATCGCAAACTATATTGCCTCTTGAACCAACCTCCTTAACGACTTTTCATATTTTTATCTTTAATTTTCATTCTCCTTTGGATCGCGTACACTTTAACGATGGATTATGTGCACGATTAATACGTATGGGGCGTTTCGTGTTTAATTTAATTTTTTCGAAGCTGCACTTATCTGTGAAACGTTATTTCGGGAGCTGGGTCTCTGGAGATGATGATTTCTGGAGTTTGAGAATTTAGAGTTTTTCTTTTTAGTGGTTGCTATCAAAAGTTGGAAAGTAAAAAGTTTTTGGTCCATGTTGATTTTTTTTTTTTAATTTTATCAATATTTTAGTAATTTTTTCAAAATTTGATTGTTTTGATTTTATCAATATTGATTGAGAATACAATTTTGTTAATATTTTATCAGTTTTCGTAAACTTGATTATTTTAATTCTGTTGATACTGATTGGGATTAAAATTTTATTAATATTTTATGAATTTATTCAAATTTAATTATTTTATTTCTATTAATATCGATTGGGATTGTAATTTTGTTAATAATTCATTGATGTTTTTTTTTTTATTTCACTATTAATATTGATTTAAATTTAGTACTGAAATCACTGTTTGAATATTATTTTTTTGATGAAAAATACGGATTGGAAAATTTTGAAAGAATTCGAAAAAATTCTTTGGGGTCTAACGACGTTGGAAATAAAATTGAAAGCGAGAAAAATTTTTTAGTTATAATTTTTCATTTTGACCCAGAAACGACTGCATAAATTTTTTTTTTTTCGACAGAAACAAGAGGTTGGAAAATTTTTGAAAAATTTGCATCGTATTTTCATAAAACTGTCAGGATTTTTATCATTCCCTAAATTTCTATCGGTTTTTTGACATTTTTTTCGTTTGATAAGAATTTTTTGGTCTCCTATCAATAATTAAAAAAAATCGAATCGCTGAAGAATTATTTTGTTCAAGCTTCAACCAATACTCCGTAAAAATATCATTTTTTTCTTTTTTAATAATCTTTTCAAAAATGATCTGAAAGAAAAATCTCTTTCGAACTGTCGAATATTTATCGGAGTTTCGACAAAAAAAAAACTGTTTTATTCGGTGCTCAAAAAAATTGATGAAAAAATAAAATCCAAAACAAACCATTTTGTCCAGAGTGTCACTTCAATGATTTTTCGGAATGCTTTCAGTTTTCATTTCACGTATAGAAATTGTATTTCCAGAGAAACTCACTAAAGTATTCCACTGCGAAAGTAACTTTTTTTCCTGCTGAAGGTAACCTCGTTGAAAAGTGTGTTTTTTTTTTTTTTTTTTTCATATCATTCGTTCATGGATTTTCGTTCGAATAGTTAGAAAAATTGAGGAAAAAAAAGTCATTACATTAAAAGAAAATATTCCGATAGGCGTGTGCACTTGAGCGTTGATTTTTCTTCTTTTTTCTATTCGTTCGAGCTGCTGCCTGTTTCATCTTTGTCAAATGTGCGCTGGAATTCATTTTTTTTTTTTTTTTCAGTCTTTCAAAAAGCTCGCTTTGATAAAAGCTCGTATTGCGTTTCGTTTGAATAGCTTCAGAGCAGGTTTTTAAACTGAAAACATCGAATTTTCGATCACGCGTTCGAGGCACGCGTTTCTGAAAATTCGATAATGGAGATAGAAATTTTTCTAGATGAATAGAGTTTTCACCGAGGATTAAAATTTCTTTGCAATTTCGTTTTAATCTTCAAAAGGATCCTGGATATTTGTAACGCTTACGAATTCATCGGCGAGTTTCATATTTATCAAATTACAAAATAAATTTGATTCAAAAAGGAGAAAAAAAAAATAAACAATTTTCGAATTTATTTATTCATCAATTTGACTCGATTTTTTTCATCAAATACTTTTAGCAACATGACAGATTTTTCAACCTTTTTATTTATTTAATTACGTATAAAACTTTTGTTATAGAAGCGAAATAATTTTCAGAATTTCTGCTACTAGAAGTCACAAAAAAAGTTTTGATTTTTACATTTCTTTGATTCCAGTTTTTTTTTTATTTATTTTTCTTTTTATCGCAGTCATTATAGCGAGGAAAAAAATTATCTCGAAAGCTCTCCCTCGTTTTTCCTTGGTTATACGCAGTAAAAGATCGGATTTGGTTCGTGCAGAAGGGCTTGGATCGGAGATCTTCGAGATCAGCGATACTAACATCCTTGCAGAATATTAATCTCCGGTCGGTGAGGCTGGATCGCTCGTCTAGAAATGCGAATCTTCCTTGGCACGTTCCACGATGTGGAAAATACTTGAGAATCCTTTCTCAAGCGAGTGTCTCTCGTTTCATTCTTATATATACAGGGTGTCCGATCCCGGACGACGATTATATTAAATTTAAGTGCACGATTGAGCGACGAGGATGGAATTTTTTTCGGTTTAATCGCCTCCTGATTAGCAAATTTGATTTTCAACCGACGACTCCTCTTTATGGACGGATAACGTCTAAACTATTGGAGATAGGCAAAAAATGCATAGGACTAATTTTGTAGGATATAAAATTTTCTAAAAAAAAGTTCCCAGCTGTAATCTTCTATCTTTAGTAGATAGGTCCAGAGAGCGATTTGAAAACAGGTCTTCGAATACTCGTGCTCATCTCTCGACGACGTTTTCGAACCGTGCTCACGACCAAACTGTCAGAGATAAAAAAATTCAATCGGAAACTTTTTTATAGAAAATTTTGTACTCTACAAAAATGATCCCTAAAGTTTTTACCGTAGCATTGACCGTTCACCCAGTATTTAGCGTCAAAGTTCACGAAGTCTATTTCGAAATTAAGAACTTCGATGTACCTGCCTCCTGGGAGATTTTGACTCAGAATCCGGTTCAGGATTCACGTTTTTATGTTCACAACGAACCGAGAAAGCCGAACACCCTGTACATTCGCTCGATATTCACACCGAAGCTCATTCTCTCTCGGTATGCATCGTTGTATAACCGGCGAGTCAGAGCCTCAAGATCTTGTGCGCATACCTATCCGCCAGCTTTTTCCGTTCACCATTCAATATACGTATACGTACAAACTTTTATTGCATATACGTATTAATATATCGAGAATATCGATGATGAAAAATTTCCGAGTGAGCCTCGTTCGATATATTTTTTTTCTCTCTTTTCCGAGCAAATGAATAATTCTTGGAAAATTGAAAATTTTTTATTGCTAAAATAAACTCGTGTGGGCTGGCAGAATAAAGCTTCGCAGATGCGAAATTCCAATAGAAAATATAAATGCAAACGTATTTGAGCTGCTTTCCAACAATCTTTTTCTTTTTATCATCGAGCTTCGGTTTTCGTCCGATTGAAAAAAGAAATTATAGTCAAATGCCTCCAAATTTGAATATTGAAAAAGAAAAAATTATTTCAACCCTTGTCCAGAAATTAAAAATCAAAACAAAAATGCATTTTCTCCATTCAAGATCGTGTTTCAACAAAAAAATGATTTGCAACAACAAAAAATTGTTTTCATCATAAAAAATCAAATTTAAAAAAAACATTTCAACGAATAAATAATTTCGTTTTAAAAAAAAAAAAAGCCAACAAGTTCTTGACTGACTGCTTCGCATTGAGATAATAAAATATCAAATAATCGTTATCCCAAATGTCGATTTGTCACGGTCCTGGCTATCTCGAATCTCAGAGAGTTCGATTTTCCCTATACGTTTTCCTTCGCTCCCTGTTTCCCCTCGGTGGACGCACTTACCTGATTTACTTTTTTATTTTATTTTATTTTATTTTTTGATGGAAAAATGACGAGCTTTTACGAAAAATCCCCTGACACTTCCGTCCCAAGCTGTGAGATAACGCATTCGATAGTACTTAATGGTTCTCCTTCTGAATCTCAAACGAAAAAAGAAAAAGGAGAAGAAAGAACTCACGAGAGCGAGGGTTGAGTGAGCGTAAGAAAAAAAAAAAAAAATAAAAAAAAAAAAATCTAAGGGATTTCGAGCCCCTGCTACGCCGACAGGGAATTTATCAAAGCTCTCTCGTTTCCTAAATTCTTCCTTCTTAAACGACACACTGAAAAATTCCATCAAAAAATTCTAATGAATAATAATGAAATCCACTGAAATTCTCTTGAAAATAATATCCATGACAGCAACGAAAGAAACCATTGAAACAGCCACGACAAGACTGAGAATAGAAATAGCAAACGAAGCCAACGAGAACAGTAACAAATTGATCAATAATTTTGTTTTTTTTTTCTCAAATTAAACAATTTTTCTTTCAATGATTTTATTTACTCATTAACGTATTTTTATTTACTGCATTATTTATTAATTTTTCTGCGATTAATTTTCATTTTATTTATTAATTTTATTGATTTCATTTATTTATTAAAGATTAATTAATGAAGAAATATTATTTAAAAAAAAAAGAAAAATTCTTACATAAAAAGATTCGGAATTATGCCACGTCGTCTTGTCCTCTAGATCAATAGGTAGTAACGCCAGTTGCTCGATCCGCCACAAATTTTAAATTCATTCAAAATTCCGAGCTGCAGCCATAGAAGGCAGTGCTATTCCCCCATATCGTCATTACGTTGTTTTGTGCGATCCGTGACAGTCGTGAAAATAAAATTTGCGTTAAAAAATAAAGTTGAAGTAAGTTTTTAAACGGGAAAAGATGAGTTCATCATCGGAAGAATTGTCAGGGAGTCCTTCAAAGTATAGAAGGGATCCATTTTTAGATAAATTGCGACACCTGGAAGAAGAATATAGGCGATCGAGATCACGTCGACGATCAAGGAAAGAGGACGTACGGACGTATGATAAAGAAAATGGCGATAGTATTGCTCGTAAATACAGACGAACGTCAAATTCGAGGCGTGGACGGTCTTTTTCGAGAAGATCATCTTCTTATGATTCCGACGAAGAGAGTGGTGAGCGTTATCTGCGAGATGCGTCACACTCTAGTCGAAGAAGGTCAGTAGGAAATATTTGTGAACCAAAAATGGTCGAAAAAGGGTTAGACAAAGAGGACGGTGAGCGTGTTCTGCGAGAACCGTCACGTCCTAGTCCCCATAAAAATACGTTGGGTAAGCAGACTGAAGAACAAGAAAAAACATCCCTTCCGGAGCTCAATGATTCAACATTAGGATTGCTGGGAGAGGATCCGTCTAAATTTGATCAACCAGGCCCTGATATTCATTTGGCAGTAGCGGACCGTTGGTCAAAAATATTACAAGAGGGACTGCCAAAGGATCAAAAGCGTGAACTTCAGTTGAAGTATCCGACAATAGGTAACTGTCCTCTCACAAAAGCACCCAAGCTTAACCCGGAGATAAAGTCAGCTTTGTCACAACTGGCGATAAGAAAAGATAATTATCAATCTGTAAGTCAGAATCAACTGGGAGCTGGGATTAATGCTATTGGTGCAGCATTAACTGAGGTATTAATAGCAGAGAATAGTACTGACCAAGAGATTCATTCGGTGAAATTCATTGAACGCCTGGCTGATGCAGGTAGAATTTTGTCGGATTTGCATCATGATATGTCAAAGACAAGGAAATCTTTTATTATACCGGGATTAAATTCTATTGTCAAGAATATTGCTGATGAGAGCCCGATTGATATGTGGTTATTCGGGGAAAAATTTTCTGAAAATGTCAAGGCCGCTAAAGCTATGGAAAAATCTAGTAAAGATTTGGCTAAACAAAGTGGAGGTCAGAAAAGTTTTCGTAGCAGGTCTCGTGAAGGAAATCGACCATATTCAAAACAGAACAGTTTCTTCAAGGACCAACAATCGGAGAAGTTAAACTGGCGCCGTCCCTCCGGAGTGAATCATCGGGGCACTCAGCGGAAGGGGCTGAAATCGAAGGACTTCCGGTCCAAGAACAACTATCGACACAAAAATTAGATTCGGTGAGAATTGCTGGAAGGATACGATATTTTTTTCCTGCATGGCAAAAATTGACTAATGACTCTTTTGTTTTACGATGTGTGAAAGGTTATGCTATTCCTTTTGACAGGCAACCGTGTTCGTTAGTTGAGAATAGACAACGAAAATTAACCGAAAGCGAAATGATTGCTTGTGAAAAGGAAATTTGTAAGCTGATTACAAAAGGTGCAATCTCGAGATGTGAACCTTGTGAAAAGCAATTCATTTCATCATATTTTTTAGTCCCCAAGTCCAATGGTGACATGCGTTTTATTTTGAACTTAAAAGGACTTAATAAGTTTATTTCAGCGCCTCATTTCAAAATGGAGGATAAAAAGACAGTGATTCGATTGATGCGTAAAGATGTATTCATGGCAACGTTAGATCTGAAAGATTCGTATTTTTTGATTCCTGTCAAAAAATCTCATAGAAAATTTCTGAGATTCATTTTCAAAAATAAGGTGTACGAATTTAATTGTATGCCATTTGGTCTATGCACAGCACCATTTGTGTTCACTAAACTGATGAAACCAATAGCTCAACATTTGAGATCAAAAGGTTTTTTATCGGTTTTTTATCTGGATGATATCCTTTTATTTGGACAGTCAGCTCAGGAGTGTCGGAGAAATGTACGGGAAACCCGAAAGTTGATAGAAAAAACAGGTCTACTGTTAAATATGGATAAATGCATGCTTGAACCCGCAAAAGAAATTAAATTTCTTGGCTTCCTTTTCAATTCGGAAGAATTATGTTTAAAATTGCCGCAAGAAAAAAGGAGAAAAATATATGAACTTGCTATTAAATTTCAAACAATCGATCGATGTAAAATCAGAAAATTTGCTGAATTTATTGGAGTTTTAGTAGCGGCCAGTCCTGCCATTAAATACAGCACGTTGTACATAAAAAATTTCGAAAGAGAGAAATTTTTGTCGTTAAAAGAAGCAAATGGCAATTATGATAAAAATATGAAAATTTCGAAGAAAATAATTCCAGACTTAAAATGGTGGATAGATAATATAATGAGGGGTTTCAATCCGATAAGAGAAGATCATTTTGAAATGGAAATCTTCAGTGATGCATCATTAACCGGTTGGGGAATTGCCTGTGAAGAAAAACGGACACATGGGTTTTGGGATAAGCAAGAGCGGGAGGAACATATAAATTTTCTCGAGCTAAAAGCAGTATTTTATGGACTGAAATGCTTTGCCAAAGATAAAGTTGCGTGTCAGATATTACTTCGTATCGATAACACAACTGCGTTGTCATACATAAACCGCATGGGTAGTGTTCAAATTCCGAAGTTGTCAAATTTAACAAGGGAAATTTGGCAGTGGTGTGAACAAAAAGATTTATGGATTTTCGCATCGTATATTAGCTCTCGAGATAATAAAGAAGCAGATGAAGAATCAAGAGCAAAACAAAATGAAACTGAGTGGGAATTAGCTGATTGGGCATATGAGGAAGTGAAATTAAGTTTTGGAGAATTTGACATAGACTTATTTGCATCAAAAGTAAATACAAAGTGTAAAAAGTTTGTTTCCTGGCATCGAGATCCAGAAGCTTGGGCGGTTGACGCGTTCACGATATCGTGGAATAATATATATTTTTATGCTTTCCCACCGTTTGCAATCATTTTGAGAACCATCCGAAAAATAATTTTTGAAAAGGCAACGGGAGTATTGGTGGTACCATTCTGGCCCACGCAATCGTGGTATCCCCTGTTTCAACAGTTACTTGTGGCAGAACCAATTTATTTCACTCCAAAAGATGATTTGTTAATTGACATTTGCAGACAGCATCATCCATTACGAATATCGCTTTCCCTGGTTGTGGGGAAGTTATCCGGCAAGCGTTTCGTTTGAAAAAAGTTCCTGAAGACTCTGTACCAGTAATGATGGCATCGTTATCGGAGGGAACGATTAATCAATATCGTAAACCATTGATGTTATGGTGGAAATTTTGTCAAGCAAAGAAAATTAATCCATTTCAAGCTCCAGTTGGAGATGTTCTTGAATTTTTAACAAATTGTTTAAACCAAGTTAAAACTTATGGTACATTGAATTCGTATCGATCGGCTATAGCACTGGTAGTGTCGGATGATATAGGGCATCAACCCATAATCAAGAGATTTTTTAGAGGTGTGGCTCACTTACGTCCACAATCGTCGAAATATCACGAAATTTGGGATCCCAATTCAGTGTTGGATTATTTAAAGACACTTTGGCCACATCACACATTATCGCTGGAGGTTCTAACTAAAAAATTAGTGATGTTATTAGCATTAGTAACAGCACAAAGAGTACAAACTCTTTCAAAGATCAGGATAAGTTGCATAGTAAAAAATAAAGAAGAAACTAGAATAAAGATAATAGATCGAATAAAAACTTCAGGGCCGGGAAAAAATCAACCATTGTTATGTCTTCCGATATTCAAAAAACAACCGAGATTGTGCGTTGCAAGGGTCTTGGACCATTATATTGAACGTTCGGAAAAAATACGACCTGAAGATGAGGATTTTTTATTGTTAACTTACAAAAAACCTCACAGAGCGGCGACAACACAATCAATAAGTAGATGGATTAAAAATGTAATGGCTAAAAGTGGTATTGATGTAACCACTTTCGGTTCACATAGCACAAGGCATGCTTCTACTTCGGCGGCGTATCGTCGAGGTGTAGACATAGAATCAATTAGAAAGGCTGCAGGCTGGACTGCAAAATCGAGTGTTTTTGCACGGTTTTATAATAGACCGATTATTGAAAATACAACGGTAGCTAAATCTATTGTAAATCAATCGAATAAGTGATTGTAAATTGAGAATGGTGATTGGTCATTTAAATGTTGGATTATTGTATGTGTTGAAGTTTCCTAAATACAAATTGCATCAAACTTTGAACAACTACCTATTGATCTAGAGGACAAGACGACGTGGCATAATAGTACGATCAAACGAACTTACCTTAAGTGATGTTCGATCGTGATTATGCTAGACGTCTTGTCCGAATAGATCAAACCCCCCCGTTTTTTGTTATTCCCGACCCTTTTGATCTATTAAGAATGCAATTTGTTGACTTTCAAATGTAATGACGATATGGGGGAATAGCACTGCCTTCTATGGCTGCAGCTCGGAATTTTGAATGAATTTAAAATTTGTGGCGGATCGAGCAACTGGCGTTACTACCTATTGATCTATTCGGACAAGACGTCTAGCATAATCACGATCGAACATCACTTAAGGTAAGTTCGTTTGATCGTACTATTTTGTAACTTTTGATCAATTTGATTAAAATTGTTGTACCGTTTTTTCTGTACAAAATTGAGCATGGAGCATCGCTCATATTTTTCGTATTTAAACTATATCGATATTTTTGACGTACCGATGAACTATTAAATTTTGAAAATTGAACATTCGAAATGGAATATTCGAATTATTGAAAGCACAAATGAGGTTTGCATCACGATTTTTTCATCCCGTCAGAGATTTATCTCAATCAAGAGAGTTCGGTCTTTTTTCATTGAAAAGCATCAGCTAAACTTTTTTTTTTTTTTTTTTCCATACGAATATAAATGTTTAGTAGGTCACCAAGTATTTTTTTTTATTGTTTTAATTTTTGGTCTGTTAACATTCTGCATGCTTCTAAAAATTTGAATGAACGAAGAAAAAAAGTTCGATGGAAGCGATATTGGGACCATATTTTTTCAAGATTCGCTGCTACACGAGTGAGCTCGCAGTGTGTCGAGGCAACGAGTACAGTTTCCTTTATCTCGCAGCTCTTCATTCTTATCATATTTTTAGTCTCTTTGTGTCAACCACTATACGAAGGAAAAATGCTATTCAAATTGAAAAGTTCGATCGTTTTTCACAAAATTGAAGGAGAAATTTTTCTCCAACTCGATCCAAAGTATCGGGATGTTCCTTTGCTTCATAAAAATCGTTGAAAAGACGTCGCTTGGTATCTCGTATGAAAATTTAGTGAAATTCTAAGAAAATGATTTTTATGAAAAGGTGAATGAATAAATCGTCGAAAAAAAATAATTTTCAGTACAATTAATAAATATAATAAATAATAATGAATAAAATAAACAAAATTATAAATAATTAAAAAAATAAAAATAAAATAAAATAAAAATTTTAAGTATTCAACATTTTTTAATTAAAATTTTGTTTTTTTTTGTTTTTATTACAACACACAAAGACATTTTTTCAAAAATTTTTAACCGGTAACAAGCGTAGTTGAAAAACATCGGAAAACGATTAATCGTGGGTTGAAATAACAAGAAATTTGGGTCAGTAAAGTTAGTAGGAAACCACAGAGACGTAACGAGGTATCGCGACTGGCCTCTCTTGTGGCTTACGAGAACCAGAGTTATACTTTTTGTTAACAGGGATCGCGAAGGGGGTGAGAAACAAAGTGGCGGAGTCAGGAGTCAGGAAATTCCCAAAATGGTGCCCTTTTCGTATCGGCAAGTATAAATAGATGGGGGGGGGGGGGGGGAGGAGGAGGAGGAGGTCGTGCTATACTTTGGGAAACGTGCAAATTTTAACGTCGAGTTTTGTCATTCCATCGTGGGTATCCACGAGCAGAACGAAGCGTGCCTGGAAAAACGAATTTCTCTCTGTGCTACGTAACGTATATACGCAGATATATATATGTTTGCTCGTTTCTTTGCTTCCAGTTATTTTACTATTCTGACTCTCTCTCTCTCTCTTAGCTTTTTTTTTTTTTTTTTTTATCTTCAATGGAGAAAAATAAAAATTCATGTGTGCATCCGGCAGCCTCACGTAAACACACACTGCGCCATTATGACTTTTTCTTTTTTTTCTTTTCTTTTTTAAATCGCCCCTTTTTTCTCTTTTCTCTTTCATTCTTCTTCGGTTCTTTTTTTTTTTTTTTTTTTTTTTTTTTTTGGCTGATACGTCGTATCATTCTTGGTCGATGCTGTCTCGTTGCTTTTCGTCAACTCATTCAGCTTCTGACCCACATACGTTCGAATTTTCTTTTTCTTGTGGATGCTCGGATTGTAGTTTTTTTTTTTTTTTTTTTTTTTTTTTTTTTCGTCGTTTGCTCCGAATTTTCCAACACCAAGATCTTCATTTTTTTTTCTTCTTTTTGTGCAATTTTTTGGGTCATTATTTCTTTTCACGAATCACCGCTCTGGTTTGACAACGATTTTTCCGAAATTGGGACACTTTTTTTTCGTCATTTTTTTGTTTTTTTTTTTTACTTTTAATTCTTTGTATTCTCTTTTCAATGTCGCTGGATTTTTTGGAATAATTTTTTGTGGAGAATTTGGCTCGTTTATATTCGTCACTGTCCTAAAAAAAATGAGTTTACTGTTTTTTATTTTTCGTCATTTTGTTTGTTCGTTTGTTGGTTCGTTTTTTTTTCCTCGTTTTTACGAGCCACATTTTTTCATTGCATGTGGCGTACTATTAAATTGACAAAATGGCTTTGCTCCGGTTTTAACTGCGAATACTTTGGCTGGGGAAAATCGTTGAGAGCGTCGGGAGAAACCCGTTTGGTTTGGTCATAAAATATATTTTTTTTTTTTTTTTTTTTTTTAACGTCTAACAGACCACCGAGATTTTCCTCATCCCCTTATACCGGTTTTCGGTAAACTTTTGTTTCATTTCAAACGTGTATGTAGAAAATTGAACTTTTTTTCTCTCGAATTCCAACGCTTTTCGTTTGCTTTGACGAATGATTTTCAAAAAAAATTTTTCCGTGAAAATAAAATACGAAATGACACGATAAAATAATTTTTTATTGTACGAAAAAAAAAAAAAAAAAAAAAAAAAAAAAAAAAAAAAAAAAAAAGTTGAATAATCACCGATAATCAGTAACCGATCGAAACACCGAATTTGCCTTGCTTCACCATTTTTGTATGAGCGTTTTTTTAAATGCACTGAAAACAAAAAAAAAAAAAAAAGGATTCACACGCCGCGGATAATTCAATTGTTCTCGATCCATTGAGCAATTAATTTTTGGTTAAGTGAAGCCCAAAAAAGAAAGGGTAGGGGGAGGAGGGGAGGGGAGGGGAGGGGGGGAGTGATAAATCATTTTGTTCCACCTCACTGTGAGCCTCAAACTCTCTTGCTCGTTAATCGAGTATGAGAAAAAAAGGGTGAAAAAAATAATACCCAACAGGCGGAGAGCGAGGCGTTGCTCTGTCGAGTGTTGAAAATAAAAAAAAAAATGAAAAAAAATGTGATTTTGATAAATTTTTATTTTAGCAAGATCGGATCGGCGGTGCGGTGCGTTGACGCTTCATTACTGTAATCTCTCCATCGCTCTTTCTAACTGTTATACACAAACCAACGGGGCACTATTAGTCACGGGTGATTAACGATTCCTCCGAGCGTTTTAATAATCGGCCACTGATCTATGTTCGCACTTTACTCTCATAGGTATACAGGGTGGCCAACCACAGATCGCGATTACACTATATTTCACTTGGAAACAGAATTTTCGGTC
Source organism: Campoplex capitator (assembly GCA_037576405.1). Taxonomy (NCBI): domain Eukaryota; kingdom Metazoa; phylum Arthropoda; class Insecta; order Hymenoptera; family Ichneumonidae; genus Campoplex; species Campoplex capitator. The sequence goes on from JARBWI010000023.1 coordinate 3,838,337, forward strand.
GAAAAATTTCACGCTGTTTCGAGTATCAACACCTGATTCCGGTGTTGCAACGAGTAATTAACAGTAAAAGTGAAAATACGTGAAGGAAAAAAAAAATATTTTTACTTATTCGAATCTGCGTGGGCTGGCGATTCAAAAATTTATTTTTCACCAAATTTTCCCAAAAGTTTATCGAATTCCGGTAAAAATGGCGCTGGTTGCCTGCCGAAAGGTCGATTCCTTGAGCAATTGCTGGAGCTTCAATTCTAAAGAACTTTTTTTTTTTTCGATCAAAAACTTCAGAAATTTAAATGCCTGTAACTCAACGAGGAATTCAGCAAAGATGATTCAATGGGAGAGTTCTGGAACGTATTTGAGTAGACTCGAAGTATGGTCACGTATTTGTATCGATAGCTCGATGGGTTCTTACCGAAAAGCCTTCTCGAATGTCGGAACACGAGCGCGAAGCCCAACAAATTTTTTCGACTCAATCCACCGATCGTTTGACAAAACTCAAATTTTCTATCGATCTTCCTGAAAAGTTGACGAGAACCCCGAACAAAATGGATCAAGAATAAAGAGAAAATTTCAAGAATTTTCCGAGTTTTTAGCTTTTTTACAAAACTTGGTCCCAAACCAGAATCATTTTCAGACGCCACGAGAACTGAGACACCCTCTATGAAAATCTACACATATTTATACAAACGAATATATACATATATCTTCAACGTCGAGTAATCACCACGCGAACATATTTCCTCGGCTGAGGCCTTATTAACAATCCTGAATGTGCGTTACAGGCAAGAACGTTTGAATAACCGCTTGTCGCGTTGTTCTCGGTAATTCTAATTTATCAATTGGGCTCGCGATGTCCTGAAACAGTGAAATTGTTTCGAGGATGAATGCAATCGGTGGTCGCGGCATGTGGAAAAGTTCTCGATGGGCATAGAGAGTCAGAGAAAGAGAGAAAGAGAGAGAGAGAGAGAGAGAGAGAGAGAGAGAGAAATGAGATTCGGTCGTCAACGGGGGTCGAAAAGCACGTTTGCGGTTGTAGGATAGTGCTGCCACCTACCGCATTCCCACAAGTCGACCCTTCGGTGTCCTATATATCCTGGTGGACGACGACGGTGAGGAAAACTTTTAACCCCATGTGCAGCTTCCCTATGCAGGATGAAACGAGGAGATGAGACTACGAGGCGAGATCAGTTCGAGTTTTAGATAAAACTGTCCACGAACAAGTCACTACCTCGTGGTTTCGCTCGCCTCTCTTGGGCATAAGAGAACTCAAGAGGGTTACTCTAAACACTCCAAATGCATTTCGCCAGGGCCTGTTACTCCCAGTCATAAAATTCAATTGGCTTTTCAACTCTGTACACCTATTTCTCTCCATCTCTTGCCCACTTCACCTTTTATCAACCCTCAATTTCTTCAAAACCAACCCCTCGACCAGTCTCGATCCGAATGGAGCCTTCTCGCCAAAGAACCACATCGATTAACCCTCCTATTGGACTATCCAATTTCGTTATTTCCTGGATAATCACTTTATGGCTCTTGTTACGATCCAACTATTTTCGACTGCTCTAGAATTTAGTTACACGTTCCTCCTTTTTATCCAGCAGTTCATCAGATCGATTTCCAGGAGTATTTCAAATGATCGTAGTATCCTGAGTTCCAGTTACACGTTAACCGATAATCGGGTTATTCGAGCGACTTGATTCATTTCAGAACACGATGATAAAACGATTTTAAGGCTTCTGTCAAAGCTGCTCGTCGTCATATCGATAAAATGATCGATTTTCAAATTAAGCCTGTTTCTAATCCTCCTTTTCTCATTATTCATTATTTATATCAGAGAATTAAAAAATTTAATTACTTTCCTTGATTTCTCAGCAGGATTGGGGTGATAAAAACTTTTTGGGAAGGTTTTTTTTTTTTAAGTGAAAAAATTGGATTCGTGGACAAAAAAAATCCAAAAAATTAGATTTTCGTGCAAAAAAAACTAAAATTGATGGGTGAAGAATGAAAATTTGTGAATTTTTCGTTATCGAGATAAAAAAAATAAAAAAAAATACTAATTTGAGCAACGAGAAACGTGGCCTTACCGTTTTGTCACCGAGATGGCGAACTCGGCAGGTAAGATAAGCTGTTTTGCCGATAAGAGCCGTGACGTTCGTTGGCTGTGTGTAATCAAAGGTTGGATCGGGTTTCATTTTTAATCCTGTAACAGGATCCAACAATTGTTGTCGCGGTCTACCCTGGCCGGAATTCCTTTCTGGTTCGATGCCGCCGCGATCTCCCATGCTCAGAGTGTCTGAAACACGAATGAATGATATTTTCATGAATATTATTTTGTTTATTCATCCCTCCGAGAGTAGATTACTTTGTAATTTTTTTGTTTTGTGTTTTATAATAGCAGCGATGATTATAAATTTAAAGGAGTCAAAATTGATTTTATTTTTTATAAATTTTTTAAAAAAAGTAAAAAAAAATCGTTTTATTGAAAAAATGATCGAAGGAGAAAAAAAAATTGATTCTGTCAATAAAATATTCAAGTACGAAATCGCTTTTCGTGTCATTTGATGCGAGATTGAAAGGAGAACTTGAAAAATAGGATTGACGTTATGGAGAGAATGGATAAAGTGAAAAAACGTCAAAATAGCGACGAAAAAAGTGTAAAAATATTTTTCACCCTATTCCCAGTAAAATTCCCAAGAAAAAAAAATCGAAAAATTTGAAAATAAAAAAGAGTCATCGAGGGGACTGAAAAAAAAAGTGGAAATCGGTAAAAAAGTGTCTGTAATCTTGCTCTTGTCAAATTCAGTTGCAATCCCATCGTGAAGTTGTTAAATTCAAAATGGTGAGGGTAGAAATGGAAAAAATAGGGAGAATGGAATTGAGACGAAAGTGGTGTGAATAAGTCGAAACGTTATTGGAGAATGCCGAGAGATAAGATGAGAGATCGAAAAGGGTCCAGGATGAAATTGCATCATCGTGAATGAGGTTGAAATTCTGCTGGGTTATGATCCTCGTTGAATATCGATTTCGACTAATTAATGGATATGAAAGAGAATTTGGAGTTTTTCTTTATTTTTTGGCTCTTGAGGAGGTTGCTTTTAAACAGGCTTTTAATTCTAAACGGTAAAAGTTTGAAGAGAGAGAAAAAAAAATTTCGGATAATTCCGTGTATGTTTGCACTAAAGTTGGCGACCCAAGAGGAGAGCGCTGCTTTTCCCGAGGAGAGACGACGACGGTGGCGGCGAGAAATAGATCGCGGGATGCTGCTGGCTAACAGTCAGACGTGGAGAACGAGAGTGTGCATAAGCGAGATGGAAAAAGATTGAGATAGATGCGGTGGAGGAAGACGGAGGGAGAAAAGGCTGAAGGAGGGATGAGGAAGAAGAGGCCAAAGGCAGAATTCTCATTAGTCGCGAGAGTTCCCGTCGCAGAAAAGCGCTGATCCAACGAGGTCGAGCTCGTGCTATTTCTCCCTTATGTCCTATATATACAAATGGCTTTAACGTATATATGTGTATAAACGGGTGCTTGAACCTTCCTGCTTTTGCTTCGTCTTCCTCTTCCTCTTTCTCTCTCTCTCTTCAAATTTCTGAGGTGTGCGACTGTGTTTCCTTCGAAAGGGATACAGCGGGAGCGCATTCGAAGCAATTTACTTCCCAAAGGTCATAAGAGGACGGATAAGCAAAAAATCGAGAGAGAGAGAGGGGGAGAGAGGGAGAGAGAGGGAGTCGAGAAGAGGAGGGATTCACGATAAGGGAAAAGCGTGTATAAGTATCAGTAGATCGAAAGTGACAAGGGGAGTGGAATATTAATAATTAGATTTCATTGATGAGATCCGTGGATAACAATAATTCGTGTTAATAAAAAGTAACGATTATAGTTAATGTTTCTTTTATCAAGATCATCTTCTGTGTTCCAGCAGTCATTCACAATTAAGCATTCAACAACATTTTTCGCGTGCTCAGCTTTCATTAGGGTAACTACTGTATTAAGCTGGTGAAATAAGTGTTAAATTTTCACAATTATTTTGTATGAAGTGTGTAATGCACAAATGAAACGTGGTTGAAATAAATTTGTTTCAGAGCATGTCTCAGTAACGTAGAAAAATATTAGTCACGACATTTTCATCGAGTTTTTTTCTTCAAGGAATCATTCGTATTTTTCAATCGATTTTCATGCACGTCGTCTTGTTTTGTTCTTCGAAAGATTCTCTACTATTTCACCACGTAGATTTTTTCTAAACTCATTTTTTTTCCCAATTACAGCAAAATACAGAAATATTTTTTCCTCATTTTTTTTCTCCAATAAAACGAATGCCAGTAACAGTAAAACGATCGAGTTTGGATAAAAATTTACGCGGTGAAATCGTGGAATATTCCTCGAGGAACAGAATAAGACTTGGTGCATTGAAATCGGTTGAGAAATAAAAATTATTCTTCGAAAAAAACTCGATGAAAATGTGCCATCTGAAAAGCGCTCACCGGTCGAGGGTTTCACATGTTCTACGATGGTGCTACCGGTTAAAGAAGTTCTTCTCCTACTTTAAGGGATGCGCGAAGGGGCACCAGAGGTTCCTACGCTTATACACAGGCTAGCCGCAATGCTGCCAACCTGATTTTTATCGAATTCGACAAATTTTCATGAGTCAATTCGTTATATCTCATGAAATACGTGGTAAATCAAGTCCATTTTTTTCCTACGTCACTGTAACGTAGAGGTCAATACTTGGTCGAATTTGCGTTGAGCCACCATTTTTATTACCATAGGATATTACATAATTTCTCTTCTCAAAACAGTCATAGCCATAAGACTCTGTGCTATTCGAAGGCAACTTTGGGATTTTTTATCTCAGAAACTAGATGGTCAATCTCGTTCAGATTTTGCAGGTACACGCGGTACACGTTCAAGAAGGTTCCATAAAAATTTCAAAGACCTGTAATCGTTTTGAAATTTGAGCAAATTTCCTCAATAATGACGTTTTCTGATACAAATTAATCTCCACTCCCTCTGATTCCTGCATCAAGCTTGGCACATAAAAATTCTGAAAATTTAGCGCTTTTTCGACGAGCGTAATACGAGTATCTACCTTGACATCTCCAGCAGAATATATTAATCGCAAATCCACAACAAAATAAATGTTTCCTCGCTTTAATCCCAGTAACGTCACTGTGGCAACGAAAAGATATCTTCTCGCTGGAGAAGAAAAAAAAAATCGTTAAAAATGGTGGCAAAATCTCAATTTAAAGAAAACATAGTACAACGCGATCGAGCCATCTCGTTGACGCGAGGCTCTCGTACCAATTTAGCTCCGCGAGCGTTTTGATAAAAGGTCAAAAAAGTAATAGTCGATTCCGCGTGGTCAATTGGACCAGAATTTTCTCACTCGTCCCCTCTCCCTCCTGCTTTTTTCTCGCTCTCCCATTGAGCACCTTCGCCCTTCGAGTCGTCGGTCTCTCGGTTGTTCAGCCCCCGTTTTGCATATAAATTTTTACCTCACCGTATCCGCACACTCGCATATTCACGCGTATATATATTCATAAATTTATGCACAAAACAGAGGCACACAAACGTCGAAATATCCATACGAGTCCAAACTAATTTTGCTCGCTATTCCGCGTACATATAAAACCACCATGGTCGTCATTCCAACTCGAACGCGTACAGAGAGAGAGAGAGAGAGAGAGAGAGAGAGAGAGAGAGAGAGAGAGAGAGAGAGAGAGAGAGCCTGAACAGGACTGGAGAAAAGGGGCTGCTGAAACAACCCTTCCATATTTTCCGTGCAAATGCATTCCCGGAAATACTGTTCTACTATACCAGCAGCTCTCGCGGTTCACCTCTCTCCCCTCCAGCCCTTCCTGGGCACCGGCTAACGGAGCCTCTTTTTTCTGCCTCCAGTAGAAATCGTCTCTGCAGTTTTTTATTTTATTTTTTTTTTTTTCACGCCTGCGTCTATGTTTCCTGCTTCTCTGTGCGTTTTATCCTCGCAATGCGGATTACCGTTTAGGCACACAGAATTATCGTCGACGAGAGCAAACCCGAGGACGAGCGTTCACGAGACCCGATCTATGCATTTTGCTAGTATTTACACACTCGTGTCCCCAGCTCTCTCCCTCTCACTCCCTCTCTGCTATTCGTTTCCGAACGTTATTGCGACGGTGCTGATAACTTGGCGAGTAAAAAAAGAAGACAAAAAAAAAAAGTTCGAAGTTGAGTGCTTGAAACGCGAGAGTGATCGCTTCTAAATCGATTGGATTCTGTCGAGTTTAGTTTGAGGAACAAAATCGCTCAATTTTTCGAAGAGTTCAGAAGCCTCGTTGCTGAGAAAATTTTTTTTTTTTTTAATTTGGATCAAAAGTGCTCTTGGGAAGACATTTTTAGCGACATCTCTTTGCTAAAAACAGAAAATTTCGTTCGGATCATCGGTAAGGTTCTTTGATCATCGTCAATTTTTTTTTCTCATTTACCAGAAGAATTTTTTTTTACTAACTCAACTCTCAAGACCGAAAATGAAATTTTGTTGAAAGCTTAAAATATATTGTTGCATACGTTCTAGAAAATAACCAACCAAACAAAAATGGCGACTCGCCTCAAGTGTATTTTCAGAATATCTTTTTTTTTTGTTGCTTCTTTCATTTTTCTTTTTTAGCTGAAAAGAACATAACAGGAGTAGCCGCTGTGATCAAGCCGGGATAAACGAGGCGGAGATTTAATTGAAGCTGCCATCGTAGACGTTATTCTACGAGGAATCCGAAAGAATAAAACGTTTTTCTCGAATCACATATTCGTTTCGGCCATATAAAATATTCTCACGCTGTGCCCGTTAATATATTCATGTGAAACTCGAAGGTATTATGTACAGAGTACACACATATATATATATATATATAAGTTATGTATATGAATTTTTTTTTTTTTCTTTTTTTTTATGTATAGAGATATTTGTGCTTGGTAAAATATAGGTTAGGGAAGGAGGATGTTGGATTTAGGTCCTCCGCTCTGTCGCCCGTTCCTATAACGAGTTTTCGCTTCGAGCTATAACGACTCACCCCTCCCCCCCCCTCCTCCACCATCGTGTATATATCTCTAATAATAAATTATACCTTTAGGGTGTGTGGATTGCGAAATTCTCCGAGTGAGATAGAACAGCAACGGCAATTACTTTGCTCCTCCATCGTAGAGAGCATTTCTCATCCCCTCCAACCAAAAGTTTTGCTTCGTTTCTCTCTCTCTCTCTCTTGCTCTCTTCTGCTAGTTTCCTTGATCATAGGGTATTTCGATCCCTTTGCTCGGGGCCAAAGGCATTTCTAGATCGAAGGACCTTTCTCCATCGCCACTTGAGCCCTTTCTCTCTCCCTCCCTCTCCCTCTCCCTCTAACAGCACAGGATGTAACCGCGAATGAGCTTTAGTCTTGGATCCCCGAAACCAATATATTGTTCAACGAATCGAGACTATCGATGAGATCCACAAATCGAGAAAGCGTGCCATCTCTTCTTCCTCATTTTCTCGTCCCATTCCTCTTTGCCCTTGTATTTTAACTTTCTTGCCATGGATCCTTGGACCGATTTAATCCTCCGGGTATTTTGAATTCGAGCCAATTATACTGATCATCCAATCGTATTTTATCGATTTTATATTTGTTGTTGATGTTGTGAAATTTGAGGCAACAGCAGTTGGGGTCGAAACACTCTGGTTAACTGTTGGAAATTTTGCTTCGATTCGATCAACGAATCTTGGGTAGACTCGGAGTCTGATAGGCCAGGAAAGGAAGCTACAAAATCATCTGATTTTGACAAAAATACTAACCGCGAGCAGAGCATTCAGCCATGCTGAAAAAAATGGCCCTCTTGACTCCTGGAGTCATAACTAAAAAACTATTTATCCGATAACACCTGGATTTTTCGGAGAGGAAGCATCTATCGATACCTACAATCGTGCAAAAAAAAAAAAGATCCAACTTCAAAAATGGCGACGATAAATAATTTTGAAAAAACGTTTTTTATCGATGTTTTTTTTTTTTCAATTTTCTCCGTTAATTATCAACCGATCGGGTCGTTTTAGGGCTCATTCTTTTCGTATTTTTATTCTCTACATTTCGTCTTCCGGGTGTTTTTCCATGGCTCCATTGGTTTTCGGTTTATAAGCAAAAAACTAAAAAAATGCGTTTTTTTTCACTAATTTGTTAATAACAAATAAGATACTCGGAATCTCGTGTCCAAAACTATGCAGTTAACGTCAGGGCACCTTTCGCGGTTACCTGTCAGTATTTTTGTCAAAATCAAACCCTTCATTTCCTGGCTTATTAACGCTTCATCGAATTGCAGGGCGAACAAAAAGTATTGAAATTTCGCAGATTTTTAATCGATTAAAATTTTGTTTATTAACATTAAAATTGTTCAAATTATTTGAATTATAAAAATTATTTTCATTGAAATTGGATTTATTGATAACAATTTTGAGGTTCAGGTGCTCGAAGCATTACAGGATGCAGAGCCTGCTGTCATTTTGTCAGTTCAAAATCGTATTTTCGTTGCTAATTTCACCTTCGAATTCTACTCTATCACTTTTTGGCAACTTAAAACAATTCCAGAAATTCTCTTGCCCATAAAATGTGAATGGGACTCGATAACGAAGTTCAATTGTATACTGTTCTCTTGGTTTTTTCATCACGGAGAGAATGCCCTATGACGAAGACCTATTTGGTGGATTTTTGAGGTTAGAAATTCGATGAAAAAGAGAAAGAATTCGAAAGAATACAGGAATGAAGCGAGTCCCAAAAAATTTCTAAGATTTTTGGCGTTTACAGAAGATTCGATGAACATTTATTCTGAGAGAACGAGAGACATTCCGTTGGAACATGAAAAAAAAAAAAAAAAAAAAAAAAAAAAAAAACGAGAAAAGCGAGAGGAAAATAAAATAATTTGTGTAAAAATATTTCATTTTTCTTTTTTCTTTGAAAAATGACTAAAATTATGGAAAATAAATGCAGAATGAAGAAACAGGGCAAAAGTATGATGAGAAGAGGGGGAAAAAAAAAATTGTAAAAGGAAGCAAACGCACTCGGATTATTTTCATAACTTTTATGTAAATTTTATATCAAGACTCGTAACTTTAACGTCAAATTTATACGAAAATGATCCAAGCTTGTGGGTCGCTGGGAATATATTTATACAGCAATAATTTGAACGAGAAACCATCTTTTTTTTCTTGCTACGATCTCTCGCGACTGTCGATCCAAAATATACACACGAATCAAGGATTAGAAGGGAGAGAAAAAAAAAAAAATTTTGAGCGATTCGACAAATGTGATTTACTCGATCGAAAATTGATTAAATCTCATCTGTGTGCTTCTCATTGTCTGCGTGGACCAAGGGACAGGAGAGAGTATCCGGTCTCCAGCCTCGCTTGGTCTCGGTGGCACACGCTGAGGGATTTTGTCTCAATGCTACACACAGCACCAGCCTCAGAATCCCTCGAGCCATCTAAATATTCAGATGCTCTCGCTAGTCCCATCGTATAACGAGACTACGCTCGGGGTAAACGGGAAAGAGATACAGACAGCTTCCCTTGTTTTTTTTTTTTTTTTTTTTTTTTTTTTCGAAATAAAAGCAGAAAAGAGAGAGAGAGATGGAGTGAGGGAGAAAGATGACTATAAAAGTTGGAGAGAGAGGAAGGAGCAGGGTAAGAGAGAGAGAGGAGAAAAGGATGATAAAAATGGACGAAGAATGAAAAGCGAATGGGAGGAGAATAGATAGAGAGGGAAAAAGGGCAAAGAAGAAAAAAACAAAAGAAAAGAGGAGTCGAAAAAAATTGGGAGAAAATGGAAAAGAGGAAGAAAAATATGTAGAAGAAAGAGAAGGAGGGTGAGAAAAGGGGAAAAATCGATGGAGAAGAGAAGAAAAAAATGAGAAAGGAATGAACAGATCGGATAAGAGACCGAAGGAAGAAAAACGATGAGGAGGAGAGAGGAAAAGAAAAAGAAAAAAAAGTATGAAAAAAGAGAGCATTCGAATAATCCATTGGAAAAACGAATAAAAGGAGAAAAATGGTGTGAAAACAGAAATAAAAGTAGAGAAACAACGATAACGAAAGCCTGATTAATTCATTTATTTGTTCGTATCAGTTTTATTACAGCAAATGAAGTAACAAAACGAATGAGTGAAAAAGTTCATTATTTAAGAAGAAAAAAAAATGGCAGAATAATAGAGATTCTGTTTTCATTGTTTCCTCGTCGAGTTCTTTCTCCTGTTTTTCTTATCAAAGAGACTCAGAACGAGTGAAATTTGTGAAAAAGGATTTTAAAAAAATGTGGCAAAATTATTTCATTAAAATATAATTATTTTAAATATTATTCAAATATAAAAAAAAATATTTAAAAAAATGAATAAATAAATATTTATATCAAGAGTTATTAAAGTTTGTTTTCAAATAATTTAGCTGGATGCTGAGAAATAACGAACGAATGTTCTGCGAACGCATAATAAGAATAGATATAGGAATGAATAATTGGGAGCGAGGAATTTCTCGTTTGGATCGTTTCGATGCAATTTGCTGATATATTTCAAATACACTCGATAATTATTTGAAACCACAGCAAACAGTACAAAATCATTTATCGAACATTCGATAAATAATGATTTTAAACGTTTATTGTCAAGAATTTTAAATTTTCGATTATTTGACGATTATTAACGCCATGAATTTTGACATTCCACCTGAACATCGTAGACGTTATATTCCTGTGAAAAAATTCCTCAAATTTTTCATTTAACACGAGCGCTGCACTTTATCACTCTCGAATTCTTTAGTTCCCTTGCAATTAAAAGATTCTCTCGAGTATCCTCGAGAGTTACTCGGTTGAAAATTTATCGTTAATTAACTCGAAAGCCCGACGCATTCGATAAAAAAAAAAAAAAAAAAAAAAAAAAAATCTAATAAAGCACACAATCGTGTCGATAAATCGAAAATTTTCTTTTTTTTTCTTTCCGAGCACTTTTTGAAGTTCAAAAAAAAAATACCAGAGCTGTCAAAACCCTAACGATGGGGCAAAGGAACTCGAGCCCTGTGTAGCTGAGAATTTTTTTTTTTTTTTTTTAATGCAAAAAATCGTTCCGTACACCACGTTGAAAAGGAAGAAAAATAAAGAAAATGAAAAGCTCGCGAAGCTTAATGGAGTCACTTGAGCACGAAAGAATTTTAGCATTTTTTTCGAACCACGCACGCACATGTTTTCATTTCTTTTTTTTTTCCTTTTCTTTTACGTAGTAATTCTATGATTAAGAATTCACCCAGGTAAAATGTTCTCGACCGCACGAATACCATTTAAAAAAAAATTTTTTTCCTTTAAATGTCAACGGTAAAAAATTTCTCGAAAGAAACGGTCGGGGGGAGGAGGGGGGGGGGGGGGCAGACTTTGACGATGCATGCTTCCGGTACTTTGGGCATCGCAGCAATGTTCCAGCCATATAACGCGTCTTGGAAAACCTTTCTTGTTTTTTGTTTTTTTTTACCCCCTTTCGCAAGCTCCCTTAACGATACTCAGCATTTCTCAACCTTTTTCTTCGCCTTTATTTTTCGTCTGAAATTCAACGCTCCCCTACGTTTCACTGTTTTTTTTTTCTTTAAAACGTCCAAATTTTGAAAGAAAAATCCTCGACTCTTTCTCTCTTTTATTTTTCACTCCCACTCGGCCTGAGAGCCTCTCCCGGTGTAATCGTTTTCAGGCTTCAGAGGAAAGAGCTCCAAATATATATGTTTTCGTCACTTCAACAACAAAGGGGGTGTAGGTCTCGAAATAATTGAAGAATAATTAAAAAAAAAAACAACGAAAATACTTTTGTGGCTGGTAACAACACTCGGGAAACGTTTATCCTCTCGTAACTTTTGAATTTTTCCAAATTGAAAAATCTGTCAAAGTAAGAAAATACAAAAAAATAGTTTTTTACTTATAGTTATCAATTGATAATTAATTTATCGACGTAATTCTTCATTGGAGAGTCTGCTGAAAAGGAGGATGCTGAATGCGAGCGTTTCTTCCGGTGAATTCTGAAAGATTTCTGAAGGTCTCGATAGGATCGAATCGACATGAGTTCCTTTGATCAGGAAACCTTTGATTTTTCATGTGAATTTTCGTGGCGTAACTCGAAAGTTGAGAGGAGAGTTATGAATGAAGATGAATTTGTTCGGCAGATGGAAGCATGTGATGGAATCGCTGCTGCGAGCTCGTTTCGAATGACTTTTGATAAATCGTATTTATGGATAATAAATGAATTTAGTAAATAAATGAAATTATGAGTTTTAACTGGATGAGTGGTTTGGAAGTTGAAAGTAGGTGATTGTTGGATAAATATAAAATGAAAAAATGACGTTAAAGTGAGAAAAAAGACGAAAAAGAAGGAAGCTCTGCTGCAGACGATAACAACGGAGTAATTGTACAAAGTAACAGAGATTTTAGAGGAAATTCATAGCTCAAATTAATCGAGAAGGAAAAATAATTAATTAACGTCGAACTTTGCAAAAGGTGTCGCTTGTCAGGTCCTTAGAGACGATATATAATATATATATATATATATATATATATATATATATATAACGATTTAAAAAGTAAATTCTTCTCGTCATCCTTTCTCAGCGATGATCCGGCCAAAGTTTAGAATTTGTCCATCGAGGAGAAGAGGACGAGAGGAGAAAAAAAAACAAGAGGGAGATTGAGCGAGTGAGATGTCTGCGGGTAAACGAGGCTTTGCCCTAATTCAGGCTAGCGAGATAACGCTCCCGCGGGCGCTAAGTAATCCCACGTTTCGCTGGCCTGGAACGAATCCGGCTCCCTCTCTTTTTGCTTACTTAAAAAGAGAAAGAGGGTGGGATACTTGCAGCCTCCGCTCCGGTAACCGAGTTTTCGTTATTTGGTCTCCATTTTCTATTCGTTTTTCTCTTTCTCTCCTTCTTCTGTCTCACTCTGTCTGATTATCCTAATAAAAATCTCGTTGTCGCTCAATAAAGCTGGTATCGACCAGGGTATAGCCTCAGGTTCTCCAATGCATCTGCATAGTCATGTATGAGAATAAATTTGAAGCTAAATTAGTGTTTACTGTTGATTTGGGGGTAATATGGACCCCTGGTATGTTCAAAATATGAAAACTACGTTTTCTGCATCCTCACGAGGCATATACTATCCGCAACGAATTTAAATACTCCAATTATTCAATGGAACGTGGAAAAATCGACGCAGTGGGGTAATATGGACCTCTATTGACAGGTTAATGACTCCTGGACGTATTTAAATACGAAAAACTTTCATTACGATGAACTTTATGAATTTTTTATGCCAACCCAACGTCGCTGGGATCGATCGTCGAAAATTATCATCGTTAAACTTTTTCTGACAGAGTGAAAAAAGCTTTTCAGTCATGAAATGTCAAAAGCTTGGAATTTTGAGAACGAAAATCCTGTGAAGTGAAGGGGGCAAACGTTTATTTTCTGTTCTCTTTGGCACTGAATCAGTTTCATTGGCTTTCATACGTTTATTCGAATCATCAGGGTGACATTTTATCAGGCGATTTCTAATGCAACATCAATAGTGTAATTTTTTCTCGTTGCACTCATTCGTGTTAATTTTTTTTTTTTTAATAGACTCCTCCGAGGCTCAATGCCAACGACGTTTTGACAAGTGAGTTTTAAATCTGATTCTCATTACCTTCTTTTTCACTCCTATTGAAAATGTTTTTTTTTTCTACAAACTTCATTTTTAGTCGTTTAAAAACACAATGGGGGTCCATTTTAGCACCAATTTTTCGATATATCTATACTGCGATGCCTCCAACCAATATTCTCACTGTTCGGCTGTGCTGATGGAATTTCCTCTTTTTTTTTTAACAATTCACGAGATCCCTGTGCGAAAAATTCGACGATACGGCAACAATTCGAGGCTTTTTTTTACTCTACTGATATATACATTTCTTCTCTCTGCTTCTAGTCCCTCGTATTTGCATATCGACACTCTTTTATTGCTCCTATTCTTTTCGAATATATGTAAAATGCTTTTTTCTTTTTGTATCATTCCTCTACTCGAAACATTAATATCCAGCCGCCATTTTATTGGGTGGAAAATTAAATTTTAGATTTGTGCAGTAGCTTTTGTCTTCTTTCTTGCCATTTTATCAATTTTACCAGAGGATCGGAATTTCAGTCATGTAACTGGCGTTCTACAATGGTTTTTTTTTTTTACAAATTCGACTTTTTTATTGTTCCAAATGTTTCTAAGGAATTTCGAAAATTTTCTGTCGGTCATCGATCTTTCCATTTGTTCTATTTTTCTCTCATTCATTTTGATGATTCTTCGATGCGATGAGAATAGAAATTTCTCTCATCGAATAAACATAAAATTTTTAGAGATTCAAATTTTTTACATTTTTTCGACGAAATTTTCGAAATTTCGTTGGAAAGTAGAATTTTCGTATCATAACTCAAAAGTTTTCGTTTTGAGCTTTCGAATCAAATTCGAAAAAATAAATGAAACGATTCTGTAAACTTCTCTTCTGTTTGTGTAGAATTTTTTTTTGGAAAACCACGAAGAATCTCGACGATAAATATTCAAGATATTGTGAGGGTAATAATTTTGCAGCAACGAAGAATTTTCAAAGGCCCAACCGTACGCAGTCACCTTCGCAATATTTTATGTACGATTTTATGGCATGGAACTCATGCGCTCAGAATACAACGAGAAATTCTCCAACGTTGACGTCACGCTGAATGCCAAAAGACGTTGATAAAGTTATTTTCGGATGAATATTTTTTTTTTTTTTACTTTATCACATTCGACAATAATTTCATCGTCAATTCCATGAATTACGTAATAAAAATTCGAGCAAATCGATATATCCTCGTTTTCATAATTTTTCGTTTGAATTGAACCTCAGCGTACGCACTGGGTGTAAAATACCCGGAAGAAAATTTTCAGGAATAAGATTTTCCGAAAAGTTTTCTTTTTTTTTTTTTCAAGTTTCCAGTTGCAGCAACAGAAGTAAATAAAATCCAAAAACTTGTGTCATTTTCACCGAGCATCACATGAATTTAAAAAAAAAGAAAACAAAACAAAAAATTATATTTTACAAGGATTAAAAAATTTTTTTTTTAAACTCCTTCCCGCAGACGAAAATCACAAAAATCGAAGATTGTCATTCGTTTCTGTTGCCAAGTTAAGGTGTTTCAGTACAAAAGGCAAAATGTTAAGAAATTAATGAAATTTGGTGATAATTTTCTTCAACATCAAGTACGAAAACCCAAATTTTTTCAAAATTTTCTTCTACTTAGTTATCGAGTAATTATGCATTAAAGCAGATTTCTTATGCCCGAAGTGTATACCTATATATATGGAAACGCTATGCTTGTACACGTGAACTTTAGTCTTCAATTACTCGATAACTGTGTAGAAGAAAAATCTGAAAAAAATTGTATTCTCAAATTTGGCACTAAAGAATACGTTCACCAAATTTTCTAAAATTCTTAACTTTTTGACAATTTTTTGTGTTTTTAACATGTTTTAGCATGGCAATATTGTATCGCCTGTTCCCGAACTTCAATGAGTCTAAAATTTCATTAAGTAGAATAATTCGATTTAAAAAATCAACGAAACAGGAGTTTCTCGTATCGTTTATCAATTTTTCACAGACAGCAGAACAAAAACTGCTCGAATTAGTATTTCGAAACAAGAATAAAACGAGTGGAAGAAAAAACAGGAAATTTGTAGAAAAATTGAAAAAAATAAAAAAAAAAAGAACATGAATCAGATTCGTATTTGTTTTAGCTTTTTTCCAGCCCATTACCTCGTCATCGCCACAAATAAATCAAATGCTGCAAAGACTCGGATGTAGTTAAAAAAGGAAAAAAAAAAAAAAACAGAAAAAAAAAATTGAAAAGAAAATTGATCCAACGATTCGTTTCCTGTCACTGTCCAATACGAGCCAAACTTGTTTCCTCATTTCCTTTTATTAAACGACTCTTTTTCATCATCGTCACAAATATTTGCTGTGCTAAAAGAAGTCCGAAATCAGAATGGATGCAGGGAGAAGTCGTACAAAAGACATTGAAGAGGCAGAGAGAGAGAGAGAGAGAGAGGGGGGGGGGGGGGAGAGAGAGTATACACATCGAAAGTTACGAGAGGGAGAAATAGTCGTTTCATCCTGAATCCCAATTCCAGGAGGGCACTTGGAATAATTCGATGGAAAAGATCTCCTCCGAGTTTCTCGGGGCTTTGGGGCAACTATTATAGTAGGCATATGTATATATATATGTATACAGAGAAGTTTCTCCCTCGTTCACTTTCTTTTATCTCCCAATGAGCCAAAAGCCCAGAGGGAAAGTGACAGGAAATATTTGGAAAAGCATTATACCTTGGTCCATTGAACCAGGCGTTTGGTACCTTTCATTATTCCGCATATTTCTGTATCTACGTTGTAGCACTATTTTTCCACCCTTACGATCATTCATTTCGACCAATATTTTTCAAATATCCCTGGATTCGATTCATTTTTAAGGAGAATATGAAAATAATGATCTCGGAGTGGTTCAATCTTTTGGGAAAAATCGTTTCGTCATTCCTCGTAAAAGTGACGAATCAGGAATCTCGATTTTATTTTTATCATCTTCAATCATCTTGCTTTTTCTTTTTCAATGCTCCCACTTCGATGACATCGAATTCCAACGAATTTTTATTCGAAATACTTTTGATCGATAGTCGAATAATAATTTTATATAAAAATATTCAATTTTTTCTCGAAATCTTCAACGTTCCAATTGTCAAAAAAATATTGAAATAAACGTGTCAACGAAATAGATTAAAAAATTTATCACAATGAGAAAAAAAATTTGAAATTGTGGCGAACAAATTAAATCTGTTGATTCAACTTTTGTTGATTCAACGATATTTTTGTCGTGGTAAGAAATTAAGTATTTGAATGAACCAAATTTCGTTTGGATCAACAAATTTCATTTTGTTCGCCACGATTCGTTGAACCAACAAAAAAATTTGTTGAATTTACGAATTTATTATTCTCAGTGCACGTTCGACTATTTTTCAGGAAAAATGAAACGTTTTTTATGAAAAATAATAATTGAATACAAAGTCGAATATTTTTTTGTCTACAAAAAATAGTGAATACCGAGGCGTATGATTGAATTCGTTTGCACAGTTTCTGTATGCTACGAAGAAGAAGAAAAAAAAAAAATGGTGATATACGAAATAGGAAATAGAGAAAAAACGTTTCCTATAGAAAAATGATTGGAATTCATAGAGAAAAGTGAGAGTTCAAAGTTTGAATGTGAATATATTGAATCTGAAATATTGGAACGATTGTAATTTCGTATTGAAAAGTCTCTGGGTACAAAGATATTCTCGTTGCTGTCTAGTGACTTTTATTTGAGTCTTTCTCTTTCTCTCTGTCGCTATTGTCAGTGCTGGCTTTGGTCGAGATACATTTTCATCGTCGTGAAGAAATGCTCGAGAGAAAAGATCGACGAGGGATGAAGAGAGAAGAAGAAGAAAAAAAAAGAATGATGCTCTGGTAAAGAAAAGAGCCAAGAGCATTTCGGCGTGGTACGAGCACCGAGAATCGTGCCGAGAAAAGCAACCCGCTCGAGAGAAAAAAACAGCATATTTTTCTTCTTCTTTACTCATTGTTTCATTTCTTTGGCTCGCCGGACCCTCAGCCTGGACCCTGGTCTCAAAACTCTTTTATGTTCAAGTATATCGTCGAAGATGAGGGCAAAAATAAGAGACCGTATACACTACAGGAACGAACAAACCAAACGATAAGAAAAAACACTCGAGTTTGCTCAAATTCTTCATCGTTTCATCTCTATTCTCCTCTCCCCCCCCCCCTCTCTCTCTCTCTCTCGGAAGCTTTCTTCTATTTCTATACTTAACCCCGAATCTGAGCAAAAACTTTTCAGCCCCATAGGATTTCAAGTTTGAGAGTAGAAGAGAGAGAGAGAGAGAGAGAGAGAGGGGGGGGGGGGAGGGGGGAGGGGGGAGAAGGTCTGAAAACTTCGAACT
This sequence comes from Campoplex capitator, assembly GCA_037576405.1. Classification (NCBI taxonomy): domain Eukaryota; kingdom Metazoa; phylum Arthropoda; class Insecta; order Hymenoptera; family Ichneumonidae; genus Campoplex; species Campoplex capitator. The sequence continues at coordinate 3,856,381 of JARBWI010000023.1, forward strand.
TTCTTACGATTTACTGGTGCAATAATACGAGGTGTTGTAGTACTCGGGAACTTCATCTATTGTTTCTATGCCACAATTTATAAATGAAAAAAAAAGTGCTTAAAAAACTAAGCGCTGACTTTGTTTTTTTTTTTTTTTTTTTTTTTTTCTATTCTTTCGTTCCCTCGAGTTTCTCAGTCACGATTATTGTATGACTGCTTTTCTCGCTATTTAACTGCGGTCGACGCGCTTACGTCACAGAAACAACCGGGGAATAAAAAAGCAACTGGATGAGCTTCACTCGACCATAAAGCTCGACTGCTGCTTTTCTTTTTTTATTTTTTTATTCCGAGATCGAAATAAGCATAAGAGTTTCCGAGTGAAATATTGTCTTTTTCTCATATTCTTGTACACGTTAATGGCTCTTTTTTTTTTTTGTTGCTTTCTATTTTATGGTGCTCGTGTTCGCGATCCTGGAATTCAACGAAAATCTCTTTTCTTAGGACGAGATCGGTTACTTGGTTCAATCCTTATTTTTATGACAATTTTTACGTTTTTTTTTTCCTACTATTCGTTCAACTTTCAAGTTTATTTTGTTTCGAGGTTTTGAAATCTTTGGGAAAATGGTCGTCGAAACTTTTAGTTCTCTTTTGATATTGGGAAAAATGAATATTCGACACTTTTTTTCGGACACTCTTCACACGAATTTCTTTCATCAATTATTTTCCTACTTTCTGCATTGTTAGAATTGTAAAAATTTGATTTTTGCTTTTTTTTTTTGACATTTGAAGATTATTTGTTTAGAATTTATTGAAAAACTAACTCGAAAACTAATTTTTGAGCTAGTTTTCAAATAAAAATTTTATTCCTATCTTTTGTTCTCTAATTTCGGGAATATTTGAGTTTTGAAGTTGAAATTCATTCGAAAACTAACTGAAAAACTAATTTTTGATTCTAATTTTCGAATGAATTTCAACTTTAACTGCTTCAAAACTCGAATATTCTTGAAACTAGGGAACGAAGGATGGGAATAAAATTTTTTTTTTTTAAATCGATTTATTTGAAATTCGAAATCGATTGCTGAAACCAGTTTTTCCAGTTGCTTAATTTTGGTAATAAAAATGTTCTTAAAAAGTTGGATAAAAAATGAGATTTCGAGTGTCTCAACTTGGTGAAATTCTTCATTATTAGTTATTACCTTCCGTGCACATGAAAATAATGGCAGCAATGAAAAGCCGCGTTTGCCATCTGACAGCCATGTCAGTGGGATGTAGTTGACGAATTTTGATTCCTCCTCGGGTCAAGAAGGAAGGAATATAAAATAAGTGGATCATACGATCGGCATCGTTCTCCAATATCCTTTGTTTAAAACGTTAATCCATTCAATTCACTCTGTTTCTTTCACTGAACTTGCAATCGACACATTTCCAAACTTTTCTCATGATTCTCCCGGAGCCTCAAAACTTTTTCAAGCACTATTCGTATCCCGAAAATATCGAAAACTGTTTGGTGACTGATTCGGGTTTCGATAAAAACTAGCCACCAATCATCCGGTTAGCGATTTCCAGAAAGCTGTTTTTCACCAACATTTCATGACAGCTTCAAGAGCTTTTTTGACAGTTCGTAACGCCAGGAGTGAGACTGACAGATCTTGTGTTAAGCACGAAAAAATCTGTAGAAAAGCTCCCACCACGTGATGTCAAATTCCACCCCGAATTCGAACGACTCCGAAGCTACTAACCCTTGACCCGAAGCTACTAACCCTCTCCCAAGCTTAGAGCTGATCACTAAAACTTCATTAAGATTCAGCTCTCACGAGGATGAGGTTTCTCGAGTGTAGGATACCGGCCAAAATGGCGATTACCACTTAATCACTGACGCAGAGTAACTCGAGAGAGGTCCAAAAGTATAAAAATAATAATAATAATAATAATAAAAAAACGATAAAAGCACTCGGAGTTTCAGGAGTTTGCTCGAGCTGAGCAGCAACTTTCCATCGACTCCTATCTCACTCGAGCACACTCCAAAAGTTTTTCAAACACCATCTCGTGGCTTGACTGATTTAGCACTTAAACTTATCCCCAAATTAGCACAATTATCATTCCCCAACTCGATATCCCACTCGAGTATTATTCAGACACCGAATAATCCTCGTTCGCTGATGTAAAATCATTGGAGACTTAATTAGGACTTCTGGATCGTTGACCTCATCGCTGATCGAGCGAGACTCGCGTAGGTCCACTTCGAGCAGAAGTCAATCAAGCTTATTCACTTAATTATTTTCACTCCCCCTCTCCCCACCCTTTTTCTTGAGTAAGAAAATTGAGGTGGTGCAGCACAAAGGGGTTGGATTCAGTGGGCTGCTCGTAAAACCACGAAAATCAGCGTGTAAACAGGAGGCTAATTAATACAGCGGAGTCTCGTGACCCTTATCACGACATCTAACACTCACGGGTAAGAAACACTTTGAGGATGATTTCTCGTCGTTGATCGATAGCGCGCTACCCCGTGGCGATTCAATCTTCGCACTGAATGATTCGACTCACTCGATCGCTGGTTAAACCGTGATTAAAAAACGCACTAAAAGGGTGACAAGAGGGTGCTGGTGGCATCGATCGAGATCGAAGGCCATTTTTCATTGTTTTTTTTGTCTAATTTATTTATTCGTAATTAGTGAAAAATGAAGAACAACATTAATGGTTGGAGGAAGATGAATTTTGCCGGGGGTTGGTTAGTCCGGTTAGTGCAGTTTTTGTTTTTTTTTTTTTTTTTCGCGACAATTTTGAGGTTACTTCAAACGGTTAACCGGAATGTTTGGATCCGCGACATGTTCGGAGGTAAATATATAGTGAGAGAGGAAAGGTGATAACGCGGATCCACGCAGCACGTCTCGACACGGTGGCAGATTTAGCCTGACTGGGGATATTCCCGTTGGTAGGAGCATGCGCGCTCGACTTGCATCACCGAACTCTCCCCGTGCGCGCACCACTCTTTTCTCTCACTCTGTACCGAGGCCCCCCTGCACACCCCCGAGAAGAGGCCTGCTAGGGGGTGGCTCACGTCGGGGGTGCGGAATGTTTTGGGGGAGGTTGTTGCGGAAAGGAAGAGCGAAAAATATTCTGCATGTGACCGAAAGAGAAGAGAGAGAGGGGGAGAGAGGGAGGGAGGGAGGGAAATGGGGAGCTGAGGGGAAGGGTTGAAAAGGGGGGGGGGGGTGAGTTCCAGAGGGTTGCTTTAGTCTTTTTATATATATCTGCACAGTAGCTTATACAAAACCACCCGACCTACCGCACACCGAGACGTTTGGGCCACGAGAACCGTGCGACCGGAGCAGACTCTGGTGCAGGGGGATGATTTTCAGGGTGAGGGTAAAAGCGACTAAAAAAAGAGCAGCTTTCAAATTTTCCGGAAAAAAATTGAAAAAAAAAAAAAACGTAACAAATTGCGTTGGATTCGAGGAAGCTGCGGACGACCCGTGCGTTTGCTCAAATTCTCTGGTGTATATCTGGATTCCTGGATTTTCATACCCCCAAATCCAACCACTCTTTTTTCGAGAGAGGATTCCGAACGGAGAGCCGCGGGCTAACCAAAAACTTTTTTCATGACTGCACTGGGGATAAAAACATTTTTGGAGCTTTTTCCCACTCCCAGGAGGCAGGGGAACATACCGACAAACAGTTTTGACCCGGACAACAAGAAAAAAAAAGTAATCTACTGACTCTTTTATTGCCGGATCAGTTGGGGCCAGTTCCACTACATTCGCGAAATATTCGATAGCTTTCCCTCTTTTTGAAGCACGAAAAAAAAGCTTTCAATCTTTCAGTTGTACAATGTTCGAACCTATTCCTTTTTTTTTCATCACCTGCTTTCTCGGTGGAACGATACAGAGCGGTGGAAAAACTGTGGATTCAACGATTCCCTGGTTGGGGAAAGAGGAAGCTTTTTGTAATTTTTCAACTGGTTAGTTATTGGTTAGTCAATTCTCTGAAGGAAGTTTTGATTTATTCGCTTTTGGAAGTATTCAAATCGTGCTATCGCGGCTTCGTCCGAGCACGTATTCCGAATTGAGTCCGAAATACGATCAGCGATGGAGAAATTTCAGTGATGGATTCTAATTTGGTTAGTAAATTTTTAGTCGAAACACTTTGGGGAAACTCTGTTACAAACTTTCTGTGAAGGCTCTGAAAATACTGCAATTAGTATGAGTCCTGATGCATCGAGACACGATCAACGATCAACAGTTTTTTGTTTGGTTAGTAATTGGTTAGTCCAAAGATTTCGATGAAACTTTGTGACACACTTCCTGTTAAGGCTCTGAAAATACTGCAATTATTTATGTTTCGAAGCATCCAACCACAGTCATCGATCATCAACAGTTTTTCATTTGGTTAGTAGTTGGTTAGTCCAAACATTTAGATGAAACTTTTTGACAGACTTCCTGTTAAGGCCCCGAAAATACTGCAATTATTCATTTTCTGACCTTCTGACGCAGTCAACCACGATCAACGATCATCAAAAGCTTTTCGTTTGGTTAGTAATTGGTTAGTCCAATGATTTTGATGAAAATTTGTGACAGACTTCCTGTTAAGGCTCTGAAAACACTGCAATTATTTATGTTCTGATGGATCCAACCACGATCAAAGATCATCAACAATTTTTCATTTGGTTAGTAGTAGGTTAGTCCAAACATTCCGATGAAACTTTGCGAGAAACTTTCTGTTAAAGCTCTGAAAACACTCCAATGATTTATGTTCTGACGCATCCAACCACGATCATCGATCATCAACAGTTTTCCATTTGGTTAGTAGTTGGTTAGTCCAAACATTTCGATGAAACTTTGTGAGAAACTCGCCGTTAAGGCTCTGAAAACACTGCAATGATTTATGTTCTGACGCATCCAACCACGATCAATGATCATCAACAGTTTTTCGTTTGGTTAGTAATCGGTTAGTGTAAACGTTTTCGATGAATTTCGATGGCAATTTTGCTGTCAAGGATTTCAAAATATGGAATTCGTTCACGTTTGAGTTTGTTTTTCGAATTAAGGTCTTCTCACGGCCAATACTGCCCAGAAATTGTCGTTCAAATTTTATGAGGTTAGTAATTGGTTAGTAGGCACATTTTCAAATAGTAATCCGCAGCGAATTTTTAACCGAGACTATAAAAATATTGCGAATAACAGTATTAGATGTTTTTTGTTCGAATTAAGGGGCTTTTTTGGCTAACGAGCCTCTCGACAATCATAAAAATCTCACATATTCATTCTCCCTGAGGAAATATAAGAGAGAGAAAAGAATTCCTCCGTTCGGCAAATTTGTCTCTATGATTCTTGGACACACACCACACACTCATTCATGCGCGCGCGCTTCACTCGAGAAAGAATGTTGAAAAGAAAAGGCGAGAGTCAGGATTTCCTCATTTCCATAACGTATGACCGACTAAAATGACGAGAATTTTCAAGCCAAGAATTTGTCAACCGAACCATGACAAAATTGCATATCGTACAGGAATGAAATCGACGTTTTTGTTCTACGAACGGTGCATCCTTTTCGAGAATGTGTTTTGCATCGGAAAATTTAAAAATCGATTAAAAATACGTCAAAAAATGACAGGTATGTCGATCCTTCACAACCATCGATTTCTCTCCCAAGAATATGCAGGAAAAAGAAATCTATTTCTAATAGAATTTCACCCCAAGTTCAATAATGCGAACAGCATTTCAATCGTCATTAAATTTTCACATTTTCTTGACAGTCATTTAAGGAAATGATTAATGAAAGTGATTTGAGGAAATGATTCAAGGAAATGATTCAAGAAAATGGTTTAAGGGAATGCTTAAGAAAATGATTTAATGAAATGGTTTAAGGGAATACTTCAGAGAATTATTTAAGAAAATGATTTAAGGGAACGCTTAAGAGAATGATTCAAGGAAATGATTTAAGAAATTGACTTAAGAAAATGATTTAAGGAAATGATTATTCAAGAAAATGATTCAAGGAAACGATTTAAGAAAATGATTTAAGGCAACGATTTAAGGGAATGACTCATCGAAATGATTTGAGGAAATGATTAAAGAAAATGATTCGAGGTAATGATTTAAGAAAATGATTTAAGAAAATGATTCAAGAAAATGATTCAACGAAACGATTTAAGAAAATGATTGAAGAAAATGATTCAAGGAAACAATTTAAGGAAATGATTTAAGGAACCGATTTAAGGGACCGACTCATCGAAATGATTTGAGGAAATGATTAAAGGCAATGATTGCAAAAAATGATTCAATGGAATGATTTGAGGATCATATCAGAGGAAATGATTCAGAGAAATGTTTTAAGAAAATGATTCAAGTAAATAATTTCGCCATTATATCGTAATTTTAATTTCGTAAACCAAATTTCAATAAATTTTTTTTTTTCCAATCTCAAAACCTCTAAAAAGATTCTCGGATCGTTTCAACACCAAGAAATTTCGGAAATTCATGCCCCTCCGCGATAAAACTCAATCGCACATAAAGAGACTGTTATCAGGGTATAATTCGTGTCCACAGACACGTGAGTACGAGGTTTGTTTTTATTTGTCGTATAGACTCGATAAAAGTGTAGGATCGGACGACACGAGAACGGACAAAATGGAGGTATAGAGGAGCGGAGTGAAATGGCGTGACGAGGCATTGGCAGTTTGGTTAAACGCAAAAACGCGAATCCCGCATTATCACGATATATATTCTCGGAGCCAACGGGCGATTCAACATCTAATAAATCCTGCGAAACTCGATCCATGACTCTGAATTAATTAACGGCGATGGAACCGCGCTTTTATTTTTTTTATTTTTTTTTTTATTTTTTTATTTTTTTATTATCCAGCCAAACGAAGATTGGCAGGAAATTTATCTTTGCGCGAAAGAACCGGAAGATAGAGGATTATAAGAAAAAAAAATTTTTTTTAAAAAACCGCTTTAAGTACGGCAAAAAATATGTTAAAAAACAGAAGCAAACTCGCCCGTCGATGTATTAGTATATTTATGCGAGTCGAGTCGATCGAACGCGCGTGACGCTTTAACCATGTTCTGGAAAAACGTTTTTAAAAGCATATACATACGGGATTTTCCAGGTTGCATTAACCTTTTTTTTTTTTTTTATAAATTCTCACAGCAATTTTGATGCAACGTTATCGAACCAGAATTGATTGAATTTATTTTCGATTATTTCTCCCAAAATCATTATGATCAGGGTCAAAAAAAAAAAAAAAAAAAAAAAAAACACTTTCGTCGTAATTTTAATCAGAAAATCATTCCAGAATCGTTTCCATGACAAGGCATAAAAAAAATGTTCAAAAAATTCCATAAGAATTCATTTAAAAAAAATACAAAAAACGTTTTCCACATATTTTTCGAGCCAATAATAAAATGTATTCGACTCATTCTATGGCCATTTGACGTCAAAAAGAATTGAACGAATCACATGGTATGTGCACCAGAAGGCAAATCTTTTATTAAATTTTCTATTTTTTTTTTTTCTCTTTTTTCTTTCACTTCCATTGAATTGAAAATAACTGAAATTCGAACGAAATGAAAAAATTCAAGCAGCCTTTTCATTTTCACTGAAAAAAAAGGTAGTTGAATGAAAAAAATTTTTGTCGAATCCGTACAACAAAATATTTTATTTTCATTACACTATTTTTATTTATTCGATTAAAAATGATTTTATTCCCATTTTTTATTATTTTCATTCATTTATTTTCGTTTAATTTTTTTTTTTTTAATTAAAAATAATTCAAACTTGTTGAATAATAATTCAAAATCAAGTGAATTTTGTTTAAAAATATTTTCGTTCGTTAAAAGTTTATTTACACTGAAACGAACGTTTGTTGCTCGTTCGAAATATTTTTTCGAACGATTTTTTGTTGATCGAACAACGTTTTTTTTTTTTTTTTTTGCTCACAACCAGTGATCGAGAGAGCCGAAAATATCGCGAGAAGTCCTTGTCGATTTAACTTGGAATTCGTCATACATATGTGTGTCTAACAAGGGAAAAAGCATGGATACCGATAAATAATGTTTCGCGTGTCGGTTCGTGCCTTTGCGGATACGACCATTCATCAGAGAGCCGAGTGAACGGCCCAAGCTCGCGAGGAGAGATAACGACGCCAAAAGGGGTGTACGAGGAGGCAAAGGCTTGAATGCCTTTGCACTTTGTCTTCGCGCGCCTGTGTGTGTGTCTCGGAGTGTGATCGTAAGTCAATATGAAGGGGGAAAAAAAAGGAGCGAAATAGAATTGAGAAACAAGGAACTAGTCTTGATCCGATAGTCCTTTCATTCGCGCAGACATTCGAGAGCGTGAAAGAGACTAATAAAAAAAAAACGACTCAGCGAGATCGATTTCTCCTTTTTTTTCAACTCCTATTTCGAGCTCTCACCATTCCAATCGTTTTTTCACACGAATCATTATCATTTATGGCGATCTGAGCTTGGTTTATTGGGAACTACAGTGTTTGGGATCCTAAAAAAAAATAAAGAAAAAAAAAAAACATTTTTCTGGCCTCAAATTAATTTTCTTCGTCGTTTATCCTTCCACGTTTTTTCTCAATCTCTATTTTTTGCATCGGAGCAATTATTCGTCGAAATTGTTCAACGAGGGAAGCTATTTTTACGAGAACATCATTGATTTTTCTAAAAAAAATTAAATATTTACTTTCATCGAAGAAAAATCAACGAAAAAAGAATTTTATTTTTACATTTTTCCATAAAATGTGTAAGTTTCGAAATTTCGAAAAATACGAGTCAATTGACTGAATTTTTCGAGTCGATGAAATTCAATGTCTGCGAAACGAATGAAAGTGATGAGAAAAAAAAAAAAAAAAAGAAATTGTCGAAATTAAGGAAAATTTTGGTGATGAATAGAGATGAAAAAAATGATTTTATCGAGTAAAAAAGTTGTCTGATACGAAAAGAATAAAAAAATTAAAAAAAAAGAAGTTGAAAAAAGTCTGAAAATCAAGAAAGCAGAAAAAAACATCATTTATCGAGAAAAATTATGAAATTTTAATGAAATCGAGTGTGGCTATGATTACATAGGTCCACCACCGAGCGTCGAGAGAGGGTCCATAGAAAATACTTCCGGAAAGTGCGAAACTAATGCCAATTAGTTTCGTGCGAGAATGCATTATGGAAATTTCTTGGCAAAACAGGGGATAGAAAATGCGTTGATCCAGTGTCTCTCGTTTACTCTATAACGGCGAGAGATGAGCGAGCGTGATATAATGAAAATTCCATAAATTTTCATCCTCGCTCGACAGATGAACTCTTGGCAAGCACGTGGCTAATAATTAGAATATCATGCAAAGTTGGGGGGAACGGGGAGGTGAGGAATAGCCTAGAAAGGGTGTGAATGTGCGCGAACGACTAGAGAGCTTTTGAGCTACGTGACAGCGGCCCATATCATAATAGAATAGAGATACACCGAACCATCATTAACATCGTTTCACGCTGAAAATCATTCCAAAAATTATTTTCACCCCATCAACGCACTGAAATGAATTTTTTAAAATGAAACTGTCACCGATCCCATCGAGAAACATAACGGATTACTCATTTTTATGCTTACCAATTCGTTACTTTTTTTCACAAATAATTTTCTTCGTTTTATTCACCATTCAAATATCATCGAGTCGATTACAATTCGAAATGATTTTTCAACGAATTTTTTTTATAAATTTCAAAAATTTTCATTCAAATTACAGAAAAAAAATGAAAAAAATAAATTAAAAATACTGAAAATAAAAGAAACATAACGGATTACTCATTTTTATGCTTACCAATTCGTTACTTTTTTTCACAAATAATTTTCTTCGTTTTATTCACCATTCAAATATCATCGAGTCGATTACAATTCGAAATGATTTTTCAACGAATTTTTTTTATAAATTTCAAAAATTTTCATTCAAATTACAGAAAAAAAATGAAAAAAATAAATTAAAAATACTGAAAATAATAAATTGAAAACTTGAAAAAAAAAAAAAATTGAAAATAATAAATGTAAAAAAAAAAAATGGAAAACGAATGAAAAAAAATAATGATAATGCAATGGGAAAAAAAAAACACTTGATATGCGATGGGAACGAACAAAAAGTTGTTGAAAAAGCCTCGACTCTATATGATACGAAGTTTAACACTTTGAATTGCGCATTCCCAACGTTTTAAGGTCGGTAGGTAGCAGGTGAAAAAATGAGCGAGTTCGTCGCTGGAAGCCATTGAGGGGAAAGTAGTGTGAAGCGAGTCAGCGTTCCTGACCTCGAGAAAGCTCGTTCTATAAAACAAAACGAGTTGAAAAAAAAAAGAACGAGAGATAAAAAGAGTTAAAAAAAAAAAACAGAGAAGAAGAAGAAGAGAACATTTTGTGTATATGCGAAAATACAAAAGAAAGGGTTGAAAGGACGGGGCTAATTGAGAGAAACGGTGGAAAGAGTGAGCTCCGCGGAATCGCGGGAGCGTTGGGCATTTTCAGCGAAAATTAACCCTCAAAGGTCTCAACGCGAGATAATAAGATACGGGGTGCGAGAGTTGGCTCGCATCACACTCGCTTCTCTCATCCCCTTAAGCTGCTCTGTGTACGTGAGCAGAAAGGGAGGGGGTGAAAGAAACATTTCTCTTTTTTCTCATTCTCTTTCCCTCTTTCTCTCTCTCTCGCTCTCTCTCTCTCTCTTTCGCCAGTTAGCGTGGAAATCAACCGCACAATCATCCCCTCGATTCCACCCTCGTTTTTTCACCCTCTCTTACCCTCAGCCTGGTCGCCCAGTCGTCGTGTCGTTTCCTGCCTTCCCCGACAGACAAGAAAGGGGGTTTTAGCCTCGATGGAGTCAAGTCACTCCCTCGAGTCTTGTCAAGAGAAATCACAGGACTCCGGTCGTCTCAATGTTGTAGCCCTGGACTCATCGCCGGATAATCTTTCAACGTTCACCCTTTTTCGCTCTATTTTCACCCCTATTTCTCTTTTTTTTGTCCTTCTCCCTTTTTCGTTGGTCTCTCCAGCCATTTTCACACCTGCGAATCGCTCATTCGGGTCAACCGCCAAAGACTGATTATTTTTTTCACGAATTTTTACGATTAAAGCCCCTTTATCGGTCCCATATGCTCACGAAATAAAACTCTCTAGAAATAACTGATTTTTGTGTACAACACAGAGAAAGCGTATGCGAACAGACTGTTAAAATTTCAAACCGCGTTACCGAACATTTAAAAAAAAAATTCAACTTCAAAAAACCCGATATTTATATGGAAGCTTATGGAGATTCCATGATCGCAACGCTTTTATCCAATAATTTATAGACTCGATATCTTGAAATGCTTGATACAAACTATCTCATGCATAGATAACGTTGTGAGGAATCCGTAACGACAATAAAATTAAGGGGTTACCGAGTGTTTAAAGAAAATAAGAATAAAAGTGGGAAAAACGTTAGGAATAGTACGATGGTCGTAAACGTGACATCCCAGAGGCCAGGCTGGTTAATCAGGAAAATAATTTGATTCCTGGCTGCCTGTAAGGTCTAATAATGGGTTATTGTGCATTTTTTTATTAAGGTCCAAATTTCACATGATCAAGGAGGACTCTATAGTTATGCTCCCATAAAATACGAGCCTTCGCAAACGGAATACCTTGACATTTTGAACAATTTTTTTTTCAAGTTTTTTTTTCACTTTCAACTGTTATCCATTGTTCAAAAAATGGTTAGACACTCCAACAGAAAGTGCGAAATGAATTTTGTCGTGATAAAATACCATAAAAATGGGGAATTCGTTAAAAACGTGGAGTTTTGAAATTTTTTTTTTTCCTCGAAGAATAAATCGCTGAAAAAGAGCTTTCGGAATTTCGAACGAAAAGGAGATTCGAATTTGAATTACCGCACAAGACTTCGAGTGAATAAATGAAGTTTTCCCAAATGAGATTCGTTAGAATTTACTTAAGCCTGATCCATATCCTGGATAATGAATATCTCACTCTAATTCCCTCTTTTACATCGTTAAGCTTGACGAATCAATGTTTGTGAAATGGTCGACAGATGTGGTCGCCAATTACACGCTCTTTACTTTGGTTTTAGACTCGCTAACTGCCCTTCCTCTTACTTCTCCTTTAACTTCTTTAGTTTCTCTCTTTCTCTCTCTCTCTCTCGCTCCTCTTTGCCTCGCGACGACGACCGCCCTCTTTGGAATAAAGGTAAACAGCCATATAACTACTCTCGAGAGTTTGTGGACATAGAACGACCGGTCTGTTACACCAGTCTGCCATTCTACACCGATATATACTACACGAGCATTTGAATATATTTATACCGTGTATAAGGCTTTCAACGTGAGATTTACAACCGAAAAACTCATTTTTTTTTTTATCAGTCAGATTCTCCAACGTTTCGAGGTGGAATTAAGCAATATTTACCTCGTTTTCACTTCTTGAACTTTCGTTCGTTGCAAAAAGTATTAATTTGAGCTGCGATCATTCGAGGCGAGAGCTAACGAGTCTAAAATGTCTAATAATTCGAAAATTGAACATTTTTGCTGATTTAATTGATGAGACGATTTTTTCATTTCTGTTCCAATTTTTTTTTATTTTTATAGCGAAAAATCTTCGATTTCAAACTTGGGAACAATAGTTAGAAGAACTACGAAAAAAAAAACACAAATTAGTTGTTGTTTTCCACCGAAATGATGAAGGTAAAATGAGAGAGAGAGAGAGAGAGAGAGAGAGAGAGAGAGTTTGGAACGAAAACTTAACGTTAAAAGTCTCGAATAAATATACATAAGTGTGCACAGGTGTATATAAATGTAAATATAAGGTCCACTCGAACTGGTGAGTTTAAGGAGAAACAGCTTTTGGAAACGCCGATCAAACGATCCGACTTGGCCAGGATTAGGGGCACCAGCAACCGGAACATACTTTGGATATCGATCGGAAAACTTTGTCCCCATGGAGCGCTAATGTCCGACTACCTTAACTCGTCTGCACCTCGTGTTACATTCGAGTAATCCAATTTACGATTTGCACGCAACATTCTCTGGGCTATTTTCTTGACCTCAACCTCTGTCCTTGTCGTCTTTGGAGCTTGAGGTATTTCAAGACGATTTTTTAAGGTGGATGACCGATTACACTAGTCAGTAGAATGTCGGAAATTCAGAAAACGGCAAAAAACATATTTGATCGAAAACCACTTCATCCACGTCTCTGTAAATGACAGTTGAAAAACAAAAATTAAAAAAAAAAAAATAACTGAAAAGCAAATTAAAATAAAATTGAAAATCAAATCTGTAACTCAAAAATAAAAATTGAAAACTAAAAATTAAAACTGAAAATTAAAATTAAAATGAAAAATTAAAATTAGAATAAAAATAAAAAATTGAAATCGAAAATTAAAATTCAAAATAAGAATAATAAAAATTAAAAATCAAAGGTAAAATTTGAAATTGAAAACAAAAATTTACCATCAATATTGAAAATGAATCTTCTAATAAATATAACGGAAAAAGTAAAAATTTTCGTCTCTGTCGATAAGAATTTTGAACGCTGTGTTCTTTTCAAATTTTCTATGTTTCAACATAACATCGTTTTCAAATTTTCAAAATTGTTTTATAAAAAAAAGTGTTTCCCAAAATGAAATATAATTCTATCGAAAAGCGTTCCAGCAAGACTATCTAACTTGGCTTGTTAGAAGATAGTTTTGAGGCAGCGAAGCATATTTGTCTTTATAACCGGTAGCATTTGCAAGCCTGAGCCGAAGAAACGTACTAATTAGGTGATTATGGCGAAAGCACATAATAATCGAGAAATGGAGGATTAAGAGGGAATATTTAATTCCGGAATTAGTCGAGGCGTGATTAAATTCAATGTGGTTTTTGCTCATGTGCGTTGTATACTATGTGTAAAAGTTGTCCAAGAGGAAGAGCAGAAAGGGGAGGGGGAGGGGGAGGAGGGAGAGCTAAGTAAGTTGAGAGTATAACAGGCGGAGGATCAAATTCACGGTAGTTTTACCATAAAGAAGAGAGGAGAAGTAGTTTCAGGCCTGGAAAGTCGATCTATAGATAGCTCCGAGCCAAAGCAATAGCGTATACAGTAATGTGCATCCAACTCGCGATCCCAGCTGCAGCAGCAGCAATATAGACTCTCTCTCGCTCTCTCTCTCCCCCTCCCTCTTTTCGTATCTTCTTGCTCAGGCTTGTTAACCAATCAAGGGAGAACTCTGCGAGTAGTTTGGCCCGATTTCCTGCGGGCTTTCAAGCCCACCTCCTCGCCCTTTTGCGTACACCGAGTTTCGTCTCTCACAAAATTCACTTTTCTCCATTTTACACGTGACTTTGTTGTATCAGTGAGTCGCGGAACTCATTTGGAGGCCCGATACGTGTATTTTTCGTATTTTTCGATTTGGGATTTTCGTCCAGAGCTCTTTGGGACTTTTCTCTCATTTGAGTGCATCGAATCCCATCTTGTTATCGTTGTTCTGTTCAATTTTCAAAAAGATGGCAGGTCTTTGAAATTTTTATAGAACCTTCTTGAACATATACCGCGTGTACCTGCAAAATTTGAACAAGATTGACCATCTACTTTCCGAGATAAAAAATCTCAAAGTTACCTTTGAATAGCACAGAGTCTTATGGCTATGACTGTTTTGAAAAGTGAAATTATGTAATATCCTATGGTAATAAAGATGGTGGCTCAACGCAAATTCGACCAAGTATTGGCATCTACGTTACAGTGACGTAGGAAAAAAATGCACCCGATTTACCACGTATTTCATGAGATATAACGAATTGATTTATGAAAATTCGTCGAATTCGATTTTGGCGTGGCAACTGAATGGAGCAAAATAGAGAGAGTTTTTATTCGTCGTAGATGGTTCGTATGTATTTAGGAGTACATCGATTACTATTTTGGCATATTGAAAAGTTATACTTAAACTTTTTTTCTAGATTTTGGGTTAAATTGTACTAAAAACTGAGTGAGAGCTAAAGAAATTCATAGATCAATAGTGCTCGCATGGTCAGGAGTGAAGGGCGAAAATAGGCACCAAAAAAAGCTTCCAACTCGATTTAGATTCGATGTGAAACTCATCTCTGCGATAATTCACTCTTTTTGGATGCTCCACCCTTGAATTATTCAGGATCGAGTAGGACGTCTCTTCTCATTTATTTCGAGCATAAAAATAGCAAAATTGTGTCATCATTGAAAGTGTGAGCTCATGTCTTATCTCTCATTTCACTTTTGCTCTTAAATATACGCAGGAACACGACGAGATGGATCCATCCTCTTTCGTATTACATTGAAGAGTGCAGAGAGTCGTGTAGTTTCTTCGTAACTCGATCGACGAGAGCAATTCTAGAAAGGGCTTCGATAATTTTTCGATCGAAAGACAAAATTCAATTTTCCATGGACTCTCGCTTCCTGCTTTTCACTCCAGCCAGCGTTATCGTCCTCGTGGCACTCGAGGAGGACTCAATGCTCGCGCGAAACAAATTCCAGCCTCACACTCTTCCATTCTCCATTATTTCACTCCTCTCTATTCACATAAAAAAAAAAAAAAAAAAACAAGAAAAACAAAGGAAAATACGAATTTGCGCCAGAAATAATTCACCCGGAACTACGGAAACGGAATATTTTCGATCAAAGCACCATAAATGTCTTTTTTTCTTATAAATTCTCTTTTTCTCCCTCCCCTTCCCCCGTCGCCGTTTTTCTTCTTTCGCATCCTTCCTATTATTCTCGTCAACTATTCCATATATTCCGATACTGCGCACTTTCGCCACCCTATTTTCTCGTTACCGGATAATATTGTCTTTGGGATTCCTGCAAAATTCTAATTCCACGAGCTACGCGACGACTGGAACGAACGGATGACAGCTTCGATCTTGATATCCCCGGGTACAAAGGTATTCGCGCAAAATTCGTGCAAAAATAAAATACGAATTTTCAGGTTCATACGTTTTTCACGAAACGAATTTTAGGAATTTACAATATTCACCAATTATTCGAGAGCTCTCGAAAGTAATTCAGCGAAATTTCATTCGTTCCACAAAATCTACAATTGATAAAATCACATCAATTGGGCGAATTCTCAAAATGCCAGAATCTCCAATAACTGGACGAGTTTACGCCGCACCAGATTTCACCCAGTACGAAACCATCGAATTTCGAAAATGATTAGAAAAAAAAAAAAAAAAATTTCATTATTTCAGCAAAATTTCGAATCGGCGCTAATTGGCTGAATTTCCGGAAAGATTTAATTACATTCATTACACGATAATTTCCATTTAAGTCCATGGATCATATCAATCGCACGAATTTTGGAATCCGTACAATTACACAATGGAATTTGAGCTCGACGTGGTCAAGTTCGAAAATGACGAGCCTCGTTATCGTCAGTTTTCACTTAATTAATAGCATTTTCAAGTGTTTCCATTTGCAAATTATTTATTCATGTGAAATGTGAAATTGACGTTGGGAAATATAATTAAAGAGAAGCACTGATGGAAACAACGAAAAGTAGCCGAATATCGAATGACTCGGATCGAAAGAATTTCAAAAAAAATTAAAAATCATGAAAACGAATGAGAAAAACGAAGAAAAACTTTGATTCCACCAGTGTAACAGAGTCAATCGATAAAATTTCACGAATTTTCAATTCCTTGGGATTAAGTTAACTCGGTGAACTTCCTAAACCGTAAAATTAGATGAATTTCATGAATTTCCTTTGTTCCATATTACCGGACGGATTAGTCCATTTTCTGCAATGATACAATCCAAATTACAATTTATATCCAATAGAAATTGAATCGATTAGGTGTAATTGGATCTCAGAGATGAGCGACACGTTGATTCATCGAGTGCCAATATTCTGGATAACGAAATAGTGTGTAAAAATAACAAAAAATACCAAGAAAAAAAACTGCAAAAATCAAATACAAGAAAACTAAACTAGCAAAATAAAAGAAAAAATAAAATAAAATAAAAAGAGTAGAAACTCGTATGAAAAAGTGAGAAAAATGAAATTGTGATAGAAGGAGAAAGCGTGCTCGAGAGAAAAAGGAATGAGGAATAGGGAAACGTAGAAACAGAGTATGGGACCAGTGTCATCAAACTCGTGTCTCCTAACTTTGATGAAGCTGTGACGTAGGGTTGGGGTGTTGTGACACGATACGAAGACAAGCTTTGGTGAAGGAAGAGGATGGAGAAATAACGAGGATGCACACGTATCGTGGACGAAGCCCTGGATGTTGAAGGAAAGGGGAAAGGCCACAAACTTTTGTTCCTCTCGTTGGTGCGCAAGCCTTGTAGGTCGTATGGAGAACGTGAAGTACAGGGGTTGTAGAATTATCGTCGTTGACCCATATGGAGAGCTGAAATAGAGGAGAGAAATGACAACGAGGAGAGTGGTCCCAAGAGAAACTCTCTGGCACTCTCTGTCTCTTTGTTTCTCATGGACTCTCTCTCTCTCTCTCTCTCCCTTAAAGTACTGTGTTCATGGACCAGCCAGAGCGAGAGATCTACCGGCAGAGCTGGAGCTCTCTCATACACAGTTGCAGTTAGCAGCAGCATTATGTGCGAAGCCGCATATTGGCCGTTTCTATCTCGAAGCTAGTTCTCTGTCTCAACGATATTCTCGAGGATTCATGCCGGCGAAGCCACGAGCTCCATAAAATTTTCATTCCAACTTACTCCTCAAAGTCTAGAGGTGAACCAGGTGGTGGAGGGGGGGGGGGGGGGGGGGGGGAGAGCTTTGAGGTTGGGGTGAACCAGGCCGAGGGTTTGAGGCAGTCACGAAGAGCCATAATCCACGTTTATTCGTCGAATATCTCGTCACGCTCGTGTCCCTCATCTGCCCCAAGTTCTCAGAGCTTTTGGAACATGTACTCGGCCACCTTTCGGCGACTCGGTGGCAATTGGGACCAGCGAAGAATCCTCGAAATTCACCTGATTGGCTAGACCAGTGGCAACATTTAAAACATCAATTTTCGATGTTTCAAGTTTGAATTTTTCAAACTATCGGTAGAATTCGATCGGGTGTTTCTGGAACAAGATTCCTATGACTTCTGACCTCATTCGTATCCAGCTTCAACGTTTTACCGAATCCTACCAGGCTTTGTCTTCCCCACTAGATTGATAACTGCCATATCAGGAACCAATGACATCTAACTTCAGTGGACAATCATCGAACTCGTTAACAAGGTTTGGTTTGTCTTTTGTGAGCTTCCGGAGAAACTCATTGGCCCAAATTGCCACCAAGTTTTCAGGACCCTGAGCCAGTGTTACGGTGGGATGGAAGAGGAGATAGAATCGTTGTCGGTTGAGCTCTGTTCCGAGAAAAAGTCAGGTGAGTACCGTACGGAGTAGAGTTGGCACGTAGCAGAGTGAATTTTCTCCGAGGTTCCATTAAAGTAAAGTTTATGGTTGTGGAAACAGGGACGGCTATTATGAGGATAAAAATATCTTGTTTTCTGCCAGTGTCTCACCGGTTGCAGCGGTTGTAATGTATTTTGATATCGTCGGTAAAGAAGAAACGATACTTATTTTTTTGCTCGCTGGATAATCTGTGAAAAAGCGAAGCTTCCAAAGTGAATGGGCAGTTAGCAGTTTAGCATCGAAAGCTTTTTGAACAAAAATCAGGTCAGTGGAGAACTCTCGATTGACGAGTTTACCCAGTTGGGTGAACGGCAGCGAGAGAGGAATGAAGAGAGCTAGAAAAATCAACAAAAGTCGTTTTGACAATGGCTGAACGATATTATTTTACGGTCTTTTATTTCTCTTGGCTCTGGTCATAGTTTCCAGTGTTCCAGTGCCGAGGCGAGTTGGTCAGTATAGTGACCGAGCTCCACATCTATTTACTAGGATTTCTCGACAACGATAGACTCCCTCGAGCCAAAGCCACGTGTTCATGCTTCTATTGCATCATCTATATTGGTCTAAGCAGCAGATAAAAGAGCCGTGTATACGTATCCCTGTACACTGGATCCTTAGTTGAACGAGAGAGAGAAAATAAAAGCACACGAGCATCCCCCGCTGCTCTAACGTCTTTTTACTTTGTTTTCTTACATTTTTATTTTTTCTCCATTGTCATCCCTCTTTCTTCAGCTTTGGAACGTCATTTGGTCTCTTTCTCTCGAGTCTAGGCCCCGTTATTTCCGGGATCCGGCAGCCGTTTCCATCCCCTTATTTCTCCTCCAGCTTTCCTGGTATCGGCCAAGCCCAACCGGGAGTCCGAAATGGTTTTCCGATTCGACGAAAGCAACGGATGAGAAGAACGGACCCGAGCTACCGGAAGTCTCAAAAACTTCGTTACAGAATCACTCTCCGAACGTTTCTCATCCTCCCCCCCCCCTCCTCCTCCGCTCCTGCTTCTCTCATACACTTACCCCTTCTTCTCAGGCTCCGCGGAGAGTCTGACCACTTCGAATTTAACCCTTTTGTTGTCCCGTAAATTTCATCCCTTTTCCCGGGCCTTTTCCTCAAAGGATAATTGGCGAAAGCTCTATCCTTTATCTTTCTGCTTCGCTCGAAATATTTTCGTTAAAGTTAACCTTTGGAGGCTGATGCGATATAAAGCTCCGCGTATACCTTACCACGAGGGTCTTTGTGGTCCAGACTTCCCGGTTGTTGGTGTCCGTCGAAAATGTTCTCCATTTCGGATGCTTCAAATTGTTAGCCTTTTTAATGATTTTGGCTCTCGTTAAAACTACACTGAGAATAATGAATTCGTAAATTCAACAAATTTTTTGTTCTTTCGACAAATTTTCTGTTGGTTCAACAAATTTTTTTTGTTGGTTCAACGAATCGTGGCGAACAAAATGAAATTTGTTAACCCAAACGAAATTTGGTTCATTCAAATACTTAATTTTTCACCACGACAAAAATATCGTTGAGTCAACAAATTTAATTTGTTCGCCACAATTTCAAATTTTTTTTCTCAGTGTAGCTGGTTCAACGATATCAGTTATAAAAGCTTCTGATTATCGAGAACGATGCGGATCCTCCCGAGTACGGTAGCGATGAGTTTTCTTATGGAGAAGAAGATATAAATGATTTTGTCTGGGATAAAAAAGTAAGAAAGCACTTGATACTGGACTGGAGCCGAAGAAAGCAGAGAGGCACTAATTGCATTTTCCTGTGACTAATGAAAAATTGCAATTAGCGTCATCTTCTTGCTACTGGACTGAGCCAAATTGAATTAATGTCTGTCGCATCTCCCTCTCTCTCTCTCTCTCTCTCTTGGTGCTGTTTTCCTTCTCCAGATTCTGGTCGTATCCAGGCTTAGTTTCGGTAAAATCCTAGCAGCAACAAAATGTGTGTCATTAATTAAAGCGAGGATTAGAGCAAATGGTTAAATTATCAGAGGAGCAGATAAGCTTTAAATAGTTAGAAAAAAACGTGGCTCATTGGATGAGATAGAAATAAGATGATCTCGTTTAAGGAGTTTCGATACAGGTGATACAACGTTAAAATGCTAAACCATGTTAAAAACACGAAAAAATTGTCAAAAAGTTAAGAATTTTATAAAATTTGGTGAACGTATTCCTTAGTGCCAAATTTGACAATACAAATTTTTTCAGATTTTTCTTCCACACAGTTATCGAGTAATTGAAGACTAAACGTTCACGTGTATAAGCATAGCGTTTCCATATATATAGGTATACATCCCGGGCATATGAAATCTGCTTTAATGCGTAATTACTCGATGACTAAGTAAAAAAAAATTTTGAAAAAAATTTGTGTTTTCGTACTTGACGTTGAAGAAAATTATCACCAAATTTGATTAATTTCTTAACATTTTGCCTTTTGTACCAAAACTCCTTAACTGGGGGAGTTTCGAATTGTCAGAAATTCAACCCTGATCAATTGAAATCTTGAAACTTTTCGTTATCAACAAGGCAGCCTGCTGCCTTTGTTTTGGTTGAGAATCGAATTGAGAAATGATTTTATGTTTCCACAGATTCGAGCTAACTCTCCCCGGCTCTTTTCGCCCACTAAAGTTACAACGAGAATAGAAATTTCGATCAATAAAAAAACTTTTCATTCTTTTCCCATCGCCCTGCTTTTTCCCTGGAAGATACTTCCTTCTCGCAGACTGCCAATTTTTATTCTTGCAGACCACTCGCAGTCGTCGTCGTCGCTCAAGTCCCTCCTTCACAAATATATGCCACCCTGTTCTCGGTCCTCTCGCATTACGTATGCGGGCCCTTTCCCTTTGTTTGCACCCTCTTCTTTCCTCGCATGTGCCTCTCTCTCTCTCTCTCTCTCTCTTCACCCCTTTTTCGTCTCTTCTGTCATCCCTCAACTCCCATTTTTTCTTTTTTCGACTCTTTATTTCGAGGGTGAAAAAACTCGTCGCAACGACCCGAATGAAGTCTCTCGTCACTTGTTCTTCTCTCTTCTTTCTCACCCTCCCCCCACCCCCCCCCTTTTTTTTCTCTTCTCACTTTTCACGTCACCTTTTATTATGGGGCACAAAATGCTGGGAATACACCCTCGTTCGGAATTCTCCGAAGCTTTCCTGCTCCCACTCACCCCATCATTCTTATCAGCCTTCTTCATTTCGTACCTTTTTTTTTTTTTTTTTTTTTTTTCAACCCCCTATCTCCATCCTCGTTCCCTCCAGCTTCTTACCCTTTCTCTTCATCTCTTTTTCTTCTCTGTCCATAGCTCTACTCCTCACGACTCCTCCTCAAACCATTCAACAATCTGGCAAATAGGGGCTGAAACTTGTGCCGAATGTTTTGTAGAAACACAGACGAAAGGGTGAGACGACGCCAGGCCAAGATGCAATTAGGAGGCTTGATAATTAATTTCCTTCAATTTCGTAACCCTCGCGCGGTTGTAACACGCAATTATTTCTCCGGATTATAACCAAGAGGGATCTCGACTCAAATTATAAATCCCGTTCATCAGACACTCCGATTCTCAAGATTTATGTGCCGCACCCGAAAAGTATTGTCGAATTATTGCTTTTCTCACCCCTTTTACCAGCGAACAACAAAACTCGATTTTCGTTGGTGCTCACTTTTGTTAGCAAAATTATCATCCAACGATGCTTCTGTAGCGAAAAATCTGACGGTTACGTCAATCCGAATGTATCAATTGTTCAAAAAAATCAAATACAAAATCAAAATTTTATTCTTTTTGTTGAAAATTCGGAAAAAAAAAAACACGAAAATAATTCAAAAATAGTTTTTTAGTTATGGGAATAACTGACTGAATTATTTTTCGATAATTTCTTTTATTTCATTTTTTCGAATTTCGAACAAAAAAGAATAATATTTTTGTCAATAAAAAATGTCGACGATCCTGGCGTGCAACGAGTCTACTAAAAACGTGTTTTGCATTAAAAAAAAAAAAAAAAATTGAACGAATTTTTGAAGCAACATTCGATCGTAACGAATGATCTCAATTTCGTTGCTATAGTTAGAGTCGAATGACTCTATTTAGCTTATTTTAATCAATTAATTAATTATTATTTATTATTAGTTAATTAAATAAATAAATTTATTATTAATTATTATTAATTAATTAATTAATAAATTAATTATTAAATATAATATATAAGTAATTAAATAATTAATTAATGTAGGACAAATAAAAAACTACATATATAAACGTTTGATTCAACAATGAAGAGAATTCGAATGAATAAAATTTATGAAAAGCACGAAAAAATGATTTTCCTAAGCAAAGGCTTAAAGGGTAGTTTAAAAAAGATTTGTTTTCCAGTAAAAGATTTAGTACACAGAGACATATATTTGCATTGCGGAAAGGAATTTTCAGAGAGGCGAGTCGTGCTCTTGACCGTGGAATAAAAGAGCGCGAGGCTGGTGGTGTCGAGCAAGGTTTGTCATCCCTTGTCATGGGCTATAATTACACCGGAAGATCCTGGGCCACCGTACTCTCGTGGAACTTTTAACCTGCTCTGACACAACGACGACCCTCGCTTTATTTATTTTCTCTCCTACCAAGCTTACCTGATTTCTTTTCTACATTTTATTTCTGTTCACTTGTTTGCACTTTCGGTGCTTCTCGTGTTTCAATGCCATCTCGTATCATCATAATCATTTCCTCAACCCCTTCCAAGGTTCCTGTTTTTTTTTTTTTTTTTTCTTATTTTAATTGGTTTTTTTTTCGACTCCTGTGTTAACCTGTCGCTCTTTAACACCTTTGTGAGACTTCAAGCTCCTCGAAAACCCTTATCCATGCTCTTTTTCACCCTTTCAGGTACGCAAAGCCTCTTACCTAAGCAGCTTTAAGGTTATCATGAACAAGGGCTTGGAAAAAACTCTTCTTCCACTTGTGCTCCAAAAGAAAAACAATCTTCAAACATATTCTTCGTTTTGTTATCTCCTTTTTTTCGTAACCTTCTCCAAAAGTTTTATCAGAAATTTGAATTTTCACGTGCGGAATACAAAAATTTCGATTTTTTTTTTTTTTCAATTTTTTTTTTCATAAAATTTTTGATTCCATGCTTTGGGTGTTTTGGAAACAATTTAGTTAAAAAATCCACCGAAATCATTGGTGGATTTCGTCTGAAACGTTTCGATTCTTGTCGTTTTTTAAGATTGATTTTCGGGTACAACCGATCGAGCTATCGGACCGATACAAGCAGATTTTTTTGAGTCTACTCCGAAGCTATGAAAAACACACCCGTTGAATCGCCGTCCGAGCATTCCTCGCCGAGTACCAACGATTCGAAAATCGTTTAAAAAAAAAAAAAAAAAAAAAAAAAAAAACTTTTCGTTTTCGAAAATCGACGTATCGGGACCGTTGAAAAATGAATTCTTTCGATTCTACATCCCTGATCGTGTAAATGCAGAGAAAATTTTGAATTCGGTGCTGCAATCCACGATTACATCGACCAAATTACCAGTTTTCTGATTTTTTTTTCACAATATTTGGGGAAAAAAACATGATGAATAGTGTTTTCAGCATTTTATGTTCAAAATGACAAAAATCTTATACAAATAAATCTAAATTTCCAGAATTAAATTCAAAATAAAAAAAAAATAATTTTTTTTTTTTTTTTTCAAATAACAAAAACAGAAATAATACAAACTAAAATAGTTCATTTTTATTCCTGAATCTTTATTCCTACGAATTAAAGTAATAAAACATTTATAGCCAGGCTGATATGGTGGGAAGAGAATAGCAGTTTGGGAGGATTGTTCTCAGTCGCTTTCTCTTTCCCCCCCCCCCTCTCTCTCTCTCTCTCCATTGGTGTAGCGAAGAGACAAAGTTCGAAAAAGAGGAAAATATCGTTATGCTTCGAAGGCAATGTTCGAAAGCAGTTTTCAGCGTTGAAGCGACTTGGACAGAGGCCAAACGAAGCTTTCTATGTGTATGAGGAGAATTCACATTGAGATGATTTTGTGGCCTAGGGAGTCGAGTTCCAAAGAGAGAGAGGGGGGGGGGGGAGGGGTAGAATGGAAAGGGGTGAGAAGCGAGGGGGTTGGTACGAACGAAAAGTGTTGACGATGGAGGAGAAAGAGGAAGCTGGCTGAAGGAAGCTTTCGCCGGAGAGTCGTCGAGGTTCCCTCTCGTCTGGATTTCTGTTTTTCCTTCCAGAGAAAGGGAGAAAAATGAAAAAAGGAGAGAGAGAGAGAGGGGGGAGCGAAGGGTTGCAACCCTGAACGAAATAAAATAAACGAACGAAATTCAAGAAGAAGAGAACGAGAGAAAGGGAGAAAGAGAGGCTTGTTCGAGGACAACAAACCGGTTGGTCGTAGTCGAAAATAGAAAGTTACCATGGTAGCGAGTAAACATATAAATCTCAGTCTCTCCAGTCTCGCCCGATCGTGCTCGTACAACCCCTCTCCACCGTAATCGAGTTGTCCTAGTCCTCTCCTAGGTCTCCCCAGATCCCAAACGATCGTTAACTTCTCTTATCGGTGGACTCGCTCCGACACAAAAAAAAAAACATTTTTATAACGAACAAGCTTTTTTGGAGTAATAAACGATTCAATGATGATCATTTTTATAGAAAAAAAAAAAAACAAAAAAATACAACGTAAAAATGTTTCCAAATTCCCTTTAATTTTCAATTCATTTCATTTGAATTTTTTTATTTTGTCTCATGCCCAGATACTTTCTACTTAAGGAGGGTGGCTACATACGACAATATGATAAGAATTTAATCAAATTCAGTGACAACATTCTTTAGCATCAAATGCAATGACACAAATTTTATCAAATTTTTCGTCTACATTGTTGTCGAATAATTGGAGTTTACAATATGCAAAATATATACCTATATATATATCAGAATCCTATGCTTAAGGATGTAAACTCTAGTGTTAAATTACTCGAAAACTATGTAGAAGAAAAATCTTAAAAAATTTTTATATTCATATTTAATCCAAAAGAATCTGCTCACCAAAATTTCATTAAATTCTAATCATTTCGAATTTTCCTATGCTTTTAACACGGCAACATTGTTGTGTGTAGCCAACCTCCTTAAGTGATTTTTCTTATCATTTTCAATCATTTGCGATTAACCATTCAATTTTATTATTTTTCTTTTACATTTGCATTCGTGTCGTTTCAATGACAGCTGAATATTCAAAGATTGTCGGTGCAGACACTAAAATTTGTATGGATATGATTTTTCTGTGGTTGATAAGAAAAAAAAAAAAAAAAAAAAAAAAAAAAATCAGAACTTCGCTGGAGGCGTTCGCAGCGAAAAATCCATGAAAATTTACAGCAAAGTAGAATTATGGCATTTTTTTTTATTTTTCTTTATTCACCATCGGTAGAACGACTCGAAAAAAAATTTGAGCCGCGAACAAACTCCGTTCCATCTAGTTTATTATCGCGAAGCACACGCGTCAAGTGTGCAATAAAGAAAACTGCATCGAAACGATCCGGAGTTGTACTTGAGATATGATAAAAAAAAAAAAAAAAAAAAAAAAAAAAAAAGTTTTCTCGATGACAGCAGCAGGACAAAGATTTTGTTGCGAAGATTCGAACACGTAGCAAAGCAGGTTGTAGCAGGGACAATCGCACAGTGATATCTCATGTTTATGATGAAAGGGTACACCGTTTCTCTCTCCCCCCCTCCCCCCTCCCCCTCGCCATCTATGCACGAGTCGTAAAACGTTGAAATTGTTGAGATTGCATTTGTCGCACTGCCATAACAACACTGTACTTTTATTTGATCCAATCACCTTTGCGGGTTAAGAATAAGGACGAGAAGAGAAACAAAACAAAAAAAAAAAGTTAATATTGGTTTTATCGATATATTTTCTCTCTCTCTCTCTCTCTTTCTCTTTTTCCTTTTTCAGACAACTGAATAAAACACGACTTTTCAGTCGTTCTACCTTCTCCCCTTTTCTCAGGATGATTGAGAAGGTACTAGGATATTTATCATAATGGTTTTTATGATCAATGCGAAACGAAGGGAGAGAAAAACGAGAAAACAAAGTGAAGGGGGACAGCAGAAGGGAGAATTAATCGTTTCCGTTGTTTCCACCAGAATGTATATTATTTCTGTTTTATTTTGGCGAAAGTTTCGATCGATCGAGATCGCTCTTCGTTGCTGAATCAGGTTCGATAATTAAAAATAAAATTCTTCATTTCTGCTTATCGAGGCGAGATCCTGACTGGTATAAAAATTGTGATCCAATTTTATCGATTTCTTCTTCCTTGCTTCCGACACTGGTGCGATGCACTCAGCTCGTCTCGGAAACTCAATAGACGATTCCAATGAAAATTGGCGCACAGAATCTTACAGAATTTTTCCTTATAAAAAAAAAAAAAAAAAAAAAAAAAAATCCATTAATTTCCCTGGTGAATGCACTGAGAAAGCGAAAGTGTTGAATGAACAAAGTTTCGTAGTTGGATCGATAAACCGGGATGATTAAAATGCAATTTGTTGATTCAACAAAAAAACGTTTTTTGCCTCCAGTGAGAAATATTTGTTCAATCGAGTGTATTCGAATCGATCAAATTTTTTTTTTCTCTCGAGTTTATCAAAAACGTTTGTTTTTCTTGCTCATTTTCGAAATAAAAAATTTTCAATCATTTCAATGTTATTTAATTTTTTTTTTTTTTTTTTTTTTTTTCGAATGAGAAAAAATACGAAGAGGAAATACACACGAATTGAAATTCAGATTGAGTCGGCAGGTACGAGCTGCTCGTATGCCTCGGGACTGAAAATATAAAACCTGGCGGATATAAATGCTGTACGTAGTACCGGTGCTCTGTCTTGGCACCGTTCGCCCATCTTTACACCAAGAAAAAGTACACGCACGGGCTATATAGACAGGAGGAAACACTCGCGACACACCACCAAGAAACGTTTAGAGCCGTCGAGAGAAAGAAACAACGAAAAAAAAAAAAAAATAAAAAAATAAATAAAAAATAAGAAATAGAGAGATGCTGTTCCCATGAAATACAGACTATTCATATTTCTTGTCAGATACTTTTTTCTCTATTTTTCAAGCCCTTCCTTCCCCAGCTCCTCCTTATATTCTCTCAGCTTTTATTATTTTTTTCTATGCTATTGAGACTCGTGCGATCGTGATATCGAAACTGTGCTTTTGCCATGAATAAACCTGACGATTTTTCACGAAATTAATTCACAACTTAAAAAGTTACTAATTCTTGAGAAAAAAAAAAAAACACAAAAAAAAACACAAAAAAAACTTTCACCAAATTCGAATTGTTTTTTCGATTCGAAAAATCTTTTTTTGTGTAATTAAAAAAATTAATGAAGTGGAAAAATTTTTATTGTGTAATTATCGAACAAATTCGTTGATTTATTCGTCGATGTATACAATCGTCAGGAGACGATCGATTCTTTCGTGGGCACGAAATGAAAATTCTAATTTTGTCATGATTTGACATCGGTTTAAAATTTTTTTTGTCATTAAATTCATTTTTTTATTGACGTAAAAATCAATATTTATTCGAATTTGAAATTAATTTTGAATTTTGATAGACTTGTTGCATAATTTGAAAATTTTCATAAAAATTTGATTGAAATTTCTCGTTGAAAGGAAAATAAAAGTTAAAATTCAATTTTTTGGATATAATTTCGAGGGAGGAATAAAAATGTGATAGATCCTCAAAAACTTTCGTGCAATCCGCGATATTATTGTGCTCCGAAAAAAGGTAATAAAGTTTGTCACGCGATCCTCGGATTATTTGGTTTTATTAATCGCGATTATGGAAGGCGATTTCGAAGCGCAGAGCGAAGCGGAGAGTAATGTGAAAGAAAAAAAAAAAGAAAAAAAAAAACAAGTTGTTCATAATCTCATTCATGTTTCACGTCGTCGTTGGGCTGCTTCGTTCTTAGTTCGTTTTTCTTTTTTAGTCTATTAACAGATTGACGAAGCAACCGGGCTGGCCGATAACGAGAGCGATAAAAAAGTGTGCTTTAAAAAAGCTTTTTAAATTCTTGCGATCCGCACGTGAGCAATTTTTATAGAGTTTTTTTTTTTTTTTTTATCAAGAATAAAGCAGAGAGGGAGCCATGTGATCGCTTGTATATTGCTTTATTGGAATATCTATTAACGTTAATGAAAAAATACTTCCGGCTCAATCGGTTTTCGATGCGCCGGCCACCTCAATTTTGTTATTTTAACTCAGTCCCTCTATTTTTTTTATTTTTTTTAATTTGTTTTTGTTTTTTTGTTTTTTTTTTATCTTTCTTTCTAGAAACACTCGACGACCTTTTACCATAATAATGGCTCACGTATACT
Source organism: Campoplex capitator (assembly GCA_037576405.1). NCBI lineage: Eukaryota > Metazoa > Arthropoda > Insecta > Hymenoptera > Ichneumonidae > Campoplex > Campoplex capitator. The sequence goes on from JARBWI010000023.1 coordinate 3,885,077, forward strand.
CAAACGGTAATGAGATCAACTTTTGTTTATTATTCTTATAGCAGTGAATCCAGGAGGATTTAACAGGAAAAGAAAGGATCGGGGATCGAATAACCTCGTGTGCCAGTATGGAAACACACCGAGCTGAATACTCAGTGGACTCACTTTTTTCTTCTTTCTCATTTCTCTCTCTTCTCTTTTTCATCGTTTACACATTTAATCTTTATTCATTAATTTTTTTCGTTAATCCACTGAATTCGAGAGCTTCATGATTTTTCGTGATGCTGAGAATTTTGAGAAAAGAAAGATAGAGGTGAAATGGCACTCTAAAGAGTTGAGAGTTGTGCCTTCTTTTGTGCTAAAATGTTTAATGGTGGTCCAAGTTTTTAGGAATAAATAGTTCAATATATTTCTGTCAAAATTTTGCGTTTCGACGTTTTTTCTTTTATTTCATCAAAATAGCGGAGTCGGTGTACACGATATTCGGAAAAGTTATGAACCGATCAGTTGTCACAATGAGCAGCGTCCAGTATTCACATTCTTTCATCGTTTGACGTACGGAAACAGCAATGCGACCAGTGATTTTTCATGGAGAACAAAAAATTTAATTGTTTTTTACGGAGCTATCAAACGATCGACTTCAACGAGTGACCATTTCATGGAAAATCGTTTTTTTTTCTTTTTTGATTCGTCACACGTCAACTACACTCGTATGAAATCAGATTCCGTTTGGTTTTTGTATTTCGGATCATCAGGAATGAGAAAATCTCGTACACCGTCAATGACGTACGATCACAAATTTTGGATAAATTATTTTTGTCATTTTGCAATATTGTTTATTCTCAGCAAGTTTCCTGCATCGTCGTTATTTCTGGAACATCAAATTTCACATGTAGCACGAATTTTGCACGAGTTTTCGTTAAAAATGATTCTATTAAAGTTTTTCAATATTTAAATTTGCACGAGGAATAAAAGTTTCGGCTCGTGCATATGTGTACGTGCGGAATTGAAAGTTTAGCCACACAGAGCAGAGGAAATAAATGCAACGACGATAAATCAATCAGAGTCGTGAGGAAGAGAGAGAGGGAGAGAGAAACAGGGAGCGCGATGCGAAAGCGTTAAGACAAATGTCCTTTATTTTTCGAACAATTGTAACACACCACGCTTTACCAGATAAGCAGGTCCACGATGGAACCGGGTAGTTTTGCGAGTAGAAATAAAAAAAAAAATTAAAAAAAAATATCCAGGAATCGCGTCGAGACTTTTTAGTAGGTCAACATGCTTTTATTGTACTTTGATGCGTTTTACTCCGAGAGATACAGAAAGAGAGAGAGAGAGGAAGAAAGATAGAGATAAATGAGAGAGTAAAAGAACGAGAGTGGAAGCAACGAGACGAGAAATTCTCCAATAATATATAAATCACAGTGAGATAGAAGGACCTCGTGCAAAACTTCTTCAATTTTCTTGCAAGCACTCCTCGAGAACGTGTACCAGTGTGTTCTTTGAAATTGTATACGATGCTTCATCCATCTCCAGTCAGAAATACATTAAGGCACATTTGCATCAAATTATTCGCATTAAATTTGCAAAATCAACGCTCAAACCACTTCACAATAATTATGAAGGTGATTGCTATTGATTAATATTTTTTTTAACCAATCGAAAGCCTCTGAAATTTATTTTCGTTAGAAAAAAGGCTCAATTTTTTCTGTCACGTAAAATACACTTTTTTGGTGATAATAAAATGCGATTGTGCATCTTTCTCTTCATTTTTTGATAACGAAGAGAAAGCGTTATCACCAGGCCTCATTTGTTGAATATTTATCAACGAGAAGCCTCTAACCAAAAAATCTTTCGAAGCAATTGCAAAAGCAGGTTTTTTTACTGTGAAGAATCGACTTGTTTTCAAGCCTTTTTTCAAAGCCCATGGGCGAATGAAACGTTCACTAACAAAATAAAAGAGTTGATTCAACAAAATTTTTGTGGGCTCGACGAATCGTGGCAAACAAAATGAAATTCGTTGACTCAACCGAAATTTGTTTCATTCGAACACTACTTGATTTGCTGGCTCCAATAAATATTTTCCAGCACCACGAAAACTTTGTTCAATCAACAAAAGTTTTGTCGGACCAATAAATTTCATTTTCTTTCTCACCATTTCGTGATCCAGCAAAGTAATTTTTGTACTTTTTATGAAATGTCTATTCGTATTTAGTATTTTTCTTATTTTTATTTAGACTTCGTGTCATTTTCGCACCGTGTAGGACACCGAGTTAAAGCTCTCGTTCAGTTAATAATCTAATGAATGAATTAAAATCAGCGGAAGCGTGGGTAGACTAATAGGAAAAGCACTTTCATTAAATTATCATGATTATTTTATCGGCCATAAATTCCTGAAGTATAATCGAAAACTATAAAATTTTCAGAGCTTTTTTTTTAGAAAAAAAAAAAAAAAAATCGATAAACGAGCTTCAACGTTGCGGTTCGAAGAATATTCTTTCACAGTGTATTCGATCACAAAAAATATTCTGTTCGAGGGCGAGATGAAATGAGCAATTGGGGCTAAATTGAAATTTCATCTCAATGAAAAAAATATAAAAAATAAAAAACAATCGAAAGTATCAAACGATCATTGAAAACCACATAAAATTTTGGCCTGATGACAAACTTTCGTTTATTTTATCGATCAACGTATATAATAGTCCGATAATGGTTGAAAAGAGCATTCTTAATATTTAAAGATGTTTTGAGTGACAATATTCGATAACGGATACATCCGTATCGAGTATACATACAGAGTCAGGCTCGCGATCGTCACGTGAAGTAAATGACATTTTCAATTTGTTCCTGGTCTCTCCCTCTCTCTCTCTCTCTCTCTCACGAGCACTTTGAGGGGAAAATCCGGGAGGAAGGTCGTTATCGATAAAAGATTCAAGCTTTCAGGAATTCGGAGCGATAGATGGGGGCTGGCTTGGTGGTCGAGTAAGTGACGTGGTCGTTACGTCGACCTTTATCTTTTTTTTTTTTGCTTTCTTTCTTTTTCCCTCTCATTCCGATCTCTGCGGACCCGCGACTCATTCGCTGTGGCATCGTCCACTGGAATAAATAATTTATGAGGAGCGATCGTTGCTTTCCGGTCGTTCAGGCTTTCCTAATAATCATGTACATTTTGCAAAAGGTTGGAGGTTTCATATGAACCTTATAAATACATGGCTCGTTTGAGAAGGTCCGAAATGAAGAATAATTATGGCAAATGATCGACTAGAGAAGCATTGGCAGTTGCGCAGGCTTGTCAAAGGGCTAGAACCCTTTTGTAGAAACGTCAAAGTGAGTGGAGCAGTAAACAGGAATCTTTTCGTGAACATGAATAATTTTCTCGAGGCTCTGACGTTTCGGGGTTTTCAAATTTTTCTCACGAAACCCCCTTAATCGATTCGAAATTGATTTATTTGAAGGTGGGTTCAAGGATCTCGGGAAATATTAATATTAAGTGGTGCCTCCGTGGCTTGACTTTTTCGAGCCCACTAAACTGGGGTGATATGGACGCTCGCGGATCGATATCCGCGATAACTTATTAAGTGGAGTTTATATTTTATAAAACGTTCGTTAATTCTTTTAGTAGCCGTTAACCCAATTCCTGGAAGAATTAAAAGCTGCTCGCAGAGAGAGAGAGAGAGAGAGAGGGAGAGGGAAAATGGTGGATTTGACCACAAGGAGATGGCGCTGCTTTATATCCCTGAGGAATATACAATTGAATGGCAATTTAGAGGATCCGTCGAGCTTTATTTCAGTCGGTTTCGATCCTATTTCACTGGAAAAGGGGCGTTAAATAGCGTAGCGCGCGTTTTAGTAGGCACGTTTAGGTCAGAGAAAGCAGGAGCTGTGGCAAGATTAATGAAACAATGAGAAAGACAGAGAGGAATATTCGCAGGGAAGAGCAGCATCAGAAAATGTAAAGAGAATACCGAGCGAGAAAGAGACAGGGGCAGGGTTGGAGGAGGGGGGGGGGGGGGTAGTGGAAAGGAATTGTAAGGATGCTGCAAACGAAAGCTCGTGGCAGGAAGAGAGAGCTTATTGTCGAGAACGCGCAGGCATAGCGAAATATACTCGACAAGAATACTATAAACGAACGATACGTTTCAAGCCCCCGAGAGACAGGGTGAGAGCTTCAGTTTCAATGCGCTCATGTACGATACAACGTTATACTGGCCCTGTACTTTTGCTGTTATTGCTGCTTGTACCGTTACCGTTTTTCACCGTAACTCGCCCAATCCTCCCTCTCGCACCCTTCTCTACCCTCTTCTATCCTCCCCATAGATTCTCGAGCATATTTCAGATTTGGACAGAGAAACTGCGCCAGAATACTCGCTGGATCCTCGTCCGTTACATCGACAATAGATAGGAACGAGCGTACAGAGAAAACGGACGAGAAACACTTCATCATTTTACCCAGTTCGTATTTCTATGCACGAGTTTCAATACCGAAATACTAACTATTTGGGTGCCTGAGCTGCGAGCCAGTTGGTGTCTATTTGGACCCAGGAACATCCATTTTTTTAAGGGAGATCGACTTCGGTTCGAACGAGTCAACTAAATCTAGGAATAAGGGTTGTTTCCGATCGAGAGATGTCGATTGGGGGGCTGCAATTCGCAGAGGGGGTTCACCCTCCCGGAATAGACATCCTCGGGGGAGTAGATCCCCTGGGAAAGCTTTGGACCCCCTTGGGGGGATAGGCCTCTTTGGGGGAGTGGACCCCCTGGGAAAGCTTTGGGGGGAATGGACCCTCTCGGGGGCATGGGCCCATTTGGGGGAGTAGATCTCCTGGGAAAGCTTTGGAGGAATGGACCCCCTCGGGGGGATTGACCCCTTTGGGGAAGTGAACCCCCTGGGAAAGCTTTGGGGGGAATATCCCCCCTCGGGGGGATGGGCCCATTTGAGGGAGTAGATCCCCTGAGAAAGCTTTGGAGGAATGGACCCCCTCGGAGGGATGGACCCCTTTGGGAAAGTGGACCCCCTGGGAAGGCTTTGGGGGAATGTACCCTCGCGGGGGGATGGGCTCCTTTGGGGCAATGAACCTCCTCGGGGGGATAGGCTCCTTTGGGGGAATGGACCCCATGGGGAAATGGATTCCGGGGGTTAATTCTCCTCGTTGTATCGAACGAGGAGAATGAATCTGGTCTACTGGGGATGAGTTTGTAGAAGAGTCATTTTGAGTAGCTGATGGATTCGAGTGGAGGAAAACCAATGGAACCAAAGGGATGACTTTCAATGAGGAGTGTGGATTTTGACCAGCAGGCATTCGTATTGGTGGGAATTCAAATTTCAATCCAGAGAGGATGGAACTTTCGTTTGGAGCTGGAATTCTCAATGAAGAAGGTGGGTTCGACACTTGCGGGGGGCTCTGGACCAAAGGAGGGTGAATTCCAATCAATTGAAGATTAATTTCATCCGAGGGGGACGTTTCAATCTCAGGAAATTTTAACTCAACAGATTATGCAACTAATTACTCAAATCTCGAGGGCAAACTTGATCCTGTCATCAATCATGTAGTCAATTTGACCTTGGAGGCTCCAAAATTCAAACAGCTACTTTCGTATCAACTTCGAGGGTAGCATTTTGACAGGAACATTAATTCAAACTATTGAATTCGAAGCAATGGGATTGTGGCTCCGGTTGCTTGGGTTCCAGGAGTTTATTTCGCTGATGGCGTTCGATCGATGAAATTATTAATGACAAGCAAAACAAATTTGAATGATCAGAGTCGTTTTACCAGGCAAGCAAAGTTCCAGAGTGATAAACTCGAAGAAACTGTGTTAATTTGGTGAAGAAAGTTGATTTTTTCAAGGGCTCCAGGGTGATAAATAAATTCAAAAACAATTTGGTGCCCAAGTAGTTGTTTCCTCGAGGCGTTTTGTGGCTGCGATTCATTTATACGTTTCTTTTAAGATCGACAGAGTATATTCGCACCACATGTTCTTGAGGCGATGGAGTTTCCAGTGGATTCTGGAAAATTAAATTTAAGTATTCTAAAGGGACTTTCTGTGGTTGGGAAAAAAAAAGAGAGAAAGAAAAGAAAGTAGGAAGAGGAAAGGGAGGAGGAATGGAGCTGGTTTTCATAGATTTCCTGGGGGAGAAAAATACAGAAAATGAGAGAAAGTAACGCAGACGAAGAAAGAAAAAGGGAGCGGAATGGAGGGACACAAAAGGATATGCGTCGACGAGCTTTCTCAATGTAACTGTATCATCGCCCACGGCCCCCCTCCTCCCCCCACCCCAGCGGGGGTCTTCCTTACGTATTAACGCAGCTACATCTTCTCTCGGCATTTACACCCGACTTGGCCAACTTCTACTGAAGAATTACGATATATTTTGTTCCTAAGACTCCCGGTCTCTCCCTCTCTCTCTAGCTCTCTTTCTGTTCCTCTCATTTTTCTCGTTTCTTTTTCGAGCCCGTTTCTCCGGGTCTCCGGCCTCCGGCTTATTGCAGCGAGGAAAAGCAACACCTACGAAAAGCCCCTTTACGAAACGAGAGAGCGTTTCTCAACTCCATCGTGGAGAGCTCCTTGCGTTGAAGTTGATGGAGTTCCTACCCCGGATGAGCGAGTTTAACGCGTTGAATTTTCGTGAGAATTTCACACAGCAGTACCGCGGATGAGAAGAATCCGGCCGAATGTTCTGGATAAAACATCAAGGATTTCGAGGTTAACGGACCTCAAATCCTCCAAGACATTTCAGGGTTGATTAAAGCCTGAAGTGTGAGCGCCACGCCTAAAAAAAAAAAAAAATAAAAAAAAATAACTGAGACGAACAGCAACAAAAAACGTATTCCAAAAGTTTGGAGAACGAGATTGGTTTTGCGGATATACAAGCCGAGTGAAATGCAGGAATAAAACAAAAAATGAATAAAAATAAAAAATAAATTTATAAAAAGTTAAATACTCTCGGTAGGATCCAACTGAACCAGTCGAGAGTGGACCACGACGAAATAGATTTTACCTCGATTACCCCGGACCAAGAAAAAAGCAACTCATTTTCCTGGGGATTGCAATTTTTCGTATTCTTTTTTATTTTTATTCGATTTTTATCTTCAATTTTTTTCTGTATCGCGAGTGATTTGAATATATTTGCCAAAGTCGAAACAGCCGTCAGTGTTCGTTGACACCTCTAACCGGTCGATGAAAATGTCAAAAATTTGATCAGGCACACTTTTTTTTGTAACTAATTATTGAGTCGCGTTGGAAAAATGATTTTCAGGACATCAAATCTCGAGAAAAGAAAAAAACTTTATGGAATTGCTCAATTATTTTTCAACGAACATCCATTCATATTGATCGAAATCAATTGCGACAAGAAAACGGATTTTATTCTGTCGAGAATTTATCTCCGATTAGTTTTCATCGAACAAAAGCAGAAAAAAAATTCTGTGACAAAGCTTATGAAGAGGCAGCAAACGAATCGAATGTATATGACGTTCTGCTTACTCTTTTTAGCAAATATATGAGACCGGTTCGTGCCTAAAATATGCAAGTAAATCCGGAAAATCGAAGAGCAAATATGAATATTCTCTATCGTTGATGTGAAAAAGTAAAAATAATGAGATGAGTCGAGAGAAATTTCTCGTATCGTTGTTTCACAGTAAATATGAATATTGATAAATCAAGAGTGTTTACCTTTGCCGAGTACCGGGGAGGCAACATTGAACAAAAGTATTGAAAATCAATAAAATTGAAAAATACATTAGGTGAAGTATAACAGCCTATTACGTATGGAAGCAGCAGGCTGTGTTTACTTTTGCTATTTTATACGTTGATATGCTCGGTATACGTATTTACGAGCAATATTATGCCAACAGTCGTACCATAAAACGGTTGGCTCGTCACCGAAACGTAGCGTATATTTTAGTTGCTCGAATTATATGTTGTTTTATATCATTATTTTTTTTTGTTTATTTCATCGAGTTATATTTTACGAGGCATCATTGAAGCTATTGGCTATGACCTTCCTGGGTGAAAAAGAGAAGCTGTGTCATTGTGTAACAACAAAAGAAAGAAATAGTCGAAAAAAAAAGGAGAGAATGTAGGTGACAAAGGAAAGATGGAAAAAGAGGGTGAAGGGAACAAGGCGATGGAGGAGTCAATATTCATTCGCTCATACGCTCTTGTCCACTGGTTAAAACCTTTTGTCCTTCAGAATCGATCGCTGACCACTGCAAACAAGTCAAACCCTCCACTCGAACAATGGAAGAACGAGAAACCAAAAACAAATGAACTTTTACTCCACTTTTTTGCCTCCCCCTCAGCGGAAAACCGAGTTATGAATTGTGACCTTGTTCTGTTATGATGAATCGAAATTCAAGCTCCCCCATTGGATAACGCTTTATTTTTCGTATTTAAGTTCATAGTTGAAGAAGAAAAATAACTGGGCGAGGTCAAATCAATTTTGTTGATACAGGCCAGTCGTTAGTTTGTTTGTCGTAACTAATTTTTTTTTTGTTTACATCTTCGTTGTTATCCATCAAACAGTAGTGTTTACTAATAGCGATAAAAGTGTTTGTATGCTCCAACAAAATATGGAATTCAGCCAAGAATGAAAGTTTTACGCGAAATTCCATAGATCATTCGTTATAATAAACGTCTCAAGAGCCCTATCCTAGATAAGTATCAATTTTGATTGCAGCTTTGACCTTGAATAGCCTATAAACCTATGCAAACTTATTAACATCAGCGGAATACCGCGAAGTCAATATTTCCGAGTTTGAGCACGGGTCAATTTTCATTTGAGCTTCACTCGTAGACAGATCGATCCATCCAAACCCAAACAAAGATGGCTGACCTCATATTTCTCACCGTTGAAGCGTGACTGGTGCTCGTATATTTCTTAATGAGCCAGGTGGCTCTACTGTGTACGAATCCTAGCGAAATGTCATGAGCCTACGAAGACGACTGAGACCAATGTGTACCTGGCCAAGGTGTCAGAATCGATTTCCGATCTTTGTCGCTATATATACGGACGAGAGGATTGTTAGGTAACGGTTACATGTACGAGGCATTTTAGGTTGGATGGTCAATGATGCGGATGAGGTTGTTTCGAGTGCAGAACTTCCATAACGCTCGTTTTATTTAATTTTAGATAATTTAAGTTACAAACTTTGAAGATACTTGATGAAGTATGCAGACAAAGGAAATTGTGGTATTCAGAGTTATTTTGTTTTTTTATTTTCAGCACCGAAGCCGTGGGATAAAGTGATCGAAAGACCTGAAGTCTGACCCTGAGCCTCGGAAACCAGGTCGTTTTCTACGGGCTCTCGATCCTAAAATACTAAAGCTAGAGAAACGTTGCCGACGACTTTTTTTTAGGGAATTTTGTGCCCTGCAAAATCGATACTATGCATTTTTGCTCTATTTCCAACCGTTCTGTCGGTATGAGCCGTCGAAGCGTTCGACTAGAAGTACGATCATGAACTCGAGTTAATATTATTGATTATTCAAGCTGGAAGGGCCTGTACGTGTATAAGTATCCGCAGAAACATGAGAGGAATAGGGAGACGTTGCTATTAGCTCGTAACCGTTGAGAACTCGTCTTATTGACGTCTCGACGATTCAGCCTGTCACGACACCTCTGGGAACGGTATATAGGAACTTTTGCAGAGGCCTTAATTCAGCAAGAAAATACTCGATCTCCGAGGAAATTGTACGACTAAGAGACAGACGTTTTTACATGCAACTGGATTGAGTGGAAATTCACTGTTACTAAACTTTTTCGGAGGAAGCCATAAAGATTAATTTTCTATACTGAAGGACTTCGCGATTGTATCAATGTTGAAACCCATCCACGAGAGTTCCATTCCGAAGGGAGTCTCTGTCATTTTTTTCCTCTGAATTTAAAGAAAGCGGACTGGCCAATGACTGTCCATCGGCCACCAACTTTTTGTTGAAATCAATAAAGCTTCTGTAGCAGTCCAACATCATGAGCCCCGGGCTTTGTAAATGTCATCTATATAAGTACATGGCCTCACGTAATCTACACCCATTATGGAATTGTTACCATTAGATTAAATGTGTGAATACTAATTCTACGGATGAAGATTAACAACAAAGGGAGCTTTTACTAAATACTGGTATCAGCTAAAAACTTCACAGGAAGGATCAGACCATGAAAATCAAATTCCCATACAGAAATAGCTAATGGCCACAGCATCCGTGTCTTCCATGACTCATCAGTGAATGAGTGGAGTCTTTGATAATTTGATGATCAAATTTCCATGTGCCATAATACCATCCCGAAAGGATCTGGCTTTGATCTACTTCTAATTACAAACGTAGTTGGCCACTGCACATTGTCACCTCGACGACTCCGAAATGATCCAAATGGTAGAAGACAACTGACCCGGATCAGAGAGTATGAAAATCAAATCTCCACACAGAAGATACTAATGGACACAGCATCTTTGACTTCCATGACTCATCAGTGAACGAGTGTTGTCTCTGATGATTTGATGACCAAATGCACATGTGTCATAATTCCATTCCGAAAGGATCTGGTTTTGGTTGACTTCCAATTGCAGACGTAGATGATCATTGTACATTGGCACCATAACGACTACAAAGTGATCCGAATGGTGGAAGATAACTGACTCGGGGTTGGTTGAAAGGAGCAACATTCTCGAAAACTTGGTCGGAGATGGGGCTGAAGTGTACTCGAAGGTGTGGGTGCAGTATAACAGGAAATGCTATAGGACCAGTTGTACGGTGGTCTGCTGAAGGATTCTCGGTCACCAGGAGAGCCATATTCGTGGTCATGCTTCTAGTTCTCATGTAGTCCGAGGCTGCTCGATCCTCCGCCCATTCGCCACGCTGCTCTTGTGTTTTGGAGGAAGCTTCGAGGCTGTAGAACAATTGTAAAGCGTCGTCTGAATCCAAGCAAGACAAAGAGGCGAAGATGGACGGAGAGGAGAAAAGGAAATGTATGGTGGTGGTACCAAGGGGTTGCGGGGAGAAAGAGGAAGGGTTAGTGGAAGGGGAGGATCGCTTCTGTAACTTCGTTGCACAGAAGGCATGGTGAAAGGTTGTTGGATCGTCGTTGAGAAGTACCAAGAGTGGGAAAAAAAGAAAACGATGGCTCTCTCGTTTCGCTCCGAACGAAACTGCGAGCTTACCACTCCGGTCCATTTGCTTTCTCTATTTTCTTATCTCTTTAAACCACTAAATCTTGGCCACGTGAGGGAACGAGAGAGAATAAGAGGGAGAGAAAGAGAGAAAGATCGAAAGGAAAAAGAAAGCCGGAAAGAACTCTGGTCTTTGCTCAGGGGTTAGTCCACTCGGTAAATAGGGATGGTGGCAGTTACATACTTCCAGCTTAGGACGACGAGGGTTCGAGATTACTATGGCTAGTAGGGAAAGTTGAAAACGCAGCGAGGGCAGCAGGAGGGGGCTAGACCATAACTCGCTTCCTCGAGTTGAGAGAGACCGACACTTAGGGGTAGTTTTCTTCCGAGTACCCCTTTCTGCTGTCTTCAATATATTGTTTCTTTTCCCTTCTGTCCTTTATCCCATCTTTCTCCTCCAGCAACCTTCCACCTTCGCTTGGACCTTTTCAAACATTTCGCTTCTACTCGAGCGTGGACGACTCTGCTCAGGGAGGACGGGGGATGGGTCTCTCTTGTTTTTCTCATCCTCATACCTCTTCCTAACCTTTTTCGATCGGGTTTTTTTTTCCCTTCTGTTGTTATTCTTCCTGTTTTTCTCGACACGCGTATATCGCTACGGTCTTTCACGCTCGGACATCTTCTTTCATTTGTTACCATAGATCCTCTTTGCCCTTTTTGCTCGGTCTCCCTATTTCCCTTGATCGTAGTGATGCTCTTCCGGATCCATTGTTTCGATACATCTTCCTGCTACTTTTTAAGTAAACAAACTTTTTCAAGGGGAGCCATCTGGATGGCTTGTTTTCTCATATGTTGACAACCGGAATATCAATGATGATCCGGAGATGGCTCTTTCGACATATTGATGATAAACAAAAACGTTGAACCTGACGTATTAGATTTGGAAATTATAGTGGCAGAAGACATCGGTCACGACTCAGATCCATGCGCGGTTCAAAGCGTTACAATAGCGGCAAATTTTTGCAACGTTATCAGGTTCCATCGTATTAGAAAACAAGTTTGATGATGCGAAATAGTTTAGAGCAGGATGCTATTGGGATTCGATATGCCGGCGAGTCCTTTCCTGGCTCGAGTGAATGCTTCATTCAATTTCTTCGTTCTGATTTGTAAATAGAATTCTCAGTAAACTCATTGGTGAGGGTGTCGAATTTAGTGTAAGTAATCCTGCTGCCTTACTCCCTGGAAGTTGCACCGCTGAAGAAGAAGAAGAATAAGAAGCTTCTTCGGAATGAAGTTAAAGTTTATGTATTTTGTCAGGCCCGATGCCAATTCGTTTTTCACAAAAACTCGAGTAAACTTTCTATCCCTTTGCGGTCGATAACTTTTCTCGAGTGGGTTGGCGTCAAAGGAGTTCAAGACAACCTGGCATATTCGAACACCGAAGTACTCGGGGGTTGTGACATTGCGGGTCGCCGTAGCAGTTATTCAAATATTACAGATGTGTTGATCCTGCTTGATCGGAAATGGAATACAAATGGAAACTTTGAAGGGGTTACTTAAATATTTCAGGGAATAAATGAACTGCTATTCATCCTGATGATGGAAGACATCGATCGACTTTGATGGTGGAATACCAGTCATTTTTGTGATGAAAGAACTTATGTTTTAGTAGACTTAATGACCTTTTTCCTCTTCAAGAAGCATCAAGCCAAGTAACTATCCGAGTCTTTCATCGTCTTCCCTTTCGAGCTATGTCTGTCGGTTTGGACATAAGGTGGATGGAGTTGAACCGCGCCGAGGATCATAGTAGTAATGCCTGGGGGTTGGACAATGTGGCGAGTTCATAGTTGGTGTTGGCTCAACCCTTCGTACTGGGCTAACCCGAGCTTATTCCTTGGTGTAGCCAGTGCAGACGGTTAGCAAGAAATTAATTCCCGTTTAATGCAGTCCCTCTGGTTTGAATTGCAAATCTGTTGGAAGTGAACGAGAGAGGGAAAAAGAGGCGTTGCTTAGCTGACGGGTATGAAGGCAAATGAAAAGGGACAGATTAAGTCTGCAGGGAATGAAGCCAGTGAAAAGTGAGATTGTGTTGCACCAAGGAGACTCCTCTACAAAGTTCTCTCTTTTTCTCTCCTTTTTTTTTATACTTGCTGCCTCTCATTCCTCAGCAGCTTGACTGTTTATTGTGAAACTGATCTTCTAATTATTGCTCTATTTTAGGCTCTTCTTGCTCGTGTTAACATGAAATTATGATTCAGCAAATGTTCTTCGATTAAGTACCATTCAACTTGATCTTTTTGTTCTTCAAGCCATTTGTCAATCGCATGGTAAAGAAGAGTTAAAACTTTTGAAAACTTCTATTCTAATTTCATATTGCTCCTGGCATATCGTGAAGTTTTTTTTCAACATCTACTTTTCGAATCTAGTGGCTGTTTGCCTATTTGGTAACTTCAGCCTCCCAATATATCAATCACCATTCATCATGATTTTTACTTACGAGTATGCGGTGTCGGACTGTGGCCAATTTGAGCAGCTGGCTCGTTATGTAAATCCCAATCTCGGCTAGTGGATGCTGCTCGAGAGCATTGATGAATTCATTTTCGAGGTGAAAATCCCAGCTGGCGAATGTACGATATAACTTGTACAGGAGAGGGTCGAATTCGTGGCCAGGCGCTGGCCTGTCCACAAAATGACATGTCAAAAGGGAATCAACGTGGGGGTTTGGTCCACAGCATACAAAGTATACTGACCCATACACGTATCGACATAAACTAACGATGGAATAGGTGCACGTACACATAACCGGTTGGATCTCTTCGATTTGGAAAATTTATGGAATGTGTTCCATTCCTCCTCTGTCTCATTCTCTCTTCTAGGTCATCGATGTGGTAAAATTGTTGGGCTTGGAATTGCGATCTTGCACCAATGAAATATTCAGAGTCTGTGTGTGTATATACACAATATTTGTGCACGCTCGGAACGAGAATGGTATTAGAATATGCCGGTGTGTGTACAGCTCGCGTGCAGTTGACAACCTTTCTCTTTAATCAAATAACCGTAATTTTATGTGACAGAACGAAGTATACTGTGCCTGGAATAACGTTCTGCATTTCCCTTTTTCTATTTCTCTTTCTTTTTCCCTTACGTTGCTCTCTCGTTCGCCCTTCCACCCTCAATCCTCTCATATCCATCATCCCACTCGTTCTACATCCATATTTATTAAGAATCAATTAACATTCGAATTAATCTCGTAATATCAATTCGCTAAGTGTGTTACGTGCCTTTATTTCCACAGGTTATCACATTCGAGAGAAAGGATCATAAATATCAAATGATTATCAAGCTGTGTGAGGAATGATTATCAAGCTGTGTGAGGAAAATAGAGACACAATTTTGTGGGGAAATTTTTTGTGGAATAAATGGACAATTGATTGTTGAAATAATGATGATTTCGTGCTAGTGTCTAGGCTTTCACCGATATTTTGCAAAGACGTTACCATTTGCTGCATCGATATCAAGAGATCCGATTTTGAAGTTCTGGTCTCAGATACTACAGGAGCCAATCAAAGTTCTTGATTGATCAGCTGGTCAATTAAAAGGCAAAGATTTTGGACTGCCCGGTTGGGTTGGCCTAGTAATTTCCGTTCTTGTCAAGTATTTTCTTTGTTGTAAAAATAGAGGGTTCTGTTTTCAGTACAAATTTGGCGAGTGGTGACTGAAGAATGTGGCCATGACCATGTATATGCTTTGATGATAAATTCAATTCGGAGGTTAGCATCGTCTCTTTTTTTTTCTCTTGTCTGATTTTTGTTTCATGCTGATGCATTTTTTAACGTCTGTTAAAGAGGCTCGCAAAAAGCTAAATCATCGGCTATTTCTCTTCAAGATAACACTACACTTTTATGATTATTTTACGAGCGTTTATTTTTTTAAAGAGAACAAACGGTGAACAGGACATGCGAGCCAGAGTTATTTTAATGGCAAATAATACAATTCCAGTGTAATAAATTCGGCTGTAAAAAAGTTTCTAATGAATGACACGAAGATACGACAATTGTTTATTGATTTTTCCGTCGTGTCCGACTCGTGAAACAACCTTGTCATGTTGTTTCATCAGGGACAAGTGGTATTTTCATGCGATAAGGTATTTATAAACACGGAGCATCCAATGGGAATTCGTTGAAAACAAACCGTTTTTTTTCACCCGGTTCGTGCAGTGCTTCTCAACACAATATCCTGACAGAAAAAAAATTCCATAGCACGTAGAACATTTTTTTTAAATTTATTTTTAATTAGATAATTTTTCGGGTATCGGAAAAATTCTGACAAATTCATTTTTGACGAAAATAAAAATACATGGATACTGTTTTGTTTTTTTTTTAAGGAGTTTTCGTTTGAACTCTTCATAGATATCTTGTTTACAGGTATTTTCAAAAAAGGTAGAAGATCAAAAAAGAAAAAGTTCCGACAATAAAGAAAAAAATCGCCGAACTAATTTCGAATGAAGAAATCAAAATTTCGCTAGCTGCTAACTAGGATTATTTGGAAATTATTTTATAGAAAAATTTTGGGAAATTTTCCTAGTTCCTGATTAGGAAAATTTGGAAAAAACCGGAAACGGTTTCGAACGATTTTATTTTTATCCGGGTTTTTCCAAAAAACTACGAAAAGTTGAAAAATTTTGCCCAGTTATTAGGAAATAACTAGAAAAATTTAGAAATTTTTTTCTAGTTACTAGAAAATGACTCAAGGAATATAGGGAAAAATCCCTAATTACTTTCCAAATTATCACAAAATTTTTGGTTACTTTTGTCAAATTTTCCTAATCAGGAAGTAGGAAAATTTGGAAAAAACCGGAAATGTTATCGAAAGATTTTGTCTTCACAGTCACTAGAAAATAACTAGAAAAATTCAGAAATTTTTTCCTAGTAAGTAGGGAATGACTCGAAAAAAATTAGGAAAAAATGCCTAGTTACTTTCCAAGTTATTACAAAATTTTTGGTTATTTTTTCCAAATTTTTCTAGTTACTGTCTAGTAATATTTGAAGAAAAAAAAACTGAAACTCGTAGAAAATCGTTTTAACTTGACTGGTTGGAATGAAACATCAGTTATCTCGGCAATTCCTTACCAGCCCTCCGATCTCTTAGTGGTTCGTGACAAGAGTTGATTCGAAGCATTTATTTCCCTTTGTCTTATTATTACAAGATTACTCTTGTATTTGAGTCTGAAAGTTACCCTTTTCTTGTCTCCTGGCTGAGCCACGGTGCTGGTGGCATAGTACAATCAAGATAAGAGGTGGAGGGATGAAAGTTGGTAGGAACAGGACTTAGGGGATGGCAAAGGCGCGACTCCCGTCACGATAGCAAAAGCGGTTGAAATTCCAGGGGTTCAAATGTAGTGAGAAGAAGAAAGGGGTGGAAGAGAGAGAGAGAGAGAGAGAGAGAGAGAGAGAGAGAGAGAGAGAGAGAGAGAGAGAGAGGGAGGGAGGGAGTGCGGGAAAGAGAAAAGGAGATGTTGAATGTTCCCCAGACCAGGCTGGTAAGCGACCCCTGTGGTAAACGGGCTAAATTGATACACTCGTACTTGGAACCGGTTCGCGGTATAAATTGCCACCGGTCACGTAGGCTCTGTATGCCGTTATTGTTGCAAGACCTCGGAGAACGTTGCAGTTGTAATCTACCCTATGTTTACCTACACTTGCTATATATGTAAATATATCAGAGTATCTATACGTAATATGAAACGGAAGAATCGTAGAATACCCTATTTAGCAATCGCACGTGTTTCCGCGTTGATAACGGAGCTTTCTTTTTCATTGGACTTCTCTTAGCCCATTGGATATTCAAGCATTGATAAGCTAATTGTTGCATCACTAATGAAAATTGTACATGGCCCATGAATCTTAGAGATTAAAATGCAGATCCAATGTTCTAATCGATCGTCTTAATGATTTTTTCCAACAACGTGTTACTAGAGCACTGTCCCTTCAAACACCAGGCAATGTCCTGGAGGCATTCGCTAAAAGGTGATGCTCAACAATTCTTCTTCATGATAAGGGAAGATCAATCGGATGATGAATGATCTGGGTTCAAAGTGGTTAAAAAGGAGTGAGTGTCACTTGTATTTTTGGAGGAAGTGACAACTGTTCCTTCTCGAAAGATTGGCAGCCGAGTTGCTGTGGCGTCTATCAGGCTTGGATAGTGATCATTGCTCGTGTCGTTACCAGCCATAATTCTAATTCAAAGCCAATGGGATGTGTGCGATTCGGAGGGGAGGATATATAGGATTGAAGAGCCATTGAACGGGAACCTCGAAGAGACAACTTGGATGAGCATGACCCCCTGGACGCTAATGGAATTTGGATTCGAAAATTGACGAGCGTCCGTATATCCGGGTAAGCTGGATGATATAACTCTCGTTCTGGACGTTAATTATTAATAATCGATCGGTGGTTAGTGCGGTATGGGGTAGGAATAATTAGCGCATTTATGACTCGTACCCCCGACCTCTGCTGGGTTTCCACTTGCTAGAACTTTCAGCCTCTACCTATGTGCTTTGGGTTGTCACAGGGTTGATGTGCCGGTGCAACCTAGATCGGGTAACATCTCGTCATCGATGAGTTACCGATGCGACTCGATCTCCGACGATCTCTTGCTGCATATATGGCACATCTAACCCCTAAACCCCGGTGTCTCATCCCCGTGGAATTTATGCCTCAGGCAAGAGTGATCGTTGAATGAATGAGGCCAGTTGCCATCTCTGATCCGCACTGCATAGCATTATTCCGCGAGACACTAACCGTTTTCCTATGTGAATTCTCATCTCAGCTCCATCATCAGTCTTGGCTTAGTCGCAGTCGTTCCAATGCTCTTGCCCGTTAAGGGGATGAGCTTCGTTTCTGCCGACGCCGTCCTGACTGCTGACTAACCCCCTGTTCAGTCTCTTTGGCCAGAAGCTCCACCGTAATCGATCTTTCTTCTGTACTGCATAGAAACCTCTGCAAGGATGCCAAAGGAATCGATGACTCTGTCCTCTTGAAAAGGACCAAATACAATTGGTCATTTAGAAGACACGAGACCGTGTTGGAAGAGTAATTGAAAGAATAAAAGATCGCTGAGGCATCGCTGGTCAACCGGTTAAACTCGATTAACCCAAATGAAACAGACACCTGTCAAAACGTTATAACTACAGCTACGTTTTCCATCCTCTTCTCTGATGCTGCAAGCCTCCATGAACCCACACGCCTGCCCTCTTTGGCCACACGAGAATGTCAGAGTCCTCAGGGGACTCGGTGTTCTCTCCGCTCGTGGTTCGCAACACTCAATTCCTGCTTGAATATAGCAAGAGCGCGTTCCTACCTCAGTGGGTCATCGTGAACCACCTGGAAATTGATCCAGGTGATGGAGTAAACATGGCCCGGTGTTATCGAAAGCATGATAGGCTTGATGGACTTCACTCCGCTCGCTTATCCGTAGCCACAATGTTTGGCCTTCATTCGGTTGTGGCTTCAACGCACTCCCCCTCTCCTCTGAAACTTGTCACTTTCGTCAATCCCAATGAAGATTCTATTCCTAGATGCTTCATCCGCTTGAGGTTAGACAATAGCGTTATCTTGCCTGGGCACCCGAAGTCCTTTAATTCAATTTTTCAAGCTCAGTTATTCGTAGAACTCTGGAAGTAGGACAAGAGTTCAATCTTTCCCGATGCTGTTTTCCGTTAACCCCAATTCCTAATACCCTTCGAAATCTCTTTCACGAACACTCGACGATCTGCTTTATCCTAATCGCTTCTTCGGTCTATCATATCATGACAATTGCCACGAACATAAACAGCCCTCACTCTATCATCAACCCCAATTATCCCTCATTAGAATACGCTTAATCCCATGAGCCAAATCCAATCCGAAAACAAACAGAACTCGTTGCCTGCCTAATCTGTCGTAAGAGTAACGTATCAGCGAATATATTGTGCGCAGAATGTGCGCATCGTGGCAGAAGGGTTGAGCGGATGGATATGGCTTCTTGTTCATTCACAATGAGCAATACATATATATCTACATCCATGTATCCACCATTGATAATTCTGGAGGTAAGCGTCGATAATGAATGGAACATAACCGAATTGTTGGTGCGGTGTCTTAGTTTGTTAGAGTTCAACGATGTGTGTATACAACGCTGAACAGTTTGTAGGAATATTCAAAATGTACGCACTTCGATGGTTAAAGGTTCATGCGATATTGCGTGCGTGGCTATTATATATTCAACAACTCTACTGGGGATTGCCGCTTACCTAGATCCACTGACAAAGCGAGACTTCCCACTCCCCATTTCCGCTGACCCTGCAATATGTATCAGGTGTCCACTTTGTCAGTGCTGGCAGCGCTGCTAGTTGCCACCAACAAACAATTCGAGGGAAGCTGGGCTCTCGGGGTGGAGGAAAACGTTGAATAAGGACTTTGACCTTGAGATTGATTCTGGTCTTGAGATCGGATGATCTTCTGATGGACCTAGGTCCATCCTGACCTTCTGATGGACCTAGGTCCATCAGAAGGTCAACCGATCAAAATGAGTCCGTAATTAACTCGACAGAAGTCATTGAGCAATAGATTTAATCTCTTTTAAGGAATCTTTATCGAAAATCATCATCGATTAAGGGGTTCTCCAGGTCGTTGTTCCGGAATCATCCAAACTGCACACCCTGTGAACAAGATTCTACGACAGGCTGGCTCACGCAAACCAACAATGCTACGGGAGAGACGCAAACGTATTTTGCATACATATTCCGCTTTCTACCTGGTTATATACATGTAATAAGTTCAGTATGGACAAGAGACGATCGGAGAAAGAGAAGAATGGAGGAATATAACAATGGCGACGACGACGACAGGATGAGTGAAGCCAGAGGCCATGAGGCTAACTATTTACGATTATAACCCTTCGGCTAAATTTCGGTTTAATAGTGTCCTTCCTCGTTTACTTCACTCACTATTCGATACTCGCTTCAACCAGCACCATTCCCATACCATTCCTGTTTTCGAGCCAGGAAATAGCGACAGAAAAGCTACTGTAACCGATACTCGCGTGCACTATTGATTGCAGGAAAACGAACCACGGGTCACCGTACTCTCTACATCCCCTGTACGACCCCTCTGTCTCTCTTTCACCCTATGACATTCACCGACACTTTTTCCCTCTCAACCTTTTAAAAAAAATTTAAAAAAAGAACCAGAAAAGTCATATCTGCTCCAGAATTCGTTGGGCTTCCGGCTTTCGTATTGTTCATCTCATCTTTTCTAATTCAACAGCTTTGATCGAGAAAAAACAACGCTCATCGATAACAAAAATTAAAACGAATTTGAAAAACGTACATAGCCATCGCAGTAACAAAGGAATTTGAAAAATTCCAAACAACAAATAACGTATAACTTCCATTAAGGTGGTTCGATGGCCAAACTTTTTGGTTCGCTTTTAAGCGATCAAATAACGAAATTTCGAGAACAAAGCTCTTCCAGTTTGATTCAGAATTTAATTAATAGAGATAGAATAGAATTAAAATATAAATAATTATAGAATGAAATAAATAATATTTCGAGGAATACTTTCAAGCGAAAATTTTTTTTCAACGATCTTCAACTCGATTGCATCATCTTTCACTAAACTTTTCCTAATAACCGAAGCCCCACCAGTATTTGCGATGAAATGCCACTTTGTTTTTTCTTTTGTCAACGAAAATAGTCACTTATTTCGTAGTGGCATTATTGAAGGCTGAAAAAACAAACAAAAAAAAAGGATTTGAGCCGAATTCATGGACTCTTGAACATTGTTGGTCTACATAATAAACCGGTATCAAGAATGGATCAGCAACGAGTGGGAGGATTTAGTCGGGTCAGTTGAGAGGATACAAGTGCACGTGTATTTTACGATCATCGCTCGTGTACATCAGGTATATTTATTTAACTATAGTCCGACGAGTTCATCCCAGAAGTACTTCACAATTTTCAACGTATATAGATAAAATAAATATATATGAGAGATTTCATGTGAAAGTTTTATTTCGAAACAAGTTTTGATTGCTACGGAATGAAAAACAGAGTAAAGCCATGTTTACGTTTTACATTTTTCTCTTGTTTGTCAATTTGTTATTTACAGCCGATGAGCATTTTTATTCATTCGTTTTTTGTCGTTACGATGACACATTTTTTGTTTAATGTCAAATATTTCGGTTTCGTTGGTTATTTTTATTTTATCGCTACTTCGATCCTATTTTTTTTTAATCATTTTTGAGGCATTTTTATTTCGGAGAAAAGTACGAATTTGAAAAAATGTTGATAATTTTGTTTTTCACCATTTTCCGAGCGATAACACCGCGAAGCGATAGAATTTTTTCGATTATTCGAATTTTCAGTCGATCGAAAGTGCCCAACTATTCGAACGATAAAGTGTAAAAACGTGTTTCCCCTATTTTCGTGTGTATTTTTTTCTTATTTTTTTTTTTCCATACTGCAAATATGTACAAATGAAAAATGGTCGAGATTTTGGATGGAAGTTTTCACATGAAATGCCTCCAGGCAGAAAGTCTCTGGGCGTGTGTTTCGTGTCTCTCTGTATGCATAAACAAGTGCGTATGAAAACTCGAGTTTTATACACAAGCGTAACGGGGGTATGTCAGAGCAACATTTACGCGTTTTCGTTTGTACGTTTAATCTCGGAAAGTGGTCTCCGGTATAATCGAGCTGCCTCATCGTGTTTCCCGTTAGGAGAATATTTCTCTTTTTTTTTCTCTTGTTTTTAACCTTAAACACGAAACATGTGTACGTCTGTGTATGTTTTTTTTTTTTTTTTTTTTTTTTTTCGTTTAGTTTTGGAATTGATCCATAAGCCATTCGAAATTTTTCCGTTTGTCGTTATCACGAACACTCCTCAAAAACATTTCCAGCTCAGTATCATTTTTCTTCTTTTTTCCCATGCACATAAAGCTTCGCGTAGAGCGTTGATGAGGCCTCATCAAGAGCACGCGAGTTTCGAACGAAAAAAAAAAACAAAAAACAACAAAAACGACGTGGGTATGAATTTTCGATTCAGTATCAACGCTATCGAATATGCCAGGGGAGTACCGAGAAAAAGAGACAAAAAGCATCCATCCCAAAAGAATTAATATCATAGAACGCGCAGTATCATAGATGTGTATGATAAATACTTCAAATTACCAATAAATACTTGATATAATAATATAATAATATAATAATATAATAAATAAATAATTGATATCATAAATTTTAATGCTGTACGTAACTTAGATGGAAACTTTTTCAATTCATTCAGTCATTCCTCCTTTATAATAAGAGATGAGAAGAATAGGGCATCGGTTTTTAAAATGTTTTAAGGGGGTTGGCTACACACAACATTGTTGCCATGTTAAAAGCATAGGAAAATTCGAAATGATTAGAATTTAATGAAATTTGGTGAGCATATTCTTTTGGATTAAATATGAATATAGAAATTTTTTAAGATTTTTCTTCTACATAGTTTTCGAGTAATTTAACACTAGAGTTTATATCCTTAAGCATAGGATTCTGATATATATAGGTATATCTTTTGCATATTGTAAACTCCAATTATTCGACAATTATGTAGACGAAAAATTTGAAAAAATTTGTGTCATTGCATTTGATGCTAAAGAATGTTGTCACTAAATTTTATTAAATTCTTATCATATTGTCGTATGTAGCCACCCTCCTTAAGATTTTTTGGTTATTTACGTCTGCAATGTTTTCGAGTGGTGTATTCAAGATTTTCTCACGGTTTGTTAGAAATTTTTTTTTCACTTTACAAAATAATTACAGATTTATAGTTTTTTTTTAAATAATGTTTTTTGCTGACTTTTGAATTTTTTTTCAATCGTGATAAAATCATTTTCAGTAAGGTTCATGATATTTTTATGTTGTTTATATATTTATCATGCACATACTGTATTCGAGAATCATCGGATTCCGGATTCGATGATTCTCGAATACAGTAGTATCCCAAATGAACGTATAGAAAGTTCGTTTGGATTGATCTAATGGGTGTTTAATGACCGTATAAAATCGTGATCAAATACGAGCATTGTTCTCGCTTGAAGCCCGACGAAACATAGATGCGTGCATTCTATATTTAAACAACTGGTGATACATTCAGGAAATAGTGAGGTAAATAGGACTACAGGGGCAAAATGGTCGAGTGTTTAAGACAAAAAAAAATTTCTGTTCCAAACAATCGAGTGATCTTGGATCCAACGATTTCTGACGAATTCCTCTTGAGAGAGGTCTCGAACGCCTTGATTTTGGCTAGAGCTCTACGAATCTGTCTATAAAGATATTGACGAATCGGAGCCAGTCCACTGGTGAACAAAGACTCATTCAGTGGTCAAGGACACTCCTGATCTCCGGTATAATCAAAGGTACAAATATGCCGTTGGCACACGTCGTGAGAATTGACATAAATTTGAATTTTACGAATACCTTCCTCGTTGTTATTTTCTCAGGATTTTTAGCGACTCCTAGCACTCACTCTGGTTCATTTTGCCTCAGTTTTTCCTACTTATATACATATATATATGCCAGGATCGAGAATATATGTCTGCTGGCGAGTGTTATTTCATCTGTACATGAGTATATCCACTATAAAGTGCTGTGTGAACCGTAACAAGTCTATTTGTGAGTATGTGCACTCTGCCTCCCTCGGTTCCTGCATGTCCATATTCATTTTCCTCTCTCTCTCTCTCTCTCTCTCTCTCTGTCTCTCTTTCTCTCTCTCTCTCTTTCTCTTTCAGTGTATCGTGACCCCGCAATTTGTTTATTCAACGGGCGCAAAGCTAGAACGACAAAGAGACACAGAAATAGAAAGAGAGGTGGTGTGAGTTTGTACACAAAAGCTTTGAGCTCTCGGGATCAATTAGGTGTTCAAGCTTCATTGTTCAGCGAGGAGCTTCGATGTTCGAATGATTCGTAAAAAATCGAATTAGCCTGAAAAAAAAGAAAAAAGAAAAAAAAAAAAATAGAAAACAAAAGGAGCAAATTGAAACTCACTTACCCTCGTCATTTTTGCGACGATAAATGAAGCTTCCCGGTGTGAAAATAGCAATCGCTCGTTGTCGCCACTGGTTCAGAGATTTTTAGGTTTTAACTGCAGTTTCGGAAAAATCATCGATGCGTCACGTTTTCTGGACATGATTATTATTTTTTTTTTTTTTTGTGAAACCAATAACTTTTTTCGTCAGACTTTGTTGAAAAATGTCATTTTTTTTTCTCGAAATTCCGTTCGTTGGTTATTGGATCAATTCTCTATTTTTCGTACTCTGAATTTCCATCGTTGATCCTACAATGTTTTAAATAAATTTTCGACGAGAACTTATTTCTGTTATTTTCCAATGAATTTCGATGATTGAATGAAATTTAATCGTAGATTAGATCGAGTGAGAAAATCGAGGAGTCAGAATAAACTGAAAATCGAAGATTACGGATTTGACAGTTGGAAAAAATTCTCGTGACACAATGCCATCGAACGTGACTTTTATTTTTCTCTTACCACTTTTGTCTTTCTCTCTATTTTCACATCGATATATTTGGACATCGATCTCGTATACTTCGGTCTTCATATCGGACAGAAGCCAATCCTGACCTACCGAACGACCAATTACTTCTTGGCACCGAATCTCTACCAGTCGATATTTTCTTTCATCAAGCTTTCGATAACAAGCAGCGAGAAAAAAGCTATGAAAAAATAAAAAAAATGAAATAAGAAGGGAGCACAATTTGTCTCCGCAATCTTTCAAATCTTTATAAAACTTTTTTTCTCACTTTTCAATTCTTTTTTTTTTTTTGGGACTCGTGCCATCGGTTTCTCATCAATTTCCTCTTACGCTTAATGCTAATCCCTTTTCATCTTCGGAATCAACTCAAAAATAAACTACAAAAATTAATTATAAATAAAATGAAAGTGAAAAAAAAAAAAATTATAAAAAATTATAAAAATAAAAATTTTTCTCAATCTCATAAGAAACAAGGGATTGAGTGCCTCAGAATTTTCTAATTTGTTGATTCGTTTTTGAAGGAAAATAAAAAAAAATAAAAATAAGAGACGAAGAGAGACGTTCGTCTTTTGATTTTTTTTTGTAAAATTGAAAAAAATCCGAAGACTCTTGATATTCGGAATGAGAATTTGGGACGAAAAAGCCCATACAAATGTGTATATGTATTTTGGATGCACCGAGATGTTCATCGACAAAAGTTTTCGGGTATTAGGGCACGAGAGAGTCGACCTCGCCATTTCTTTTCCCCCCTTTCATCATTCTCCCTCCCGTCTCTCTCGCTCTTTCTCCCTCGTACTCGATTACAAGAGAAAAGTTTTTCTTCTCTCAACCGAAAACGCTTCGGCTGATGGAAACTGGCCAGTTTAAAAATGGTGCAAAGCTCGCTCTCGTGAGAGACTGAGAAAGGGAGAGAAAGAAGAAGAAAAATATCACTCGTACTTCCAAGGCCTAAGATCGAGGTTCAACGAACAAAAAAAAAAAAAGTGTGGGAAGAAAGCAAAGTGATAAAGTTTAAGAGAAAAGAATGAGAAGAAAGTGAAAAAGAAAAACGTAGCCCGGGGATCGAGTCACATTTTTTTTTCCTTCACATTCAATCCTTCTTTTCTCCATTTTCCATTATTTTTCACCTTTCCTATTCCTTGTTCAGCGAATCGTGAGATACACATGCGCCTTTGCCTCCGCTCTTTATTCAACTCTCATTATTTTTTCATCCAATGTGAACATTTCTTTTTTCTTCTCCTCCTACTCTTCAAGGGGTACAAAGCTACGTTTTTTGACCTGTAATTTTCACTCGTGAACTCTTCTCCCGGAATCTCATCCTCCACTTCCGGAAGGTCCGTTCCTGCCAAGTTTTACATCGCCAACCGGTTCCCTTTTGACTTTTTTCAACTTTAACCTCAACCGAGATACTCGTTTAGCAGTTTTGAAAAAAATCGCTTTTGGAAACACTGAGAAATTCGGATTCGGCAGCTTCATTTTTCTCGCATATCGATAAGATTTTTTTTTTTTTTTTTTTTTTTTTTTTATGGAAATAAAAATTGTAAGAATTTTTAACGTTCATGATTCAGAGGATAAAAGTGCGATTTTGATACGAAACAAAAGGATCGATACACTCGAAATGCTTCGAAAATTTGTTGTTAAAATAAGTGAAACGGAAGGAAGGAAGAATGAGGGGGGAGGGGGGGAAGCAGGAAGAGAAAAACGAAACGAGGCGTGTAATTTTGAGGTAAATCAGCGGCAACCACGTACACGACGGAGGTCAACAACGAGGTGATTTATTCCTCGGTTAGGTAGAGAGAAAGAGAGAAGAGCTGAAAAGGGGCGAAAAGTAAACGTAACGAGAAAGATGGAAAGCACCACCAGCCAGGGGAGGGGAGGAGGGTTAGGCCAATGACGCGAAAACATTATGAACAGGCCACGGGAGCTCGAGGGCAAAACGAGCTTCGTTGACTCCGCATAACCAACCTTCCCTTTACCTTTATATTCCCTACGCCCGTCAAGGAACGAACGTGTACGAGCCTCTCTGGATACGTCCACGAGCTCGCTGTAACAACCCCTCGGCTCTCTTTCCACCCCTATCCAACTCTGATATGGCCGAGGTTGCTTTTCCACTACGATTAGAAGCAAAATTCGTAAACGCCCCACTCCCCCGGCTCAATTTCACTCGAGCCTAATGGCCCGTGCTCTTTGATTTCAAACTGTTTACCCTGCATTTTTTTTCTCCCAGAAATATTTCATCCGGAAGTTGTAGAAAAAAAAAAAAACGAAAAATTACGAACGGGTATCAAGCGGAGTCGCAAATTCAACGGAAAACATTTTTCATTGTTGCTACGATTTTGACTTTTTTTTTTTCACTGCTGTATCGAGTCAGATTTTTGAAATTTTCATCATTCTTTCAACGACGATTTTGGTGCATCGACTAGTTTTTTTTTTTTTTTTTTTTTTTTTTTCACTTTCTGGAGAAAATATTTTGAGTGTTTGAAAGTTTCTATTTTCATTCTCTTAATTAAATTATTCTCTGACAGAAGTAAATTTGACTGGTGAATTAACACACTGGGCCGATTCGACCCCGAGTGTACTTCACCCACCCGGCGTCAGCAGCAGCCTTTCGATCGGTTTTCGTTGAAAAAAAAATGAGAATTGCACTACGAACCTCCCTTGATAGGTGTGCCTGATAAAAGTGAGAAAAACTTCAAATTGAATGGTACAAAAAAATATGGAAAATTTTGTGTCTTGAAAAAATGAACATTTAAAAAAAAAAAGTAATCTCATGACGAATAATTCTTCATTGATACTAAAACGAGCAGACAGAAAACGAGAAATCGTCGAAACAAAAACATTTTTCGAGCAAAAACAAGAAAGAAATTATCAATTTTCGATCTCTCCTTTTTCCTTCGATTTTCGAAAAGAATTTCTCGTGTATTCGACCGAGTTGTCACGGTTTCCATTTGAGCAACATGAAGCTTGTTGCCAGCGAGTAATAAAAAACGAAAAAAAAAAAAAAAAAAATGTATGAAAAGGAGTTTAAAAAAGAAGCATAAAAGGGCGAATGGCAGCTGATTCGATAAATGGACTTCTGCATCAATCCGGTATATACGACATATCTATCAGTCTGATCTAATAACGAGAAGAAAGCGGTGTACACGAGGAATAGCGAGAGCTTTCTCGTATACACATCCGGGAGTTTCGTGATGTTCGTTCACCGGAAGATCGATGGTTTTTTATTCCTGTGTTCGCGGCTTTTTATTTCCTCGTCGTGCGGCCGGGGGAAGGCTTTTCGCGATTTTCTCGAGGGAAAAGGATCAATCTTAATCTTGATTTATCGAAGACGTTTGAGACGAGCTGAGCTCTGCTCGCCCTCTGCGGTAGTAGCTGTAACCATGAAAAACCATTAATAACTAAGGAACTTATGATTGCTACCATTGATGTAATTATTATTATTATTATTATTATTATTATTATTATTATTATTATTATTATTATTATTTTTGCATGTTGAAACACCACGACTCGGTTACCATTTCATTTATCCATCGAGTTAAATAAAAAAATCTTTTTCTGGATCGATCATCGTGGAATGTACAACCCCCAATGGATCTAAAAAGTGATTGAGGTTTCGAGACGATCGAAGCAACGAGTAATCTACTGAAAATCTGTTACTCAAGTTTCAGGTCAACGTCACGATGACACCAACGAACGAATGTAATTAAACGTAAATGACACGAATAGTGTTCGAGTCAGCAACAATCGTATTTTTGCAACTCTATTGCGAGGGGTGTCGTTTCCAGTGAAAGAATAAATGGAAGGCAGAGAAGTTTCCAGTGGAGAATAACGTCAGAAAGGCAAGGATGAGTGTCAGAAGCACAAGGACTGACGAACGGGGCAGAATAAATATTCAAATGACAAAAAATGGAATACCGAAGAATACAGATATAGTAAGTTCTAAGGGGAGAGAAACTACCCTTGGCTAAATAAAATCTCTCGAAGCCTCAACAACCGCTATCGTTTGTGGTAATCAAAGAAATGTTGATTTTCCTGACACTCGGTATTTCCGACCTTGTTGATTTTTCCGTCGGCTATATACACCATCCGTGGAAGCTGTCATATAGAAGAACTGTTTTTTTTACCCCCCCCCCCCCCTCACCCCCCACTCTGATGAATATTCAAGAAAATCTCGCTGGAAGTATGCACGGAACGCGAGAGCCAGTGTCAATAAATGCAAGCAGCTTTTCATGCACTTTGCATAGCCATGCTGTTTCGCTTGCACCCTTCGTTTCCCGGACTCCATCCTCCCACGTCCAATATTGTTACAGTTCTCGACTCCGTTTCTTCCTGAGCATGCACTCGAACCTATACCCAAAGGTGTGTTGCTAACGATAACATTGATAAACCTGCTCGTCAATTCGTGAGAAAGCTCTTAGCCTGGGTTTCTTCATCATTCACTCGGCAGCTATTTTCTTACAGCGCAAGCATCCATGGGGAACGATTTTTTTCAAAATCGCCCATCACTCTTTTATTCCAGAGGAAGTAAGTGCAGATGACGAGTAAAAAAGTCAGGGGAGCTGTCATCAAATGACAGAATGATAATGACCTCGGTGGTAAGACTGTTTGACCTCTGGAACTCGTGACAGTCATTGGACGTTTGCAACGTCATCAGGTTCTTGCAGCCAAGACTGCTTACTGAAGATCATTGTCAAGTTGACACTTGAGTCAACTTGAAAAAAGTCAAGGGAGCTGTCATCAAATGACAGAATGATAATGACCTCGGTGGTAAGACTGTTTGACCTCTGGAACTCGTGGTAGTCATTGGACGTTTGCAATGTCATCAGGTTCTTGCAGCCAAGGCTGCTTACTGAAGATCATTGTCAAGTTGACACTTGAGGACAGTTGAAGAACAAAAGACTTTTTGGTTCCGGAATGCTTTCGTGGGGTAGTTACTCTCGAGAGGTCGTTGACGAGTCCCCTTTTCTCGAAGGACATCGAAAAATCGTTGTCTCCTGACAGCTGAAAGTTTGCTCTTGTTTTATCAAGGTTTTCTCGGCTTCGTCACTGCTTCAAGGTCACTGAAAAACTGTCATTTTCTCAGGGTCACAGTCGATTTCCCATCAGTGTCAAGTCCCTGCAGAAATGCTACTTTCCCAAGGTCATCGAGGACCCGGAGTTTTCAAGCTTCAGGAAAGTGGTGTTTCTTCGAAGGCTCTGACGAGCCAAAACCTTGCGGGGTCTTTGACTATCTTTTCAGAAGAAATGAGCCAGCCACCTATGACAGTCAACTGGTCAAATGAAATTTCCATCATTGAACCGAAGGCCATCAGCGTTCCACTTGAGTTTTGATAATTTTTTGTAACTATCACTCTAAAAATAAGAGTTCAGCATCAGAATATATTTAAGACAGAAAAAACCAATGGCAGGGATGAAGTAGATCTATAAATTTGATAAGAGACTTTGAAATATCATGTTGCCGATAATAGCACTGATTTAAGAGGCGACGCTTGCTTCCGACGATGCAGGAAAACACTTGGATATTGGGCGAACACACCTGGAAGTAAGGTGGTAGTTGGCGGTGGATGGTGGTACACGTTGCTCCGTTCTAACCTCACAACGACATTAAAGCTCCACCGAGTTGTGCGATAGTAAAAGGGTTTTCGAGGGGAGAGGGGTTGAGGGAAAGGGGGGTAGTTGAAACGGCCGTAGAGGGCGGTGTGTTGGCGTGCCACACGGTAATATCAGGTAATTCCCAAGCTTCCCGTGGTAACAACCCGTTATTTCATCGGGCTGCCAACTCGTGGTACATCCCGTTCCCTTTATGGACTTTGACGATTTTCACCGTGCGTGGTAGTGCTCTCCGTATAATGGGGGAAAAACGAGAATAAAGAAAATGGTGGTTGGAGCACACGAGGGTTAGTTCCTCCAGGACAAATGCGTCACTTTCAAAAATTTCCATCAAGAAATTACCCTCGAATTCACTCAACTCCTGTAACGTGAGTGATATGAGTTTTCAGATATCCAGGAAGAACTCTGGCCACGAGTTTCTGTAACGGCCATCGGACAACGAGGCAGAAATTAAAGCGGACAACGAATCGCTTGGAACGATTAATCCCAACGCCCTCTGTCCTTTGTTCACGATGTTCAGCAGAGGGTGGAGACGCAGCCTGGAAGACATTCAACCCTACACCCTCCTTGTCTCATCTGCCAGTTTCTGCTGCCCATTAACAGGATTATCCTGAAGAAGATAAAAAAAAAAAAGGGCCAACGTTAATGGCACCCTGGCAACACATCGTTTCCTCAATGACATCAAAAGCCAACCAATTAGATGCCATATTTAGCAACCTTCGACACCCTCAATGAAAACATTTCTCTTATTTCTTGGACTCATTTCTGTAAGACTGTTTTCAGGCCACTTCCAGATGGCTTCCAGGCCACAATCTCTCCATTTTCTGATTGATCGACCTTTGCACCGAGTCTTAAAATTTTATGGCATCGATAATAACTCTGATCTCATAAACCCAACGAGCTCGTCATTTTTTCATCAGATTTTTACTTACCGTAAATGAGAGCAAGTGAAAACAAGGCTGGAGCTCTGGAACAGTGAATATAGGGGTGTAGGTACGAAGCCCACAATGTCACAACGACCAGCGAAAATTGGGTTTCCCATCGTTAACCCTGAATGTGGCAAGAGGCCGAGAGTTCAGGATACACACGTTACGCTGCATCCCGGCTCACCGCTGAATTTTATTATCCAAGTATCTGCGGAGTGGTCGATAAACCAACAACTATGCTCCGAGCTAAACTAAAGGAGATAGTGAACGGAATATACCATCGTAAAATCTTCGTTTTACCCTCGTTACGGTAACGTTCTGAATCTCTTTTCTTTTTCAACCAGCCAATGAGAATATTTCGATGAAAGCAGTGACGACGAAAAATACATGAATTCGAGAGGATGGAGATTTCTTCGGGGCTAAGGAATCCGATCAACGGGGAACAATCTTTACCATATGGAGCTACCCATCAGCATCGGAATGACCTTAATCTACTTTTTTTCAGGTCTGAAGACGCCAGAAACCTATTCTCTACTGACACCCAGTCTTATTTTGCCTTTTTTTTCTCTACAATATCTTTTCGGTATTCATAATTTTCAGGATTTTGAAGACTCGAATCATCGGATTGGAAAACAAGGTCACAACTCGAAAGGGTCACGAGCCCCAGGATTGAACCTTCATTTGTTTGCAAAATATTTCTTTTCTATTCAAATTAATTTATTTCTTGACAAAAAGCTTTCTTTTTGAATTGTAGAAATTTAGAGTCGAGTGGACATCGATTTTGGAAAAACTACGAGAAATCTTTTCGAGAATTGGATTCCAACCGAATGACTATTACAATGATCTTGAGATGTCTCCACATTTCTCTTTCTCCTCTAATGTTCCAACTTCCTGCAGTTTTTTTTTTTTTTTTGAAGCTGGCGTTAAACTTCGATAAAAGTACCAAAGAGGTGAATTCCAGTGAGAAAAAAATAGCGGTAGAAGATTGAGAGCAAAGAGGGGGAAATGAAGAGCAAACATTAATTCGCGATTACTGTCAGTCAGGAGGAATTTCTCATCGGGGTTTGCCTCAATCTGGTTCTTTGTTTGCTCGATCCTTGTTACGTTTGCAAGGAGAAATGGGAAAATTTGGGTGGAATGTTGTGAGATGGTTCGAGGGAATGAATGACTGTTTGGGGTTGAAGTAAAGGAAATGATATGGGAGTGGGATGGGAAGAGAGGTTGAATAGCGAGTGAGACACTTCCGGGTGAATCTTGTGATTGCTTATCTCTCAGAGGTACTAGGTTTGGCGAACGTTTTGTCGCCCGAGGGGAAACCGAGAGAAGAAAATCGTGGAGGATCCAATGGCAGGATCATCAGCATTGCTTGAGGAAAGCCAGCCGAGTCACTGGAGTATGTATCTCTATGTGGAAAACGAGAGGAAAGGGACAGAGGCAGAAGGAGAGTGAGAAACATGCGTGAAATCGTGGCCCACCAGGTCTTTGTCTCGCTTTCTCTTTCTCACAAACGAGAATGAGAAGGTGAGAGCGAGCGAGAACGTTGGACGGAATTGAGTTGGCACTGATTAGACATTGCGAGCATGCCGTCATGCCGTGATGGTTCGTTGGAATTTACTCGGCATTGCTGGCACACCGGCGTCACCTGAATTCGTCTCACCAACGTCCTCGTTTTCCCATAGTTCTCCATATATATGTATACTAACTATATATAGGGTGTAGCACCATGGATGGTTGATGCCATACAAGTCCAGCCCTAAACTTCCTGGCGGAAGGTTTCATGCTGCGTTTGCAACGAATTAACCACCGACGGTGTGCACGTCGGTGATATGTGCTCGCGGAAGATTTTCAGCGACTAAAATTTCGAGCTTAATCAAAGTGACTTTCATAGGATTATGTTGAAGTACAAAATAAGTTTGGTTTCTCAAATGATTTTTATCGTTTCTGCTAACATATTTTTGCCAAGTTTTAACGAGCCTGAACCATCACTTTGAGACCACCATGCACTCTGAAGATTGCCGGAAGCCAATACCGACTGCGCACTTTCCGGTGTCGGTAATACAGGAATGATGTGTTTTTCGTTACCGATTGATTGAATTCAGATGACATTGGATCAAATGTCATAATCGATCGTAATCGATTAATCGATCGAGATAAATCGATTAATCGGTCGAGATAAATCGATTAATCGATTGAGATTAATCGGTCGAGATAAATCGATTAATCGATCGAGATTAATCGATTAATCGATCGGGATAAATCAATCGAGATGAATCGATTAATCGATCGAGATAAATCGATTAATCGATCGAGATAAATCGATTAATCGATCGAGATAAATCGATTAATCGATCTTCGGCGACTCAATGACCATTTCCGATGGTCCACGCTGTATAAGCCTACAACGAATGATCCCTACGAACTATGTCCTTGGGTCACGGCTCGACCAAGGATCGTTTTTCTTCCCCCCGATCTCTATTCATTTGAGAGGTCGAACTGGCTCTTCGTTGCGTTATTACTCAGCGCTCCAAGAATTGAATCTCCCTTTTCCTAGCATTGGATAACCTCCTCAGCTCCCAGATCACGCTTCGGCTGATAACGCTTAACGGGGCGATACGAAAAATGAAATGTCCTCGGGAAATAAGGGTAAAGCTGAAAAAAAAAACGGAATATTTTATCCTTCTTATTCGAAACGCGTTCATTGTGCAATGGCATTCTTGGTATGGCAAAAGATTCGAGGGGAATTTCACCCCTAAAAGCCATTCGATCGTTTTTCATCAACTACTTTACCTCATAAAGACGATAGAAGAGCTCATTAACATTCGATACGGTTCAACATTGAAATAATAATAAAATTTAATGAAATTACATCGAAAAACAAAATATCGATTCAAATCAGATTAAAAAAAAAAAAAAATTAAATTAAATTCGATTGAAAAAAAAATGAATAAAATGTTAAAGCAAATCAAAATAATGGAATTAGTGAACAGTAAATGAATCACGAAAGCAACGAAAGTGATCAATCGTAAAAAACACATTGCATGGAAATGTTTGTCAATAAAATGAAAAAAAAAAAAAAAAAAAAAAAAAAAATGGTTGATTACATTAGAAATAACGACGGATAATAATGTTCTTTGGAAATGTTTTAAAAATAAGGTAACAAAATATTAATTAATGGTAGCAATAAAAATGGAATCGACGATTTAATTAATCTAAGATTAGATTTATATTAATAAAGATGATATTCTGGATGAGCTGTGATAATGCTCCTCGTAAATAATCTCCATGTGGTGATAACAGCGAAGACGATAATGACGAGGTTAATTCCGTAGTGCAAAACTAATTTCACGCCCTCGCGAGTATTATACGCAGATAGTACATTCTCGAGAATCTCCCTTGCGATGTTGTAGGATAATCGCGCACGTACGTACGTGGCTGAGTCCTGATGCAGATGGTGATTATTTCGTGAAATTAGGTCGAGCAAGACTTTTCTCTGAACTCACTTCAGCCTCGGATACTGCGAAACTGTTATTTTAAAAATATTTCTCATGCATGGGTTTCGAAGAAGGAAAAATCTTTGCAAGCTTTTTGCTGGATCGAGTGATAAAGAAGTTCTACGAATTCTTCTGTTTATCGACGAAAAACAAAGTCTGTCTCTTGGTTTCTTTTGATGGAACTTTTCTCGACTTTACTCGACGCACGCAATTGAGCAAGAAGCTATTTTTTCTAGTGAAATTAATTACTTACGAAAAATCGAAAACAAAAAATGTTCAAACACGTATACACCATTGAAATTGTTCATGAATCTACACTCATGGGCTTTTCATTAAGGGGGGAAACCAGTTTAGGAGGCCGAAATTTTGTTTGTTTTTCGTGAATTTTTTACATATGGAATAAATAAACAGAATTTTTTTTTAATTTGAGAATATTTTATTCATGGTTTGAAATAGACTTGAGAATTTTTTGAAGCGATTTCCGCCGGAAACAGTGTCGCTAGATCATGGACGATTACCATCGGAGTATTTTGCTGGTGGGCATTCCTGTGGTTTCAATTTTCATCTGTAATCATCACAATTTTTTTTTTTCGTTAACAACATATTTCCTAAGAATATGAACCTGATTGTGTAAAAAAAAATTGAAAATTGCATTTTTTTGAGGTGTTTGAAGACAATGTTATGTTTTTATACCATATTTTTTCACCTTTTTCGCATAAAAAAACATATTTTTAATAATCATATAATTCCAGAATTAGGTTCATATTCTTAGGAAATATGTTGTTAACGAAAAAAAAAAATTGTGATGATTACAGATGAAAATTAAAACCACAGGAATGCCCACCAGCAAAATACTCCGATGGTAATCGTCCATGATCTAGTGACACTGTTTCCGGCGGAAATCGCTTCAAAAAATTCTCAAGTCTATTTCAAACCATGAATAAAATATTCTCAAATTAAAAAAAAATTCTGTTTATTTATTCCATATGTAAAAAATTCACGAAAAACAAACAAAATTTCGGCCTCCTAAACTGGTTTCCCCCCTTAAGAAAATTAGGATTTTCACGAAAATTATTAACAGACATCTTGATTAAAAGTCTGCAAATGTTTTTCTAAACTTTTTTTCCTCCAACAATCATTTTTCCTGATTGATTTCATTGCATTTTTTTCTCCTATGACATTCTTCCAACATTTTCCCTATAGCTCTCAACACCATAACCATCACAAGCAATTACTACATCGAGCAGCTGCTGTGAAAATCCTTCTTTCTGTGTGATTGCATCCTTCTGCCATTCTCAGATTTCTCCTGGTCGTTATTTCCAGAAAAATATATTACCAACTTTCCTTCTTACATCGAGGAATAAAATTTGTCGATCCAACAAAATTTTTGGCCAATTAAATTTTTTTGTTTGTCATTTTGCAACAAAAATTTGGTTGATCCAACCACTTGGATCAACATTCTTTGTAGAATCAGCCAATATTATTTTCTCAAATCACAAAACAAAAAATTATTGTTCCTCGAAACCTGATTTTTGTTTATTAATTTTTTTTTAAATTTGGAAATTTCGAACTTCGATGAAAGTTGTACGCGTTCCATACGGATTGCAACGAACCAAAAACAATTTAAAAAAAGTTAGATCTTCCAGCCAAAAACAGGGCAACGCATGAAAAAATAAAAAAAATAAAATAAAAAAATATGACAGAATTCCAAAAACATCGTTGATTCAAAATTCTTAAAAACTGAATAGAATTTTCGACAGAATTCGTACAATTTAACAGCAATTAAATAAAATTCATCGAATCGATTTGAGTCCGAATCGAGAGAAGCAACTTTTTTTTTTTTTTTTTTTTTTTCACAATCAAACGAGATCCTCAAGTCTATTTTCAATCCGGATGAGCTCTCCGGATACTCTTCCGTATAACGAGGTACGATCTTCGATCTCCGGAATTTTACGTTTGAAATTTATGGACTTGGAATTCTTGGACTGGTTTCGTCCTCAAAACGTTGTATGTGAAGTACCTACATATGTGACTTCAAGGGATGAGTTTCTGGCTGATCAGGGGCTGTTGGAAAAGCGAGACAGGTATAAATCCAGCGTGAGGTACAGCAGTAACGACGTACACTTCGAAAGCTCATCCCCTTCTCTGACCCACCCTGCTGGCCCGTTTCAAGCAACCCTTACGTCCAAGATAACCCCGAGGCTCGAACCCTCGAGCATTATGCCGATAACGGGAGCCCGTTTTCGTAAACCAGTGATCCGGCTATGAGACTTTCTCTCTCTCTCTCATGACGCTCTGGCCTTGCACTCCTTTCTCTCATTCTCGAGGCAATATGGACCTCGATTTTTCTTCGAATATATATTCAGTTGCAAAAAAGTATTTTCAGTCGGATAAAAAATAGCTGAAAACGTACTTTGAATAAAAATAAATTTCTTGATTAGAGATCTGTAGCGATTCTTATGAGCCGAGAAAACTTCAATTTCATTTTAAATAGAAAAATACCGAAATACTTTCGATTTGATTTTTTTTTTTTCATTTTTGATTTTCATTCGATTCGATTGAGTTCAGAGATTCAGTCAGATCGAATTATCAGCAGAAAATTTTTTCAAGTTTCTTCATTCACTGCTGAATTAATTCGACGAATTCGACGAATAAGAAAAAATGAATAAAAAACTTAGTTGGATCGAGTCGTTCGTTCGATAGGGCCATAAATAGTTTTAGTGAACGAGTAAAAAGAGTTTTTTTTTTCTACCTGGTTAATAAAGCGAGCGATTAATAGGAGACTTTATGTTCAGTGATGGGTCATTAAGATTTTAGGGGTAGATATGAGAGCTTGATTTACTTTTGGACCAAATTTCCCCCAATTTATCGAGTCTCTCTTACCCATGGCTCTTCGTCTTCCATTCGGCAAAGGTTGTACCTAATCCATTTTAGTCCTTACGTGGATTATCCGGGGATTTCGATGGTCCAGCAAGCTGAGACTATTCTGTAGATAATAGGGAGTGAGTAGGAGAGGGAGAGACTGACGATACTAAAGCCAGGAAGCAAAATTGTACTTTTCGCTTTTCCTCTGTTCTGACAGTTTCTGCTCTCTTTCCTCCTGCGTCTCTCTTGACCAGTTTCATCCTCACGCCGGATTGAATTTTTCTCAAAAATTTTTCACAAAAGTTTCCCTCCAGCAAGAGTTCAATGACTGCAATAAAAATTGACTGCTGTCCACTAAATTTTCCTGCTACCGAGCTCTCCGAACTTCGAGCTAATGCCAATAATATTATTTCCAACATCTTTCAAATATTGACGCGTACGTCTGCGCTCGATTGTTCTCCGGAACAAATACCAACCAGGTTCCGAGTCACAAACGACTTTCGCTGTAATTAATTGTCTCGAAACTTCTGAAATTCGTTGCCGAATCTTCGGTCAATCGATAGCTGAACTAGCCGAGAAGTAATCGAGCTCAAAATTCCGATTTTTTCAACCAATGAATTCGTCGAATCGATAAAGTCTCTGCTGGCGATTCGTTTCGATGTTAAAAATCTTTTTTTTTCTCTCTCCAAAAGTTATAAATCGAACGAATTTAATGGCGAGACAAAAAGAGTGGTTGGTATGAGCAAAATCGAAGAGAATTCCGACAGAAAAACGCCTCTTAATTAGAGTTTGGAGAGCGAGCAATAAATATTCGATCAGCCGACTGGATGCCTGCTTGTATTTCATTGTTTATGTGTTTTTCGTCTGAGCAACAGACTATCATATTTGGAGGATGGTCTATGGGATGTAAACAATCTGGCATTGACTGCGATATATGAAGAGGGGGGAAGAAAAAAAACGAGATTATAGGAGAGAGGCACGAGGGCGAGGGAACAGTGTGTCTGTGTCCGTGTGTGTGTGTGTGTCTGTGTGTTTTTTAAAGTCTCGTTTGTCGTTCGGGATGGAAAGAGATGAGAGAGCAAGAGGGATGATAGCAAATGGTTTATACACGCGTACGGCACATCCCTGGTGTGTTCGGAGACCATATTTTTCTATCCGATGACAGAGCGCCGGCCGACAGGACTGCTAACGGAATTTCAAACTTTGGTAGCTCGCCAAATTATTGTCGCTTTATTCCTCCTCTTCTCTCTCTCTCTCTCTCCCTCGATCCTTCTCTTCGTTTTTCGTTCTCGCACCAGGAGACTTTTACACACATTCTGTACGATAG
Source organism: Campoplex capitator (assembly GCA_037576405.1). Taxonomy (NCBI): domain Eukaryota; kingdom Metazoa; phylum Arthropoda; class Insecta; order Hymenoptera; family Ichneumonidae; genus Campoplex; species Campoplex capitator. The sequence goes on from JARBWI010000023.1 coordinate 3,923,953, forward strand.
ATGCTTCGTACAGATAGTGGAATAGGAAAGAGTAAAGTGAGGGCAAAAAGCAACGAGGGGAGGAGCCGTGAATGGGACGTCGCGACAGCGAAACGTAACCCGGTTTTCTCCCATCGATTTCTCTATTACTCCGGCTATACAGTGGAAGAAAGAATAGCGAAGAAGAGAAAGCAAAGTATGGAAAGAGAGAGAGAGAGAGAGAGAAAAGTAAAATAGAAGAGGAAGTAGAGAAGCTAGACAAAGAGCTAAGCTCGGGTGTACGCCAACGCGACAAAGACTCGTTGCTAAATAAAAATTCGTAAAAAGCTTTACAGCTCTCTTTCCGACGCATACGGATTCGAGTAGCAAAAGAGAATACATGAACAAAACAAAAAAAAAAAAAACAGCATATAAAACAGACACGATCTGCCAGAAGGTGTATGCATCCAGGATGAAAGAGCAAGAAGTGAGATAAAAACCGTTCCGACCAATACCCTCGCTTCGCAAAGAACTGAATCCCCCCCCCTCCCTCCCTCTCTCCTTCTTTGCTTTTTCACATGTATATCCCACCGATGTACTACCAGATCGAACATCATACCGGAAGCAGCCGTCTCTGTACGTTCATACGAGATGGAGTAGAGAAAGGACTTGCCGAGCAAGATCGAATCTCCGGTCTCTACGAATCTACAGTGTGTCTCATCTCTCATCCTGTCATAAATGAAATTTCGGAAAGACTCCGAATAGTGCTCAGGGAAAGTGCCATTTCAGCCACTTTTTTTCGGCTGGGATTTTTCAAATTTTTAGCATCTTTTATTTTCCGAATTTCGATATTAAAAAACCACTTTTTTCCAGCCGAAAATATCGATTTTTTACCTTCCGAAATGTCCGAATTATTCGGACCCCGAAAACCGTCGTCGAGGTCCAAAATAACGCGCCGAAAAGTCGAATGAACCTAAATATTCAAAGATACACTTTATTCTCAAACGATCTCGGTCCGTATGAACTCAATTCAACGAATTACGGAACTTTGAAAAAAAAAAAAACATCCGATTTTAGCAAAAATTTCGACTCTCATCAGGATCCGTAAAGATGTTCAATTCTTTAAAACGAATCTTTCAAACATCCATACAAAAATGAAAAGATTCCTCTATTTTCAGGCGAAAATTTGGCCAATTTAATCATCCGATTTAGTGCGACAACGATTGAATAATTTTTAAAAATTGTATCCAAAGATCCAGCGTTTTTGAATGAAAAAAATGTTCCATATCGTCAGAAAAATATTCTTGAAAAATCATTGACAAACTAGAGTCTCGACAGAGAGTCGTGAAACTTGAACTTTTGTTGAGAACCCAATTGGGTGGCTCCTTAACGATGTAACAACTGAAGGAAAGTGCAAAAAATGTAAATCGGGTACACCCGGTACAGAGATGAGAGCGACGTCGATGAGACTCGACCTCGTTCCCTTCTAACCATTTGCAATCAATCAAGCCCTACACTGGGATGGAAGCACAGACTCATTATTCCGATATCTGTGAGGATGAAGGATCGTGAAAAAGGGATGAAAATCTAACTATCACCGTAGGCGGTACGAGTGTTTAAAGTTCTGGATAATGTTTGCGTGAGGAAAAGCATGAATCCGTAGCGATTGATAATTCGTGGCTAAATCGTTCGATGATTGGTTGACATTGGAAGCAAATAGGGTTGAACATCAATCGTTCGATCGTTTGCATTCTGTGATTAAATATTTGCCCGAAACGGTTAATCCGCAAGGAGGAGGATGGCAGGTCCGGAGTGACAGCGTTCAAGGTCCACTGTTCGAAGACATCAATCCACCAAGAAGTTTATTTTGATGGTGATCGATACGGCTCCGTCGGTCTTGTCTGTTCCACCATCTTTTTCATCTTCGTTACTTTTCTCTTCTCGTTCTCCCGAGAAGATAATAAATGTCAGACTTACAAGCTTCCTTCTTCGAGGATACTGGAGTTGGAAGGCGTTCTGGTCTGTGCTCGTCGTCCCGAGTCAACCCTCATCGATTCCATCAAGATTGGCTTCGTTATACATCCTTGGTTGACGTTGCCTCGATACGTCTCAGCCATGCTTGTCTTTCCTTCAGACATCCCAAGACAGAAAATCGCTATCTTGAGCCAATTTGTATGCTGAAGTGGTGAAGGGAGCCCGCAGAGGCTTGACTTCTATTGAAATCGAACCTTTGTCGTCACTCTTTTATTCCAGGTATTTCGTAGGCTTTCCCTAACTCAAGACGCTTCATCAGGCTTCCCCACAAAAGTAACAACATTTCTTACGAGCCTGTCACCATCTTTGAACTCTTATTTTCCCGAGAACATTGTTTCCCTTGCAGCGAAACGAGACCGTTATCGATCATTTTTTCTCCCACATACTCATGTCATTCGTACCCATTTCAGAGTAAATCCTATTCGTCGCAGACCCCATAAAATCTCACCCCGTCGCGTCAACCAGACTCAAAGATGGACTTTCCCTTGTCCCAGACGTAATTATATGGTTTGGAATGAAACAACAGACCGAGGGTGCAAACGGCTAGGCAGCACGATACTCTCGCTCTTTTTCATGGGAATTCTCATGATGATAAAAATGGCTGGGACCACGATTTTACGCTGTAACACGTACACCCTGTACAGAGGTTCCCTCGTAAAGTCCTCTCGGGGTCAGGACGCGGCTGGGTGTCTTCTCTCTCTCTCTCTCTCTCTCTCTCTCTCTCTCTCTCTCTCTCTCTCTCTCTCTCTCTCTCTCTCTCTCTCTCTCTCTGGCTGTTTTCTATTTCAGCGAAGCACATTACGATACTCGACTACACATCTGACTTCTGGATGTTGAACGCCTCCTAGACCCATTCGTTTCCTAATTTATTGAGACTTAAACCAGCCGCGCATCAGGAGGGTGGCTGGGGCCAAAAGAAGAGTAAAGTACGACTGAAAACCGATGATGGCTACGAAATAAAAAGGCGAGTCAGTCCACTGTGAGTGTTGCTTGCACTCCTGCTGCTGCTGTTGTTGTTGTTGTTGGCTTTGCTGGTGTTCACTGGGGGTGAGTGTAATGGAAGGATGTTCAGGGCTCTCGCGAACAAGCGAGGCTCGAAAAGATACAGAAATCCAACTGGATGCTCGTAAAACGTTTCACACGTCGTAAATATCACGAGGAATGTCGTCGCCAGGTATTTTTTTATTTTTTTTTTTCAGAAAGAACGAGTGTGCTGGTTCCAGATCGAAGATTGGTCGAGTATGCAAGTCGACCTTGAGGAAAGTTTTCAAATAGGTTTATTTACTGTGGAATATTTGTTGAGGGAGGGGAAGAAAAGTGTTGAAAAGTGCAGGATTATTTGTGGAGAGTGTCAACGAGCTTGAAGTAGTCCAGGAATTGAATTCTACCGTCTTCAAGGTCAGAGAGGTTGAGATTTTTTTGTAATTTTTTTCACTGGGAATTCGGTCGGGAAGAAATTTCACTTTCACGAAGCTTTTTAGCTCTCGTTGTTTCCTCCTTTCATTCTTATTTATCGATGCTGGAAGTTGGGGGTGAAAATTCAATCGTTGATGGAGCTGGATCTTTTCCCAATCAGGGGGGCTTACAATTTTGCTTAGACCAGAAGATTTTATGGACTCGTCCACGCTACAGTATCGTTGAGTCTGCCTTCTTAACAACTCAGAACGGAGAGAAGCCTGGAAAAAGCAAAAATGTAGCGTCCCTCTGAGGGGCAATGAGGCTGGAGAGGGTGAAAGGATGACGGACTTGGCTCCGGTCCAATTGGACCTTCCAATCTTTCACGTTCTCCACGGAATTTTTCTTCAGGCTCTCTTCTCCACTCTTTTCTGTCTGCGTCCACTTTTTTTTTGTATTATTTCCTCGACGATGAGTTCCCGGCGTTGTGTGGCAAGAGTTTGTAAAAAAGGGTCAGTACCGTTCGACAACCTTTTCACGGTTCTACTCCTGATCTTGTTTCTCGCTTCTGAGGTCAGCGTGCGTTTTCTATCATTCACTTACCACGGATCGATGTCACCGGCCTCGGTGAACCGAAAGTTTGATTTTTTTTTTCTTTTTTTCATCGAATCTCACTTCGCTAATCCGAATTCTTCGAAGTGATGGTGAATTAGTGGAAAAACAAATTTGAAATTGGCACATAAATTCAATCATCCGAATCGATCAACCTTTTTATTTTTCTGCTCCTCCGGTCGTCTCTCCCATTCGTCTTTCCTCCACGATTTCATCTCTTGATTGCAAGTCTCACAGAAACTGCAAGATTATTCGAGTCCTTCGAATTCTGCAATCCCTTTTTTTCGCCCATAACTGTTCCTGCGCGATCAACGTCCAGGGGTTGAAGATTCGAGGCTTTTTCAGAAGACTTCAGACCAGTCGAAGGCAATCGATAATTCGAAATTCTAAATTTTCTTCTCGTTTTTATATCAATCAGAATTAAGCTGATCGAATTTCTGCCGATTTGATGCCGAACTCGAGTGCCCTGCCCTTTTTAAGAGATTTTTGAAGCGTCATCTCCTTCGTTCATTCCATTTTGAAAATTCTTTACACAGTTTTACGAGGTCACTTCGCTCGTGCTTATCTCAACTAGGGCATGTATATGCGAAGGCACAGAGACGAGCGTTGTTTCAGGAGGAGTTTGCGACGCCACTTTCAACCCTGGATCATCGTGTTGGTCCCTCCTCTTAGAGCTTTCGGGCGTATCCTCGCTCGTGTCCTTGAAAATAAAGGGGGCTGACACCTTGAAAATTTTCGGCAGGGACCGATGTCAACGAGGCTCTTTACAAGTGCGAATGTGGACGATGGGACGAGGGGAACAAAGAATATGAGAGAAGGATAAACAAAAGAGGGTGAGACAACGAGGACCTTCGAGAAGATTCAGGGCTTGATGCATCCGTGCATAAACACTCGGGTTCAAAAGTTTCAAGCTTTTCATTTTCAGGCTTGACTACTGAAGAAGAATCCTTTCGTGATCAACTTGCTTTTATAATTGAAAATTTAACTATTTACGAAGGAACACAGTCTCGTGATGGAGTAACAAGTTTCTCGTAATTAACGTTGAGAAAAATAGAACGATTTTGAAAGTCACAACAAAATGCTTCAACGCAGTTGAAATAAATGATGACAAATCACCCAGAAAAAACATCTAGTTGGTTCAGCTAGGATCTATTTAAATCAAATAAATTTTTTTCCTTGTCCCATGGCCTATCAGAGCTCTATTCAACTTTAAGAAATGATTTTCTTTCATTCGAATATTTTTATATTTATGATTAATGGAAAATCTATTTTTGCGATTTCCAATTTCAAAAAGTTTTCACAAATTTAACAAGCATGTTGTTGAGCTGCAAAAAATCTTTATAATATTATTTACACCAGATTTAATATTATTATTATTACTTAATATTTCCATGGGCCTGGAACCCTGGGTGGACATAAAAATTCACGATCGTCTGTTTGTTTCGAGACATGGTCCGTTTTGAGTAAGTATAACTTGGGTTTCCGCTATTTATGCACATCCAGAGCGCAATTCGTATACAAGAAATGTTTCGACGCTCTGCGCCACGTAGTGGTCGGAGCGATAAGCTTTGACGCGGCTACCCGAATAAATGCACTCAAATAGAATTATTTATTTGATTCAAATACAGCTTTTTAGTTGAGGCAAATAGAAATTTTTTTGATTCAAATTGAAAAAAATCGAATAAATGATCCTAGTAGATTGAAATGGATCTATTTTCTGGGTGAATAAATGAATGAATCGTTAAAATGTTAATTCAACAAAGAAATTTCAAAACTTTTGGATGCTACTTTACATATTTACATTCATTCGGGTTTCAAAGCACCGGTACGTGCGTAGATATCAAGGATAAGACGTTAAAAGGAAGAAGACCGAAATGGATGAACACAGAAGTTGGCACACCCTGTTACAGAACCTTCTCAATATGCAACGTCACGTTTCAGATTTCAACGCTCTTCAAAGATCATTCTTTTCACTATCCTTTATACTTTCTCATTCTCATTCCATTCTACTTTTTCTTTTTTTTTTTCGAGAATACAAGACACCACTTCGGCGATTTCGTTCTTCGCAGTAAATCGGTGTGCAGGTTTTGGTCGTGGAGCTTCTTGGTTCAGAGAGCTCGACTGGAGCGTCGAGTTGAAACATTTCGATTAATACTAATTGGAAATTAATAAAAGATCGTGGAAGTCTGTAACTCGAAAGGGTTTGAGTTTTCTTGTTGATGCTAAGAAATTGAGGAGAACGAGAACGTTGTCCAAGTGACGCGAACGCTTTCGAGTAGCTTTCGAAATTCTGCTGAACAGAGAAACCGAATCCTGAGGGCGTTGCACCTGCCTGCCATCTTCAGAGTGGAGAACGACCCTTTCAGTAAATTCTCTTGGTCACGAGTCAAAATAATGTGTGAATTTGAAATCAAGTTACTTCAGGAACCAGAAAATCGTGGAACCAGAAAATCGTGGAACCAGAAAATCGTGGAACCAGAAAATCGTGGAACCAGAAAATCGTGGAACCAGAAAATCGTGGAACCAGAAAATCGTGGAACCAGAAAATCGTGGAACCAGATTTGGCTTCCTGGGAGACGAGTCCTTGAAACAAATTTCAAGCAAGGTAATTATTTGTCATCTCGAAAACTTTTGGAAAACGAACGAGACAGAAGAGATTGTTATCGGTTCCTATCAGGGTCCAGAACTGAAATGATAACGAATGGAGTGGGTCCAAGAGATAACGAAATCTACGAGCCTACACACTGCCTCATAAAGCAGGCTGCTCGTAGGTCGAACTCATCTAACATGGAACAGTGCACCGGTGGATATCGAAAATTCTCTTTATCTCCGTTGCCTTTTCTCTGCAACCTCCATTCTGTCACGCTTCTTTCAATTTTTCTTCTCTCCGGTTTAAAGATCCTGCGTGCCCAGAGAGAGGGAGAGAGAGAGGAAAAGTCTATTTCACATATTTTTCTTCGAAACCGGAGCGAGCATTCACTCTCGAACACTTATTCATAGTCTCTATTCGACGCTTCCAGGCAGTTGAAAAAGGGAGGGGTAGAAGTGGAGAACGTTCGGTAGCGAGAGTGGCGCAGAGGGTGGGGCGGATGGAGGGGGGGGGGGGGGTGAATGTATGAAATCTCGAGAAAGCTACCGTCGGGTTTATACATTTTTCATAAATAAATTTCTCGCAGCCGAAGAGCTATAAGCGTGGTGGTCGTAGCACCAGAAACCACGATTGGCCTTTCGTTCACTCAGCATCCCTTATCACGTCCGGCTCTCGAGTATGGGCGAAGAAAAAAAACCTCGAGAGAGAGAGAGAGAGACGAGAACGTGTTTATTCGAGAGTGAGCCTCGGAGAATCGTCGCGAGTCTCAAAACTCGTTGGAAAAAGCGAATAGAAATAGGAGCCTGGCAATATGGACCTTTGCTGGTCAAATCACAGATTCGTGGCAAAATGGACCCCCCAAACTCCAAAGATCCATTTCTGGTCAATTTAAAAAACAAAAATTCAATTTTTTTTTTCTACTAAATGCAGGAATTCGTACAGATAATTTGATATCAACATTTTTGATGGAATTGGTCCTGGAAAATGTTATTTATTATTGGAACATCACGGTGGAATAGCTTCGGAGGGTGAAACGGTGGCCATAAAGAATTTCGTCCAGTATGTGGGCACAGATGTCGTTAATTGTTGACAGCTGTCATCGCTCGCATGCGGGCTCTACAATCACAGTATTTTTGATGCTCGAAAGATTAATGAGAAAGGGAAATTCGAGCGAAATGTCAATGCTACGAATTGTGGGCACATAATAAATGTCCTCGTACTCGCAAACCGGATATTTGAGCAGCGATTTTTGATGCTCAATTATGTTTTTTTATTTTTTTAACTCTTTTCGTAAACTGTTCGTTTTATCCACACGATTTTTTTAACCTTATTTCTTCGATAATATTAAAAATTCTGGATAAAAAAAAGCTCTGCGATCCCCTGCTTCATGGAGGGTTTCTCTTCGTCGTCATTTTTCACTGAAATCCTGATAAATTTCGTGACCATTTTTTCCTATTTTCATGCATGGAGACAGCATTCCTACAACTCGTTTTTACAAATCTATCGAAATTCAATTTTTCTACTAGTTTTCATGTTTGATCTCATCTTTTGAACACTTCTCGGTTTCATTTTTTTTTCGGCTGTCTATTCATTTTTTTTTCTTTCGATTCTACGTTTTCACAGAAGAGCTACTCGTCGTGGAATCAATAAATTCAAAATTTCTTCTGTTTTTTTATTTTATTTTTCGTGTAATTTTTTATTAGTTTTCGATATTACACTTCTCAATGTACACTGCATTGTTGATTTTGGCATGGGGAGGTTTCTGCTCGCATGGAAAAATTTTTTATGGTTAAAAATTTTTTTTTTCTCGGTGTTCTTTTTAAAATATTTCGTCCTCAAGCTGGTGTCATTTTGACGTGAAAAAATAGTTGAAATGTTGAAATTCTATTCGGAGAATTTTGGTAAGAATAGGGAGTCCATTTTAGAAGGAATTTTTATACTTCTGTGAGACTCCGTTGGACACTCAGCAAGATGGACTGAGTGGAGAGGGTGAGAAAAATTTTTTTGGTATTCTCGTACGTTTGGCACAAAAATCGAAGACTATTTTCTGGGGACTCGGGTACGAAAACGTGGTCGAGAATTTACCTACGTTCTTCTTATCTCTTTCGTTACTCCCCAATTTCCGATCGGTGGGAAATCGAGAAAGCCTGAGAGAAAAATTGAGAGTTGGATGGTAACGAGAATCGTGATTGCTCAAAGGAGGACAAGTTTGACCTCGAACTTTGCTTCTCGATTTTTAACGTTTTTTTTCAATTCTCATGCGTTCCTCGATAAAAATCTTTTGACCGCGTCATTAAAGGAAGTGATGAAGTGAAAAATTCTGTAAAAAAGGATTTTTCTGTCCGGAAGAAATCGAATGATAAATTCACTAATTGGATCTCGAGTCGAACTGGATCAAAAGAAATTTCGTAATTCTTTGATTTAACAATATTTTTGGCTGGACACGTACAGGTGAAAAAGTGAAAATTTCGACAGGAAAAAAGGACTAAAAGACTTGGGAGAGAACAAACGTGTGTTGCCTGTCGTGAGTTTCGTCGAATTTTCTACTTGCAGGAAAAAGCTTGTTTCAAACGTTGACATTCGAGTTGTGCACGAGCATGGGCTCCTCTACATGGCAAAACTCACAATTAGTAGTTGGTTCGAGTAACTGCACAAGGCCTGGAGCTGGTCTTCGTCGTTGCTGTCATCCCTCTTGCCCCTCATTGCCATTGTACAATGCTACAACGAAGCTTGCAACTTTGTTCGGTAATTGACTTTTCGTTTAATACTACTGAGATAGAGAGAGAGAGAGAGAGAGAGAGACAAAGAGAGAAAGAGAATTAAAAAGCCTGAGAAACTTTGGATCACGTATACTCCAGTCACTTTCTAGTCGTTTTTTCCTACTTTTTTTTTTCCTTCCAAACTCCAGGATTACTCGGTTTTTTTAACGCCTTTTTCACCCTTATTTTATCCACATTTTCCCTTTTCCGATAAGTCACGTCTCGCCAAATTTGCTCGAAACTTTCGACAGATTTTTGTTTTCTTTTTGTTTCACCAAAATCTCATTCAATCGAAATACTCAATTTAAAAATCGACACTTTGGAATTGAACAAAAATTAAAAAATATACTCGGTTATTAATGCTACTCCGGGAAACTCGATTTTCGATCATTTCGAATCTGGAAGCTTGATCTCTCGAATGCTGCTCCCAAAACAAGAAAAACAAAAAGGAACTGACAAAAAATAAGAAGAATTCTAAATTTTTTTTCAAGCATTTCTGAAAATCAGCAAATTCATCAATTAATTTTTTTGCCAACTGTTAAGCATGGAATTTCGATGGAATATGACGAATGTGCAGTGAAATATCGATCGTTTGATTTTCGTATTGAATTTAATGAAATTAAATTATTTTTGGATATTTTTTATTTCATTGATCATTTTGTTGTTCGATTTCAACCAACGTTTGACGTTTTAATTTCGATGGAATATGACGAATATGCAGTGAAATATCGATCGTTTGATTTTCGTATTGAATTTAATGAAATTAAATTATTTTTGGATATTTTTTATTTCATTGATCGTTTTGTTGTTCGATTTCGACCAACGTTTGACGTTTTAATTTCGATGGAATATGAAGAATGTGCAGTGAAATATCGATCGTTTGATTTTCGTATTGAATTTAATGAAATTAAATTATTTTTGGATCAATTTTTTTATGTGTTCGATATATTTTTCATAAAATTTGTTATTCTCTTATTTCGTATGAATATTTGATCAGGCAACCGAGTGAAAGAGGTTTATGAGAGAAAAAACTACAAGACTCGTTTTTCACAGGAAGAACATTAATAAAGAAACTTTTTTCAACGCCTTGAGAAGTACTCGGAGGGGGGGGGTCGAGTGAATATCGTTCCTGGTTAATTGTGGAATGTGGTAGCAGGACTAATTAAAAGTTGTAATTCTTTGTCAAGCCTTGAGAGCATCGAGTGTCTCAAGACTTGGAAAATGGTCGAATGAAAGAGAATGCGAAGTGGAAATATATGGGAACGAAGAAATAAAGGAAAAGAGCGAACGAGCTTTTTCAAAAGTCCAAGACCTTTTTGTTCCTGGTGATTTTTTTCATTTTTTTTTCTCAGCTTCAACCGTGAAGAGGAGAGGCTGGAGCGAAAGAGTAAAGAGGAAAGGTGTCTGAGACTAATTTCGTAGCCTTATAGGTCGTCATGACTATTTATACTTCAACCCCATCTCGCTGGTTTAAAAAGTCTGCTCTGCAATGAAATTTTTTCCTCACTCGCTATTTTTGTCTCTTGATTATTCCAATGAAACTTTGTCACCAGATCCATCTGTAATGAAAAACTTCCAGCTGAGCGTAATTAAAATTGATAAAAATAGCGAAAAACAAAATTCTTTTCCAATAGCTACAATTCTTCTTCAAACTTGCACAATCTTCGATCAAACAATGTCGATTAGAATTAAAAAAAGATAAAATGTACAAAAATTTTTCTTACACGAAGCTTTGAATCATTCCTGGAACCCAGTAACGAGGCAAATAGTTGCTCCATGAAAGTGTAGCAAATTTTCTGTCAGAATAAATTTCCTCAAATCATTTTTTTTCCTTTCGAAAAAGAAATCAATTTTATCGTGCACTTTTTTTTCTTCATCAGCAAAAAACGAAGAGAATGATAAGTAATTGAACTTCATTATCGCATACGACAAATAATTTTCGAACTGACTGCTTCAATGACTTTGGAAATGTAACTAAAATATTAAAAATATATAAACACTCAAAATGTGAAAATTGTCTAAGGGGGAGGTATAGTTAGAACGTTAAAAAAAAGGCCTTTTTCCGATTTTTTTTTGGCCAAACGATAAAATAATTTACAACAAAAGTTTTTCCGTTTGAAAGATATATATTTAATGTGAACATTGCAATTTTTTTAAAGAAATATATTTCAATATGAGCCGATAATCATCAATGGCCGAGAAAGCTGCAAAAAAAAAACAGATTTTCCGGTGATCAGTCTCGCGCTGCAACAGATTATCTGGAACCAAAAAATCAGGGGGGGATCTTTAGTTAATGATATAATGCTCCGGCTGAACGAAGAGTTTTAAAAAATTTCCATTTTTCACAAAATGGCGGACGTTGAAAATCAAAAGTGTTGTTTTGACCAAAATTTCACTCACATTTTTGACTATAAAAAAAAAAATTATTGTCCAAAAAAAAAATCCTTCTTTCATCCGGAGGACAACTATGTATAGAAAGTGTGATATAAATTTCAACCCGATCGGTAAAGCCGTTCTCGAGTTACAGTGATCACCGACTTCGAGAACATGGTTTCGAGAAAAACGAGTTTAAAGTTTTGAGTACGATTTGCATCCAGATAAAAAAATTTTTTTGTAACTTACATAGAGTCGTCTATTCCTGGACCATATAGTTCACCTTCCCGCGCTTTATCAGCTGCATCTAAAGTCATTTTCAGCTGCCGCCGAGCTACCCTCGCCCCTGGAGTGTTTTCCAGGGATCCCCGGTTAGCGTTCTCGACTCGAATACATGTATTTCGGCGAATAATGGTTCGATTTACATTCAATTGGTCGGAAAATACTCGTAAGATATTATACTTTCAGAAAATGTAATAAACAAAAAATTGGTTTTTAAAAAATTCTAACTATACCTTCCCCCTTAAATGTATTAACGAATTATCAGCATGAAGTTCGCGATCAAGTATATTTGGTACGTAGAAACTTCAGTAGATGAAGGTAATAGTAGATAGACAGAGAGGATTGCAGAGATGGATGATTTGTCAGAAACTTGTGTGTGTGTAAATGGACCCATGAATAGAAGGAAGCGATACAGTGTTAAAAATACAAGAAGAGAGTAGAAGGAGAGAAAGAGGGTTGGTAAAAGGGGACGTGACTGCATTTGGATTGAGCTGAAATACGGGATCAGCTCAGTAGATGATACCGATTGGCTATTTCCAGCAGCAAACCTATTGATTATCTTTGACCGTTTTTACCACTCATCCATTTATTTGCTATTAGATTAATTACAATCAGACGGACAGAGAATCGATGAATACAGCAATGGGTACCTGATCGTCGTCGTTAAAACATTTTGTTTGAAATTTACCTCTGGTGGTATTTTTTCTCTTTGTAGAAATTGACTGTTTCCTCAACGACTGCACTCCACTGTAACAAGAGGTCGAGTGATGTAATGAAAAATATTGGTTCCATCGAAATTTTTACGTAACAAAATAATCCTGGAGTACATTGATCCGTGGAATCATTTGATAGAAAATGTCGTTTCTGTACCGAAACATCGTGACACTAATTGGATTGACAATTGGGTGACACTTAATGAGTAGAAAATAAACATTCAAAAACTCTCAATTCTTGCTTTTTTTTTTTGTAAATTTATAACTTTACAAAATTTATGATGAATCCTTTCGTGATCCAGAGCAGGAAGTCTCGAGATGCCAGCAAGTAATTTCCTAACGATCAGAGATTCCATTTTTTCTTCAAACAGTGCAGAGTAGCTCGAATGTATTATTAAACTTGAGGAGGGTGGCTACATACGACAATATGATAAGAATTTAATAAAATTTAGTGATAACATTCTTCAGCATCAAATGCAATGACAAAATTTTTTTCAAATTTTTCGTCTACATAGTTGTCGAATAATTGGAGTTTACAATATGCAAAATATATACCTATATATATCAGAATCCTATGCTTACGGATGTAAACTCTAGTGTTAAATTACTCGAAAACTATGTAGAAGAAAAATCTTGAAAAATTTCTATATTCATATTTAATCCAAAAGAATATGCTCACCGAATTTTACTAAATTCTAATAATTTCGAATTTTCCTATGCTTTTAACGTGGCAACATTGTTGTGAGTAGCCAAACTCCTTAATCCATGTACGTTTCTACGTACGTTTATCGCGGCAGCTTTCCGAAAACAATAACTTAGTGATCGCAGGGGGTGACTTCCGGATTTCTCTTTCACTTTCTCAGTCTCCGAATATACGATTCATCCGTAAAGCATGGACGAATAATCGGCCTCGAAACGATAGTACAACTTACAGCAACCTGGTAATTAGCAGTTCTGGAGCCGTAGAACATCCCCGGAAATTGCCACCGATTCAGATGCACCAAGAGAGACTGAGAGAGAATGAGAGAACCAGAGAGAGAGAGGGAAGCAAAACAGCATTGAATATGTCTATACAGTAATTATCATCAGACCGTTACGTAGCCCCAAAGGGGTTGGTGCGATCTACAGTGTTCCGTATGGTTGGTTATATAAGGTCATACCTAGAAAGGAGGGAGAGAGAGAGAGTGGAACCACCGTCTGTTGAGGAGTGACATCGCGTGGAACGATACTTGACCCACTTGCCTTTATCATTAGTTCTCTACGGTTGCACCCTTTCTCATTCTTGCCACCAACCCTCGATCCTTCCACAGTCTTACCGAATACTCGATAGGTCTCTATCCTCGACTCCAGTGTGGACGCTCGTCTTGTGAATAGGACTGTTACAAACCATTTCCCAGACACGATTCAAGAGCTTTTACCACATAACCCATGTTCCTGTCTCCTTTCATCATCTTATTCTCTCACTTCCCCACGTCCGAAACCAGCATCCGGTTGTTCCAAGTTCTGAGTTACTCTTGAAGTCGTAATTGACGTTATTGGACTACGATTACGACACTAGTTGAATCCTAACATTCGCAGTTATGAAATCCCCATACTTCATGCACCCGATGTAGTCAAATCGAAAAATTTGATTTTTTTTTGTTATCAAGTTGACACAAATTGGATTCAGTCCTAGAACTTGAAAAAAAGAAGAAATGTTTCCAGGATTTTTGAGTGGAACACACATCGACATTTAGATTCTGAAAAGTTGTTTTGGGATTTTGATCATTCAACGAAATTGGTGATATCAAATTTCTCTGCAGCTGGTTCCTTTACTTTTCGAAGCCTCTTGACTGTGACACTTCCTCAGGTGGTCATATTTATTTTCTGGGGAATATGCAAACGTTTATTTTTTTTTTTCAAGATTCTTTTGAGATTCGTTCGAGCTCGAATGCTTCGAGAGATCTTGATCAGAAATGGTGTTCGATGGTTTTCACCGAGAAAAGACGTATGCTGATTCAAGAGTATTCTTGTTGGATCGATAAATCGTGGGGAACAAAACAAAATTCGTTGAATCCACAAAACTTTTGTTGATTCCCAGATGTTTTCGTGGTAGTGAGAGAAAAAAATGATTTGAACCGGTGAATCGAGTGATGGAATCAACAAATTTTTTGTTGACTCAACAAATTCAATTTTATTCGCCACGATTCGTTGATCCAACAAAAATTCTGTTGAATCAACGAACTTTTTTTCCAGGTATTCGACCGATAATGCTATCGGGACTTTGGACCGTCGAGCATCGGCAATATTGTCCCGAGGCTATCCGGATTCAAGTATTCCTGTGCGGCGATAGGAAGAAACGACAGACGACGAACGATTTCCGTGTTTATCTTTCTTGCATCTTCCAGAAGCGATAAAGCACTTGACCAGAACCGCGTTAACTTTGCGTGTAGCAATTTCCTTTGACCTTGCTTCCTGATCTCATAATCGACAGCATTTTTTTCGTAAACATAAAAAATTCTTTTTTCTCTCTCGTTTTCACATATACCAAGACATTTTATTTTATTCGTACTATACAAATCACTTTATTACAATAAACAACATATATTTACAACATACAAACATATACGATGAGAGTGCGACTCGTATCCTCGTGACAAAAACGCCACGAACTTGGTGATCGAGAGACTTTGGTACGGACAAGGAATATGAAACTAAATAATGATCCAATAATGCTAAGGAGAATAAGCTTTCGATGAAGAAATGCAAAACATCGTCCCTTCACTCGGTCCATCGACCATTTTGCCATCTTAGCTGGTGTTTGTTTCATTCGGGACTTCAAATCGTAAGAATGAAAAAATGAAGTTTTTGGTTTTCATCTTCCAGACCTACTCTGGTTTTTGTGCGATGAATATCTCGAAATGAAAAGCGACCAGGTTCAAGGACAATGCTGCAGACTGCAGGTACGAAGGGCTCAGAAACAAAAGAGATCTCAGATGAAAGGGTCCATGAGGGTAAAATAGGGAAGGGGAGGATGGGAATATTGGGGATGGGGGAGGAGGATCAGTTGTATGCCTCGTGAGTACCGTACCCAGCTGCGTACTCCTGGAGCCCGTGTTCACCCTGGTTTTCTTCGTGGTGAGCTTGCTCTTGAACGTGAAGTTCCTGATGAGGATGATGATGATGAGCTTGCTCTTGAACGTGAAGTTCCTGGCGAGGATGATGATGACCTTGACGCTCGTAGTGAGCATCGGCGCTGTAAGTACCACCGGAATGATCGTTTTTTCCGGAATTGTGTACTACCGCGTGGAATCCATCTTTGTCGGCGCGATAAGTAACGACTCTGATGTTGCCACCTGGCTCCTTGACGCTGTACTCGCCCGTGACACTACTTCCTGGATTGACAATAATAGAGAAGCTTAGAAAAAAGACTGATCAGTCATGAGCTTTTGGGAAGCAATGAGTTTCTGTCGAAAAAGATGGTCGAATGATTGATTTGACTGAAATAAATAAATAAATGAGTCACGACAGCTCTGGAGCTCGATAGCTTGGGACGTGGATGACTTTGAACTGATCCAACTTATTGATAGTGCAAACCAATACAAAAGTAGTGAAAAAAAAAAACAACAAAAAAATAGTAATCGAAGAAAAAGTTTGTTATCTTTCTCAATTTTCACGTTTTCATCTTATGGGCTTGATACCAAACATCTAGAACCAAATTCCAAACGATTTGGATGAGTCTTTATAGACTACCAAACCTCAAGATTTAAAATCCAAAAGCCACCGATTTTTTTCAGATTTTCTCGAAAGTTACAAGATTCTAGTCCAAGACCGCGATCAGCGTTTTGCTGGTCCGATAAGCAGCTTGACTAACCGTCGCGAGTTTCTTTCTGTCCATGAAAATCGCCAGTATGATGATCCTCGACGCCATAAGAGAACTGGTACTTTGGATGAGCGACGTAGTCGACGGTATAACCGTGATGAAAATCATGCTCGGTTCCCTCTTCACCGGAGTCGTGATCGTGGCCTTCACCGTGAATCAAGTGGTTGTGCTCGCTACTGTGATGGACAATGTACGGTACTTTCACTTCGAACTCGGGCCCCTCAACCGGTCCGTGAAAATGCATGAAAGAACTCGCCACGGATACGTGATGATCGTGCAAATGGGCATCATTGTGTTGATGATCGTGATGAGGTTCTCCTTCCAGGGAAATGACACCGGCTTTGGCAGTGCTAGCTACTGCCAGGTAGCTCAGAACGAGCGTTCTCCAGGTGAACCAGGACTGGTAACAGAATGCATTAATTTTTTTAGGAAACAGATAGAGCAAGCATTTTTGGTTGGGATCAGTTTGGTGGAATGAAGGAAACAAAGGCCTGACCTTGGCGAAGGTTAGGGCCTAAAAATTGTTGAATTACGTTCGTGGATGTTGAATCGTAACGTGATCAAAGAAGCTGCTGATTAAGTGTGGTGTTCAAGAGACCAAAGAAAGTTCCTAATATTTAAATGGCAACTTTGGCCATTAGAAACGAATAAAAATGAATGAATCTGATGCAGAGAGAAAAAGAGAGAGAGAGAGAACTGAAATGGAAAATGAATGACTTGGGCCTGAAGCACATGTGCTCTTTGAAGCGACCATCTATTTCCATTATTCTTTTCATCTCGAGCTGACTCGTACAGACAAAGACTTCAACGAGCAAGCACTCGAAACATGTGTGAAACAATCATCATCGGCATCGAACGGATTGGCAAAGAGAGAAGGAACGGTTAGACGATTCGTTGCAGCAATGTGCTTTCGGCACATGTTTTCATAGAGAGAAATAGGAGAAAAAGATGTTATTAGAAAGGGTGGCAGAAAGACTTGGGCAGGGAAGAGATGCTCCATGATTCTGCAGGTCTCTCGTCTGGTACTTTAATCCCAGAAACTTTTCATTTTTTTTTCCTCTCCCTTTCGAAAGAGAATTCTCTGCGGAAATTGCGTGATGAAAGCAGCTGAATTGTTCCAGTCAGAAAGTCCCTGCAATGCGAGAACTGGCTCGAGAATTCTGATTGAATGTTAGAGAGAAGAGTATTTGGACCGTCGCGCACGTGATGCCTTCCATTCCCTCTCTCTCTCTCTCTCTCTCTCTCTCTCTTATTCTTCTTTCTCTCCCCGATGTTTTCCCACATATATGGAAGTCCATATACGCCTCAGACGAGCCAACAACGTCGGATAGCTCTGCGAAAGCGTTCCGGTTTTAATTACGGACTCTCTCGCTGCTTCCCCGCTTGTTGGCTCTTCCAACATTTTACTACAACTTCATTTTATCCGCTGACTTTTCGCTGTTGTTGCAGATGTTGCTGGCAAAGCTTTTACCGAAGAATCATACGCTCTCTTCCTCTGTCTCTCCTTTACCCCATCTCTCTTTCTCTCTCTTTCTCTTTGTTCCTCACTGACGGTCTCACGACATCGACTCGTTCATTGGATTTCTTTCACCCAATATATCGCCCCAGTTCTATCACAGGCCTGATCAATTTCGCTGATGGAACGTTTCTCATTTCCAGCAGCGGTTGGATATCTCCCTCAGACAGTTCAGTTTCCATTAGTTTTTTTAATTTTTTTCCTTCAAACTTTACTTTTAAGCACATTACCATCTCACTCTGCTTCGAGATTAAACACAGAACTTCACTGGTTTCTACTAACCTTTGAGCACCACACTTAATCAGCCACCTGATAAAATCACACATGGATCCGCTAGAACCAAATATTCTTTTGTCGTCACGTTCCAACGTGGTTCAACAATGGACACATCAACACGCGACTTTGTCATTTGAAAAATGGTAAAAATTTTCAATTTCGATCGAATTGGACTCTCATTCGGGTCCAGCAGATCCAGTGTCAAGTTTCAGGCCTTTCTCGTAGTCTTTTGACCTTTTTTCTTTTATTTTTTAATCCGGACCATTGGTCCACTAGTGATTTACGTTGGATGTACCTTCAGAGTCATCTTGTTACGTCAATGTTTTATTGAGAGGCGGTCAGGTGAGAACTGCAACTTTCATACCAGCTGCAGTAGCCTTTTATACCGAGTTTCTTGGCCAGTTATTCTTCGCATCAAACGCACACACATATGAGAGAGAAAGAGGACTCTTTTTCCTACTACCTCGAAAATGCGTGTGTGCTTCTTCCGAATATATCCTCGTAGATGTATACAGCTATTCTTCCTATGATAAAAGTCGATTTTTCCGGACACTGGACTCTGCTCGTTCACGTCACTTCGTCACGGTACCTCTTCCATTATCTTTCCTCTTTCTCTTCCTCCTGAGGAAGACTTCACTTTCCTTTTTTTTTCTCCCTCCCACTTTCCCTCTTGAGTTTCCATTACCCGGAGTCACCTCTCTCTCTCTCTCTCTCTCTCTCTCTCTCTCTCTATCTGTCTTCTTCTATCATAGACAGCAGCATTACGGACACGTGCCAGTCAGTACGTGTGTGTTTTTCAGAGTCATAGTCTCTGAACCGCAACGCCACTGCGCTACCGGCCTTCAGACAGCTATTTTTCGAACGCCTAGAACTTGAAGATTTTTCATTTTTATTCCGTTCTTCCAGGGCTCAGAGCCACTCAGCACTATTTTTGTTGCCAGAAAATTTTGGGATTTGGACGTATCAGGAGAATCTAAAATTTTTTTGATTATTCCTTCGAGGTTCCTCGGAACAAAATGCCCAGAATTCGTTGATTTGACACTTAACCAGAATTTTCTTTGATTCTGTTTGATTGCTGCTTCCAAAAGATCGCAAATTTTAATTCGTTATGCAATTAAAAAAAAAAAAACAAAAAAAAAAATGCAAAATAAAAATCGCAATGGTCTAGAACATGGACAGAAAAAAAATGTGAAAACGAAGTTTCAGCGAGCTATTTTTCGAACGCCTAGAACTTCAAGATTTTTCATTTTTATTCCGTTTTTCCAGGGCTCAGAGCCACTCAGCACTATTTTTCTTGCCAGAAAATTTTGGGCTTCCAGAATTTTGGGATTTGGACGTATCGGGAGAATCTAAAAAAATTTTCATTATTCCTTCGAGGTTGCCGCGAAAAAAGATTTGACATTTAATCAGAATTTTCTTTTTATTCTGTTTAATTGCTGCTTCCAAAAGATTCCAAATTTCAATTCATTATGCAATTAAAAAAAAAAAATGCAAAATACAAATCGCAATGGTCTAGAACATGGACAGAAAAAAAAATGTGAAAACGAAGTTTCAGAGCATGAATCCCAAAACAGCACTCTGATTTAATCAGGCCCAAATTACTCCACGAAACAAATGAAAAGTAGGTGAAAGTTGAAAGGATCAATCGAGATAGTCCTCGAAGGACGAGTTCGACTTCACCAGCCAGGACGTTTGTGGACTAAGATCGTATTTGCGATAAGACACGTGCAGATCGTAGGAACAAGAGAGAGAAAAGAAAGAGAGACGTGATGGTTAGTTTAAAAAATAGGAGAGAAAGAAAAAGGATTTTGAAAGAGAGTAGCAGGCGACGACGAGAATGCGAAAAAAGGTGAACACGAAAGCCTCCATTCTCAGACTCAGCAGATCTCATTCGCGAGTAAAGAGTTATACGAATAATTTTCAAAACTGTCAAGAAAGAAGCTCTGCCACAACTGCCAACGTGTCTCTCAGCTCATGGGATATTTAGAGCTTCTCTAAAATTCGTGTAAACGTACGAAGAATGACTGGCAAAATACTCACAAATGTACTGAAAACCGTTGCCCCATAAAATGGCGTAAAACCAACCGATTTTGCCTTTCAAATTTATCCATCCCTCGCCTTTTCTCTTTTTCACTGTTTATATAGACTTTGGGTACGACGACGTAAGACGAGGCAACGTCATAAAATTCGCCACACAAATCTCTTACCGTAGGTAAATGCTGCGTGTATTATACAAACTCGATGCATACGTCATGTTTATTCTGCTCATGCATAGGTGAACCTGCGTCAACGTTAAATTTAAACATATCAAATGAATTTTTGTTTTATTTTCAATAAAATTTTCTCTCTCTGAATTTTTCTTTCTGCCTTCAACGAAAGAAAGAGGTAATTAAACGAATGAATTTTCACAATATATTCACGTTAATTAATTGCTTCGTTGTCAAAGAATTCTGAAGATATTTCGTCGAATAACTTTTTTTCACATCATTTCAGTCACTCTATTCGATTCATTATTATAAATACGAACAAAACGATCAATTTAAAACCGAAAAAGGAAATGAATTAAAAAAAAGAAGACAAAAAAAGAAATTGAAAATTAAAAAAAAAAATTTTGAACAGAATAAAAAATAAAAATTAAATATGAGTATAATTACAAACAAAACGATCATTTTAAACCGAAAAACGAAATGAATTTAAAAAAAGAAGACAAAAAATAAAATTGAAAAAAAAAAAAAAAAAAAAAAATTTTTGAATTGAATAAAAAATAAAATATAAAATCTAAGTTATGAAATATGTGCAGATTCCTCGTTTTTCACTCGAAACGATGCAAATAAATGTAAGAGTAATTTAACGGTAATCGTGGGAGACGAGCGTCGGAGAAGATTCAATGTTGACGCAAACTCCAAACGTGGATGACGACTTAAGACACCACGAGAAGAATCTCTCGCACCGTACGCATTTCGCCGTTCCGCCATACGAGCATACTTTTAACGCGCGTTAAATCTCCCATTAAAAATTATTCCTACCAATCTCACATATATTTTCTCAACGATGACGAGATCGCACTTTCTTTCATGATAAACAGAGTGACGGTTTCTTCCTTGAAAGTTTACTCTTTCTTGTAACATCTCTTTAGATTTTTGCTCGTTATTATGGCCTCAAACACTTTTCATTTCAAGAAGCAACTCATTTATTATTACGCAAAGAAAATCCTTGATGAGACCAGAAAAAAAAAGTCACTAAATCTATTTTGACAGAGGACTCAAAATTCTAAAGATTTCAATAATTAAAATTTTTATTGAATAAATATTTTTTATGGTGTCCAAAAAAAAAAAAAAACAAAGTTCGAAAAATAAATTTTTCTTTGGAATAATCATTGTTTAAAAATCTTCGGTATTTGGATTGAAAAATTGGATGAATCGGATACGAAATTGAAAAAAAAAAAAAAAAAAAAAAAATCTGTAATTAAGAGACAAAACTTTGTCTTCGTTTGAAAATGTTGATGGTCGACGTGACATCGAGGATAAAAGAAATCCATTGGGCTTCTTGATGTATTTTAAGGACGTGCAAGCTCCAAGACCAAATATTTGAAAGTGAATCAGAAAAAAAGAAATGATAAAATCGAAAAATCTCAACATACGAGTCTGCCTTTTTTTAAAATCGTGAACAAAACCAATGAAAAGAATGTCGTACGAATGAAAAAAAAAAAAAAAAAAAAAAAAACACGAGGATTTTAGAGCGAAAATTCAACCTGAAACGTCTCATATACATATCAGAAAAATGGTAGGAAAGCCAAGCGGAAGTTGGCTCGACGATAGAACGTATAGAAAGACTGACAATCGAGCGGTCTTTTGTCGTCGAACGAAAACGTCAGCTCTCTCGAGGAAAATAAGTATCGAACTCGAGAGTGATCGAGCGCGAGAGAAAGAAAGAGAGAAACGTTTCTCCATATACAGAGAGTTTGTGGTTTTACGCGTTCTAGAAAATCATTCGTGCGAAACTTGAGAATTTTTTTTTTTTTTTTTTTTTTTTTTTTTTTTTTCTCGTCCGCAAGCTCATTATATCTATTCACTGCGAAGCTTAAAGCTTGAGCGAATGAAAAAAAAAATAAAATGAAAAATAATAGGCGTTTCATGATCGATAGGAAAATGCATTCGTGCAAATTTTTTTTTTTTTTTGTTTCGTGCAAATTTTTATTCGATCGAAACTCCGATACGAACCAGTCGAGCACGAATATCATATTTTTTTTTTTTTGTTGTTTTTTTTGTCGTTTCGAGTACTTAGTCAAGAATATTTCACACTTTGATTCACAGCTTAATATTCTACCCGGAAACAATTTATTGATTTCGAGATGGTCCGATTTATTCATCGCTCTTCGAATCTTCATATTTTTCATTTTTAATAATAATTATGCCTTCGAGTTTGAATTGATTGAACGAATAGAAAAATCGACGAAATTCTTTCGAATTTTGAAAAAAAAGAAAAAAGATTATGGAACTCTCGTAAGCAGACTTAGAAATCAATTTTGAACAGAATTTCATCACTTTTATTAAATTAATTAAAAAATTTTTTCATTATTATTCATTTATTATTATTATTTATTAGATTAAAAAAATTCCATAAATTTCAGAGTATTTTCGTACTTTAGTCAATCAAAAACCGAGATTCCAACGATCGATTGTTTCGTGGTGAATCTATATTTGAAAAACTCCTGAAAATTCTTATCGAAATAAAAAAAAAATGTGGATTTGTTTCGTTGAATTTTTGTCGGACGAGAACGAATCAATAATTGTATAATTCTGACAAACTCAACATTTACTGCTTTCATTAGCGGTTGGCAAAACGTAGCACCGGAGAATACGAGAGAAGAAGCACGAAAAAGAGAAAAGCGTAGGAGACGAGACTTCAGGGGTTGAGGAGGGATGGAATGGGGGAGGGGGGCGAGGAGGGTGGGGGGGGGGGGGGGGGGGGGGTAGAAAAGGTGGAGGATTACAAGAAATAATGCGTTGCGTGGGCTACTCGTCGTCATGCACAGCAGTGGCCACACTATATGCGAGATTAGGTATGGAAAAAGAGGCGGAGAGAATGGGAAAAGGGGCGAAAGCACTAACCCCTACATCCTGTGGGTGTACGAACGTCAGTGAGCTCTGAAAACCAGTGTGCCTGTATAATAATGTCGTTTTATTTCGTCGTAGATTCATTTGCGTCCTCTCCATTTGGCGTCTCTTTTTCTCTCTTTTATTTTTTACATTATTTTATTTAAATTTTACGATTATTCACATTCGTCCTTTTCCATTTTATCTTTTTTTTTTTTTTTTTTTTTTTTTTTTTTTTATCGTGAAATTCGTTTTATATTTTGCTAATTATTTCAAATTAGAGTAGGCAAAAAAATTACGCGAATTTTGGGCTAACGATGCGGAATCATTCGTCATGATATTCTCTGAGGAAAGAAAATATTCTTCGAACAGGAACATCGCAAAGTTCAATTAAGCGCTGGGTCAAGTGCTAAAAACCTTTTGACTGACCGTAACTACACTCCCGGCACGAAAATATTGAAGATAGAAAAAAGTTGTCGGGGACTTTTTCGTAGGAAAATAGGTGCTCTACAAAATTGATCTGATCCATTTTTACCCTATCTCTGACCATTCAGCCAGGAAATGCGGTCGACTACGACGATCGTCGACGACGGTCAAAAAGTGGTCAAAACGCATATTATTTCTCGTTTTCACACTCTAATAATCACGAATTATGTTCGAATCAATCATAACCCAATTGAATCGATAAAAAAAAATGGAAAAAAAAAAAAATTTACAACATCGATAGTCGTCGAAAAATAAAAATTAGTATCGCAATCGTTTAAAATGAAAATTTGACTTCCTCATTAGAAAAATTCATCATGAAGCAGCCTGTATACTCCGAAAATATCTGTGCGAATCCTCACGGCGTCTCGCACCCAACGGATTTAGCCAAAAGCCAGAGCTCTAACTCTCTCCCTGTCGCTTAACTTTTCTGTCTTTCTCTCTCCCATTCTCTCGTCCGGGAGGCGTTCTTTCTCCGGGGTAAAATTAATGGGTGAATATATTCCGCCGAGGGGTTTCAAGCCGAGAGGGATAAAGAGAGAGAGAGAGAGAGAGAGTGAACTCTCACCTCTTTCATCCCCCTGCTGGTTTGAACGGGGTGCTCGTAGTAGACCAGCGGTTAAAACAAGAAAAAGTACGAAGAGGCAAGAAGAGGAGACTGGCGACGTGAGTGTGTTCCTTCCTCTCCTTTTTCGACGACGCCTCTTCACTTTCTCGAATATAATTCGTGTATAACGTTAGCATCAAGTGCCTCTCTTATCCACTGTAAAACCCTAAAAGTTAACTATATAATCTACATGTGAATTTCGTACCCCGAAACATCCACTTCATTCGTTCAACGACAAACTTCCATTTATTTTTTTCCTGTCAAAACGATTTTTTTTTTATTTTTTTTTTTTTTTTTTTTCAACTCTCTTTCTCTGTCGAAATAATTTCAGCAACAGCTTGCTCTGCTGCTGAAAAGTAACTTTCGTTAGCTCCGATATAATCTGATTTGTTTCGAAAGAAACGTCAAACAACTTTCGACAGTTTTGAAAGAGAATTAAAAGTTACTTTTATTAGCTCAAACATAATATTAATTTCACAAAAAGATGTCAAATAAATTTCATGAGAGAGAATCTGAAATGGAGGGGAAAAAAAAATTGTGAATTTTTTTATTGGAATGATTTTCTGGAGCAGGACAATTTATTGGATTTTCGTTTTTATTTTCAAAAATGAATGTTGGGAGCTTTGAAATCGAATTTGAATACGTTTATTGTTTGGTCAAATTAATCTAAAAATCTGGGCACAGAAATATTTTCATGCAAATTTTTTCAACAACGCCATACGTAATTAATTATAATAATAATAATAATAACGCAGTGGAATAATTGATCGTACGTCATAACTGTTTTTACATGATTCGCGTGTAGCTATGTAAATAAAGATACATAAAAGACGGAAGAATAAAAAAAAAAAAAAAAAAATTGGTCGATGCAGGAAAGCACGAGGAAGTCAGGAAATATAAGCA
This sequence comes from Campoplex capitator, assembly GCA_037576405.1. NCBI lineage: Eukaryota > Metazoa > Arthropoda > Insecta > Hymenoptera > Ichneumonidae > Campoplex > Campoplex capitator. Next base: position 3,949,412 of record JARBWI010000023.1, read on the forward strand.
AAGTGGTTACGGCGGTGCATGGTCAGACGCGAGTGAAATCGTGACTATGGACAATACCGAAATATTCACTCGTGCAAACTCTTACGAATTTTCAGGCTTCATTGTTTCGTAAGCAAATAATCGCTCAATCAGAGAATCAACCATTCGTGTGCTCGTAAATTACGAGATTTTTTTTTTACCTCGTCGATCTTACGTCGTTCTCGTATTCGCAATATTTTAATACACGATTTCTTCGAAAGTCCAATCAGATCATAAATCTTTTTTCTTTTTTATACATCAATTAAAAATCATTTTGAATGATGAAAACATTAACATATTATTGTTGAATAAATAAAATGGTTTTTGAATAACAATAATACGAAATGCTTTCTGCAAGCTCAGTAAATTTCGTGGCTTTTCCTTGAAATTGAAAATTTGCAGAATTCAAAGTGAAGTCGAGCGAAAAAGAAATGGAACAAATATTGAGTTTCTGGGAATGGAAGTCCAATTTATAAATTCATGTTTACATCAGAAAGGAATGAATCTCATTAGTAGAAATATTAATTTCATCTCTGAAAAAAATATAATAATCCAAGGAACATATGAATAATTTGTATTAAAATGAAAATACGTAGTGGAAAAGTGAAGTGGAAAATGTTGATCGAAGGAAAATAATGAAGAGTGAAATAATAATTTTGAATTCATAGACTTATCATAGAATGTATGTAATCAAAAGTACGAGAGATATAAATGAGAATGTTTTTTCCATTCATATTTGGACAGGTGAATGAGAAAAATTTATCGAGATATTTAAAATGTTTGAATCAATTTTATTTATTTTTATTTTTTTTTATTTCATATCGAGCTGCTCATACGATTCTTCATTATTTGGTATCCATGTGTAAAATTATCCATTAGTACGAACGTGCATAGAGTAGAAAAAAATTTAAAAAAAATTAAAAAATAAATAACGGCTGTAGAGCAAATGAGAAAAATAATCATCATCACTTTCCTTCCTATCAACGATCCATTAGCACGAGCGATATAAGCGTCAGAGAACTCGTGCGCGAGAGTGTACAATTTATCGAGAAATAAGATTGTATTCGTTACGGTGAGAGATGAATAACTCTCATTAAGATTGTTGACCGTGAATGTCGAAAATAAAATAAAATAAAATGTTGAAGTAAAACTAAAGCCATAAAACATAAGCAGTCACGGTAATTTGAGTGAGTCCAACGAGCAAGAACCGAAACGAGTGCGTTGAATTGCTCTTAAATTCATTAAAACGTTATTTCACGTTTAAAATGTTTGCTCAATCTCGATCTTTAAATTGTAATCTCCAGAATCGTTTGTTTCCATTTTTAGCGAAAAAATTCACGAAGATCTGAATCCAAAATAAACAAACTGCAGAACTTTTCTTCATTCTTTTATTACAAATGAACATGAATATTGCAACGAAAGTTTTTTTTTTTTTCGTTTGCAATAAAAATCCAGGATCATGCATATTGTTTTTTTCAATAAAATTTTTATCACTATTTTTATGAAGAATGATGAAAAAATAAGTATTTTAAAACCTTTCAGATCCAAAGTATTTACCTGCCATTCTGTCATTCATTACAAAACTGCTGCAAAATTTAATCAAACTTTTTTAATTAAAAGTTATTCCCGGAATTTATTGAACAATATTGATTTTGCCAACCTGCGTTCAAACGTTTCATTGAAACAAATGAACCATTTTTGTTTTCATATTGATATTAGATTTCGTGATTATTCAATCTCGCAAGTACCTCGTAGCAATTTCGTGAAAACAAATTATCGTTTGAACAGATGAAAATAATATAAATCGAATAATATTTAACAAAATCAATGAAAAAAATGAATATTCGAAAATTCGTGTCTGACTCATCACTAAATATTGATACAAAATTTTTTAATTATTTTCATTTTCCAACGCGGTGTAAATACTCATAAATCGAAAAAAAAAAAAAAAATAGAAAAAAAAAATATCAAAGTACATTACTTCGAAGTGTCATCAAAAATTTCTCGAACGTTAGATCTTTTTATTATCGATGCGTACGAAATGTGAAAATTATAACTCACGCCTGAATATATATCCACGTTAAACCAACGCTGGTTTCTCGCAGGCGAAAGTTACGACGATCAACATACGGGAGTATGCATGCACGCATAACGCTAGTTAACCATCGACGTACTAGACATTACCTAGTTATACATTATGTTCGACGCGAGCAAAACTTCCAGAGATAATGTCTTATTTTATCCAGCTGTTCAATAACTCGTAAAAATTGTTATTTCACGCGCATACAAGACGTCGAGATGCAACACGTTTTATTTTTGCCTCATAATTTATCAACGATTTTGTTAGATTTTTTTATCACGAGTTATATTTCGTCTGATGATCTGATTGAGATTATTTAATATTTCAATTGATAAATTTATTTATTTATTTTCACTTTTTTTTAAATTTATTTTTTTATTTAATTGGATTTATCGATTCAGCTTGAATTCGGCTGAAAAGTCGTTATTTATGCTCATAAAAAAATTGGCTTGAATCATTTGTTCGTAATTTTTTAATACGAGAAACGAGATATGGTCAGACGTGAAATTGGATGGGGCCGGGGAGAAAATAACCGCTTCATTTGCATCGCGAACGTGCAAATATTTTTATGACTTCCGTTTCTGTCTGTACCGATGCGAAAAAATTACGGTTCGAAATAAAAACAGTGACTGTTGGACACGCTTTAAAGTTGTGCAATTATTTTCGAATAATCATATACAAATGGTCGACGCCACGTATTTGCATTCCAAATTGAGGTTCGTCAATTTTTATTGAGATCCTAATTTATTTTGTTCCATCGTCAAATAAAATAAAAACATGAAATACGATAAATTTTATTCGATAATAAATATCAATATTCGGTTCACTGAAAAATACATTTTATTTTTCCTCAAACAAATACGAGAAATTGTAATTGAGGAAAACGTCAGTGTGACCAGTCAAAATAATTTGTTTTTTTATTATCGTCAAGAAAGAAGCAACGAAACAATGACATTTTTTTGCCCACTGCAGTAGCCCCTTAATTGCTTAGAATAATCAACAAGAATTAAAAAAAAAAAATTTTCGTACATTTTCATTTGCCAGCTAATTAAGAAAAAAATAAATTCACTTTTACAATGTTAATTTCTCGGAGCGAATGAACATTCTTAAGGGGGACCAGAATACCGAGGTTTTTTTTTTTCATTTGCAATAACTGTGCGCGTATATATTTTTCCCTCGCGACGGACAAAATGACCGGATAAAATTCTCACGAAAATTTAAACGCGGTCAACGCGAGACGTGAACGTACATTGGACGGGTGGGGGCGAGAGGGAGGATTGTGGGAACGATCCCAAAAAATTCCAGTGGCATGGCGAGCAAGGGAAAGAAAGAGAGAAAAGTGAGAAACGTTGAAGAAGCAAGCACGGGGAGGTTTGCATGTCGTCACGTGTGAGTTCCACCGGTGCTTGGGACTGTGTGCGATGTAGTACTCGCACGAAATAAAAAAATAAATAAAAAACCATGAAAATGAAAGAAGAAAACAGGGAGCTGTACACAGCATGGTAAGTTTAATCGCGACGTCGCGCATGAGCGCTTTACGCCTAACGACGGAAAATTATAATTGTACACGTTGCCAACAGCACGTGCGAATTAAAATTCTTTTTTCCCCCAACCCTTGATCTCCGCAAATTTTTTTTTTTTTTTTCTTTCTTTTTCGTCGCTGCCACCTCCCTTGTCTCATTCTCGTATGCGTAATTGCTTCTCCATTTTCATTTCCCTTTTCCACGTCCAATTTTTTTTTCCTTCTCATTTTTCCCTGGGCCAACGTCTCTTCATATTTTATTTATCAAAATGAACCAATTTTTTGTTCGTAGTTTCCTGTTGGATCGTATTTTTATTCATTGAAATCAATGACCGCATCACATCGTCGAAGAAATAACTTGTAATTGAAAATCCGAAGGTCAAATTGCACAAAATCTGCTTTACAACGTGATCGACCTGTTGATCGAGCTTAGTGTTTCTTCGCAGTAGATCGGAATCGCGTAATCCGGAGATACAGTCTGTATTTTCTTCTAATGTCCTATGCTAATCTGCCTCTCTCTTCTCCCCCCCCCCCCACCCTATGCCACCACTCGGCCTATCTGCCACCCTGCATCTGATCCAGTTAAACCATACGACGTATTTGAATTGCAAAGTAAAGTCTACGCGGAATTGCTACACTCAATGGAGTTTGCGACAATAGAACACTTAAATAAGCTGATTAGACCATTGAGCAAATAGATTTTCTACGATTGATGCTTTAGGTTTGTTGATCTTATCAATAAAACGAATATTTAAGACGCACATTTGACAGCGTACATTCGACAAGGCTCGCAGCGATGTAGTTTCCGTTTTGATGTCAATTGTTACTCATCGAATACAGTGAGACTGCTTCTCCGAGTAATCGATATCGTTAATGAGATTGGTCGACAAAAGACATGTTTTTTAAAGATTCTTTTACGAGATAACACCGAAAAGTGACGATTAGAAACGAATCTCTGGACTATAGCCCTCAGGGTACGGACTGGGTTAGCCTAACCCGAGCGAATGTTGAAAGTTGCACCATTTTGGAAGAAGTCGATGGTGGGGGTCCGGAGCGAGGGGTTCTTAACAGTAAGGACTACTAGTAGGCACCCCTCGATCCGAAACTCCACCATCGACTCCTTCCAAAATGATAAAACTCTCAAAATTCGCTCGGGTTACGCTAACCCAGTCCGCACTCTGAGGAATAAAAATACAATCCTGAGTCTGGAACACAATGACGCACCTTGGGACGATTTGAACTTATGTAGCATTCGTTTTGACGGATTCGCTGAGTCGGTAGAAGGTTACTGCTTTGGGCGTAGAACATCCCAAATGACCTTGAAATGAAAGAAAATGGGTTCGTTAGCAACAAGTACTCGAGGGTTGAAAGGTGGAGTCTTCATTCAGCCATACATCGATGGTGACGACCTTTGCCAAAATCTAGCGAAATTCCTTTGTTGGGAATTGATATCGTGGATGACCCTGGACCGGATGGAATAAATTTTTCCAAATGTTTCTCATGGGGTGTGAAAAAAGTATCGGTTAATGAGAAATCGTTAAGGGTTGAAAGGTTTCATTGTTTCCAGGAATTTCCCTCGATCACTGTAACCGCAAAGGGAAAAGGGAGAGTCACCAGTGTGTCCGGCTAATTACGGTACATTGATTTTAGCCCCAGGGGGCTACAAACGCCCCTGGTGTGTTGTACGTGCGTTGATTATACCGACGGAATGGACATCGCGACCTCTGCCCCTCTGCACTAACCCCTTCAAAGCCTGGAGCCAACTGCCGACATTGTATATCTTGATGGCCATTTCCCGAACAACGTTACCCAATTATCTGGTCTATATAGAGTGTTACATCGATGGCCCTGCCCCATCCGGAGCCTTCATCTTTTCTTTCTGCTCCTTCAGCCCCTTAAATTCTTCGCTTTAATGACACTAGCACCGATGCTTTGTCTAGCTGGTCTTGAATCTCTGGCAGTATTGTTCATTGACACATGCTAACGTAGGTGGTTGAAGCAATCAGCCTGAGGAAAACAGGGAGAGAGACAGAGCAACGCAGAGACTATTTCGAAACACTAATTTAGAAGACCCAGTTGGGAAATTGTCGTGTCGCTATACGCCACAAGTAATCATGATTTCTCAGGCATTTATTCCCGCTGCCAAACAGCCATGAAACCCTATTTCAAACTTGATGAAATCAGAGATTCAATGAGATTTTAAATCGAAATGGAAATGTAACAATATTCCATTTAACTTCAGAAATCAGGTATTGCAGTCCGGAAAGGGTTGGATGCTTTTGTATTAAGGATCATGAGAAGAAGAATATTATTGGGCTTGCAGACCTACATCTGGTAAAATAGTCAGTTACCTGAACATGTGACTTACCGAAGTAAATGAGGATAGAAGTGTTCTACGTCGCCTCGAGTGGCCTTGGTCTCCAGTCAGCCACATTCTCAGCTCAACGGAAGCTTTTACAGATTCCAACAAAACTCATCCGATATATCAATTGGAGTTCTGAGTCTGAAGCTGTATGATTTCCCAAAAGTTTGTTATGAGGATCCAGTATCAGGAACTCTCTGTACGACTGAGGACAGAGATGACATCATGCTTGGGGCATAGACTACTGAATCACCACATTTCGAATGGTTCGACGAGTGCACATGGGTCAACGATTTCTATGGATGGGGTTAATACGAAGAGAATATCTAACAACGTTGGTCAGCCGTTGAGACTACGACTGTAACTGTAGCGAAGCGAGGGTGTTAAGTTTAACGTGAGTTGGGAGATGGAAGCTTAGTTTCGGTTCATCTACATACGTAGTCTTAAGAATGAAAAGGGCTCAAGCATCATGACTCGGTACAGGCAAATGTGATGCGATGATGACCTTTTGGATTGAACTTGGTCAGGCTGGGGGGGGGGGGGGGGGTAGCTTGTGGTCAGTGGATCGGTTAGATAGCTCGGCTTGACTATGCCATAAGGATATGGGACACATGCTATATGTGCAGATTCTCGAAGCTCCGGGCTTCAGTATGCCAGCATAAGGGGCTTGGAGTATACGCCAAATGCAGAGAGACACACAGAGGCCGGGGTTATAGGATGCAAACCGGGCACGTACTCGACAAAGCTCTCCCTTCTTCCTCACCCTCTTTCACCCTTCGATAACGAGGTGCTAATACGACGTAATTCAAATTATGCCAGTCTATCTTTCTCTCTCTCTCTCTCTCTCTCTCTCAGCCCTTGCCTCGTTCCGGTTCTTGAGACACATACTCGAAGTTGTTTCAAGTGTATGAGGGGTTGGAGAATCGTTGCATCTCACCCCTTAACAGCATCAAGGAGCCTTTGTTCCTCGGTCCTACAACTGCACATAACTCTACAGCTCCTTCATTCAACCGGTTTCTCTTTACTGAAACTTCTGAGTAGGCAAACTCTGATCGCGTTCTAGTTTATTTTTTTCTTTCTTTCTTTATTTTTTATCTTTTTAATCCATCAAGATAACCTACTGCAACGGATCAACGCTTGAGTCCGTGTACAAACAATTTATTAATGACAATGGAGCCGTGCCTGGAGTGGGTGCCCCACGCCGTCATACGGATACGGCTAATGTAGCCAGGCCAAGGGAAACGAACGATTAATAATGATTCGAATCACCAGCACCAACGAGCAGAAACCTGCCCCCAACTCATCCTCCTCTCTCACCAAGAGCCTTCAAACTCCATCGTCCAGCACCATCCTCTCGAACACACATTTGTGAACACGGATCGCTAACCCTACCTCCGAGGGGAATAATTCATCAACGACGGCCCACCCTCATCCTAGCGGTAAACCTGCCTATCCATAGACACCTCCGGAGTCCTGGTTTCCATCGTAATTGTCCACCACACCGTGAAAACCACCTCCATCGACACCCTCGTCCTGCCTTACCGCTCTGACCTTCCCCTCCAGGCACGACCAAAATTTCTCATCATCTGCTGTGCCTCCTTTCCCATATCCAAGGTCAATTGACACCTTGATCCACCATCCTCCGACGCTTTCACCTTCATGAAGACACATCCCGAAATCGTACTCGATCCTGATGGAAAATTATTCAGTATTTTCTACGGTTATCATAGTGATTCGTAGATCATGGATGATCAATCTTCATGGAACATTCCGGTTGGACCTGTTCCGCTAAGGGAAGTTTGAAGAGACTTCCAAGTCGAAGTGATCATGAAATATGATTTCTAGGACTTGATGTCCAGCATGTCCAACTATGGAAGTTGAAAATTCTTTTTCGAAATGAAGAATCTTTGATGCAGCATTCAAGCTCTTCCACCGGATTTCCATCGTCATCTTCGTCTCTTCTTAACAAAATTTTAACACTAATCTTTTTTCGTCAATGTTCCTTGATACAAGACGAACGAAAATTTTGATCATGTCACGGTACCATTATCGAACGTTCCTAGTCCAGTTATCCAGTCACTTCGATGTCATAGAGCGGTTACTTAACCGCGAAAACCAGGTCACGTCGACGAGACCTACCGCAAACGGGTTTCCGCTTCCTTTCTTTTCACCCTCCCTCTCCCTCACTCTCTCTGTCTCTTTCTTTTTAGCTATTCCAGCTCGGGCTGTTCGATCCCTCTGCAAACATCCTTCACCAACGATTCTTCACTGAACCAATTTTTTGCCCTTCCTTTTCCTCTTCCGTTTATCATTCACCGTAAAAATAATTCAACGCTGATTGATGGAAAAATCGAGCTACGAATTCCCTCGACCTTTTTACTCCTTCCTCGATGATGATCAACCCTCGCTCCGGCAATTCGCGGATCGTTCAACAGGACGCGAACCTTTTTTATTTTCATTCTCATTTCGTTGCCATTATGACTAGTCCAGTCATCGAATACTCGACAAAAAATCATTTGGGCTGATAAAAAAATCCAGTCGCTTGGCTACTACCATCAACCTTCAAGACGTCACTAACTTAAGAGTCGAAATTTGTGTGAACCTCTCTGAGTTTAATATCTGTGGACCAGTCATTGATTCGCAAACGCCATTAAGCCTTTAGCTGCCATTGTAGCAAATTTGCTACGTCTACTTTCACCCCGCCTGTAAAAACATGAAGACGTTATAGCGGATGAATTAGTTTGCAGTGCTATCAATCCATGCTAGATAGAGCTCCAGGTGCCAGGATAGCTTGAAATTCAAACGTAAACATATGAATTATTTCAATATAGCGATAATGTTGCCGTGAAAATATACGATGCTTGGCGTCTGCTGTCCGTTTTCGTTAAAAAAAAGTAAGAAAATGGACATTCTCGAAATATTTTCTGATGGAATTGGATAAACGAAGCTTGACTAGACACACTAGCCTTTGAAGATTCGTCATTGAATTGGAATAATAGTTCGAACTAAGAGTGTAAAACCGTCCAGGCAGGAAATTTTCTCCATTTCGAAAACACTATTTCCCAGGCTCTTATCGATAAAACTATGGTTGAACATTTATGGTCTACCCTTTTTCAGCTATACTACCAGAGGGAGTAATTTTAAGCCGTTCAGAAATAGGTGTGGCCGTTAAAGGGTTAATTATTTATTTTCAGTAAAAACTTCCAGTAGCCAATACTAAATTTCTTTTAGTTTGAGCACCCGATTGATTTCTGGTCGAGAGATTGTAGCGTCGTAACGTACAAATGCGAGAGCTAAAATTAAGTCGAAATATTAGGCAGTTCATGCAGAAATAAAAAATTGAAAAACAAACTTCCTCGGATAATCCTCAAAGTAGATATAGAGATACAATCGTTATCCGGGAGTATCGTTGAATCAGTGTCACAGAGATTGATTCGATGAAAAATAAATAAACTATTATCTTCTGTGTAAGAATATTAATGAACCTGAACATCCTTCGATGGATTCGAATAAAATTTCTAAACGGTATCTCGGCATCGATAGCTTCGAATGAAATCGAATACGTGATATCCTGCCTGAAAATCTGGCATTTATTCTCGGATGCTTGACGTGACCGAAATCCAGGAAGAAAGTTGAAAAAAAAAAAAAAACAAAAAAATAAGCCACTTTATCCGAACGAATCTACCAGTCGATATAATCGTTTCTCATCTGTATACAAAGACGGAATCGAGGGAAGCTGGGATAGGAAATGTGTTTGTGATATCGTGCAAAACTCGCGACGTTTTGCCCCCCCCCCCCCCCCCCCCCCTGGAGTGAGCGTCGAATGTATACGTGAGCCGAGAGAGCTCCGTTGTTATCGGGCATTTCTATAACTCCGCTTCGTATATAGGCTCGTTGGGATTTGATATGCAAACCTCGTATCGCCATAGTATGGCTTCCGATTCCACATAACACGAGCGACTTCTCGCCCGAGAACGACGGTAAGAGATTTTCTTTTTTTTCCCCTTTTTTTTCTCGTTTTTTTGTCTTCTTTTTACACTCTATTTTTTTCGACTTACCGACTCCTTGTTATTCTTTCTGTAGAGTTTCTCGCACATCACATATCGAGGAGATAAATTTTTGTGGCCGAAGTCAAGTGAGTCTCAATGCTTTCGAAGGTGGCACTTTTGATCGATCTTTTTCTTCTCTCTTCAGTAACAGCGATGGCGTTTCGAAATAATCTAATGAAAAGCAATCCTTTCGAATCTTGTTCTGACCTCTTCACTTGGTTTGAGTTTAAAGTAGACACTTCCGGTAGCCAATAAGACTGGAAAAAAAAAAAATATTTCAATGGATATTCGTAGTCTTGAGTACAGTACTTCTGAAAATAAAAAACAAAATTTAAACATGAAAAAAGATTTTTTCAATTAAGGGGTCTTGGACGCCCAGGAAACCGTTTGTCGTCAATACTAATTTTCCGAGCAACGAATTCAAGGCACGACGATAATTTCATCCTGAGTTGCAACCATTTTTTTTTTTTTGGCTCCAACTTGAAATTAATAATAAAAGTAAAGAAATGTCAAAAATTTTGAAAAAAAAAAGAATGAGAAAACGAAGAAATGCTAACAAAAACCAAACTGTTAAATCCTGTCGTACAGCCCCCTCGTGGCAGACTCCACAGCGTTAAAAACTCATGGTTTTACGTCGACAGAAATAGAAGAATATTTACGAAATATTATAATTTATTATATTCAGTCACAAATAGCAATAATCATGCCAAACTTTATACCCAATATTTTTTTTTCTCATTATTTTGTTATAATCTTGATCGGTGATGTTAAAAACCCAGGGATACCATTGGTATCGATTTGATATGATTAAAAAATTTTTTTCGAGCAGCCTGTCACATGGCAGGCCAACCAGTGAAGGGGCAGAGACAGCCCCAGCTAAATTTCGCCAGTTAATATTTTCAGGATTTTTTTCAGTACTGATTTTTATTGAACCCACAAACATCACAACCTTTTTTCACAGCGGAGGTGCCCTTTCAAACGTTTGATACAGCAAACAGTATGCACTGTAGTGTTTACAGTTAAAAAATTTTTTTTATTAATATTATTTTTTTTTAATATTGTGGAAAAATGTCCTGAGCACGTATGTCATGGAAATCGATGTCAATTTTGAAACGTATCAACTCGAATGTTTGAACAGTTGCATATCAACATCAAGCTTTCATCAAAGAGAAATGAGGATTCGAACATTTCTCTCAAGAATTGAACGTTTTTAGTCAAAAATAGAAAATTTTTAATCCAAGGTACACTGAGAAAAATAAATTCGTAAATTCAACAAATTTTTTTGTTGGTTCGACAAATTTTCTGTTGGTTCAACAAATTTTTTTGTTGGTTCAACTAATCGTAGCGAACAAAATGAAATTTGTTAACCCAAACGAAATTTGGTTTATTCAAATACTTAATTTTTCACCACGACAAAAATATCGTTGAATCAACAAAAGTTTTGTTGAATCAACAAATTTAATTTGTTCGCCACAATTTCAAATTTTTTTTCTCAGTGTAAAACAATTATCAACGAAGTCTCAACAGTTTTAATTAGTTTCATGCTTAAATGATAAAAATCAAGGAATTAAGATCCGCAGAGTGGATGCAAACATTTTGCTGTCTCGTACTAACGTCACGTGCACTAAAATCTTATGACTGTTCGCGCATAATATTCGTGAGTCAATAATGTTGACCTGAGATCCGCTTAACTTTGATGGCCCAGAGCCCGATGCGTGCAATTGAGTGAAGTTACTCTGTGACGATCAGTGACAAAGATCCTTTGATTACGTCGTTTCCTTTGGGTGGTGTTCCATAATATTACGAATTGAGTTATCCATCGTTAATGTACTACAGTCATGAAACGTGTATAGAAGAGATAGAGAGAGAGAGAGAGAGGGAGAGGGGACGATGTAGAAGCTGATAAGCGATGTGGATATCTTTGGAAGTGGAGGAATTTCATGGACCGAACGATCACAGAATGAAACATCCTTGTAGATAAGTAGTTTCGGCTCTTATCTATGGTGACAGGAAATAAAAAATTCTGAAATTCGAAGTGATTCAGAGATTTCATGACTACGCAGGTGCATGGGATGAAGGGAGAAAAAAAACGATGGATTTGATGAAGACTAGTTGCAGTTGAAAAGACTTTCAAGGAATTTTTCGTTCAGAGGAAAAATCTCTTTGAAAAACCACAGCCGAGACTGGAGCTGGAAAAATACTTTTTTTTTTGTTCTTCAAGGTTCATCGAACGAGAATAACTATTGAAATTGCATCGTTCAAGAAATTCCGCAAATTTTTTCCAACATACGAGAGACACCAGTCTCCTACTTCTTCACCTTCCTTCCTTGCATCCCATTTTACTAGACTTAATACCCTTCGAAACTTCGATGCGGTGAAGCCCCCATGTTCCTCCTTAATCTCAAGCTTCTCGATCCCTCAGACCACGAGTCTTCTGTTCCATTTTTTATTTTTATTTTTTTTTTTATCGAGCAAAAGAAATTTTCTGTTTATTCGTAAAACTGATATGGGAAATGATTTTTTTTTTTTGTTTAAATTGAAAAGTAAACTTTTTTGACGAACTGTAAGATCGAAGCAATTTAGTGAATCTGTTTAGTTCGATTTTTTTTAATCTGAAAATTTTTTTTTTTTATTTTTTTATCACATTTGACAATGTAATCGACACGATTCGTTCATTGTGGGGGGAAACTTGATGTTAACGCTTTAGGGAATACGAAATGTGGTTACCCACAGAATAGCGAGATTGATCAACGTACTGGCGCCAGCAAAGTCGTAGCAGGAAGTCGAACCATCTGCTGATCCCAAAGTCACCAACATTGGCCAAGAATGCCCCGGAGATCTATCAAGATTCTCTGGGTCACGTTTCTGCACAACAGACTATCTACAAACATCTTGGAAACTTTCTCCAACTAGAAGTTTACCCTTCACATTGTATACGAAGCGGAGGTTCTACAAAGTAGAGTAATTTTCTGATAGTATACTTATGGTCAAAATTATAAATTTCGTTCAATCACGTGTGGTTGAATGAATCTTTGATATGAGAAAAAAAAAATTCGATTGGAACTGCAAAAGAAATGTTTAATTCCAAATTTCCAAATAATGGACCCGAAAAAACTTTTTTTTTTAAACTGAAACAACCTAAAAGGAAACTTTTGAAAAATCCTTTGAAATATATTAAGTTTGTGCTTAAATTGGCATTTTTATTATTTTAATAGATCATGAGGAAATACAATTTTTCATGAAAAACAACGAATTTTGACGTTTATTGATGGCTGACATCCTTACAATTTGAAACGAAAAGTCTGCTATTTTTTGTTGTTGTTAAAAACCGACGAGAACCAGAGGGTCAAAATAGCCAGCGATACATCCTGAAGGATACCAAATATTCATGGAAATACGCATAACACGAAATAAGGGACCATTTTTTGAAAATAAAAATGAAGACTGCTCTCTATAAACTGCTTTAATGGCCCTCCGAGGGAGGGTGCAGATTTAAAAAACTTTCAAAAACGATCAAATCTTACAAATCACCAAATAAAATCTTACAAATTTCGCATTCCATCTCCACTTTCAGGATTACTATCTTCGAAAACCATTCACGTTTACTGTATATAAGACAATCAAACAAAAGAATCAGGCAGAATACCTGTTCGATAATCCCATCGAAGTCATCATTTCCTTTCGTCTTCGACCTAAAAAAAAACATTAAATTCGTGTAACTAAAAAACTTGGCAACATTTAGCTTAGTTCCAGCGTTCAAGATACTTGAAAAATGTATAATTTCAATGACACAATTATCAGTAAGATGATGAGTGTAGCAGAAGTCATAGACATTTCGTCTGCTGGACGATCCTCTCGATGGACTCGTGCTAGAAAGTTCTAGACGTCAGAGAGGTCTGAAACTGGGAAGAGATTGTAGTTGAGCACGTGGAGGATTGAACATGGGTGGGGTGAAAGAGTGGAGAGGGGGGGGGGGCTGGAGGGAGAGAGAAAGTAAATTTGGTTGTACGTGATAGGAGTACAATGTGAGCTAGTTTAGTAAAACCCATATATTGTTATGTGTGCTAAACATCGAGCGTAGGATCCGTCAATTGTTACGCGTTACCAGAAATTCTCTAGCAGGTGCACGTAGAACGATACCGGAATGAGATTGGCACATAAGAAGGGTGAGAGGAGAGAGAGGGGGAGGGGGAGGGGGAAGCCATGGGTTTTCATCGTACAATACACAACGAAGCAGCAAACTGTAACAGGAAATGGGATTGAATTGAGCATATCAATGAGCCAGGAAGTGAATGGAGAACGAGAAACGGCCGTAACAACGATGTTGAATATCCGGCTTCACCTTTGCACGAATTCCGGCCTTAAAGTTGTGCCTAATCTTTGTATTTGGCAACAAACAGAAGGAGCATGATTTATTCAACGATTGACGCAACTGTTTATTCCTTATCTTATCACGATAATCATGAAATTTAAACAGGAATAGTTGGAGCTTCCGAATGATTGGATAATCACGAATCATTGTATCCACCGGGTTTGCGGATTTTCGATTAAGCTATCGCAGTTATTAATTCCTCAGGGATATCCACCGAGAAAGATGTGACAATGTCTGTCTCACGATTGTTCTCGGTTAAAGAAAAACTGGCTTCTTTTTCTTCTGCAATCTACTACTCGCAGTCGCCGTCTTCATCGGTCTAGGAAACCCGCACATTTGAAGGGAGGAATGTTACGGCAAAGACATGCTCCGGATGATAAGAAATTTCCCCTAACGGACTTCTGAGACAATACGAACGACTTCAACCGTTCTTCTGATAGCAGAGCTTTTATAGTTGCCTTTGGAAATCCCTGGTGAATTCGTCGTTCCAGACTCGTTTCTATGTCATCCTCAGGACATGAAACAAAAAATGAGCGAGATGCGTATGTTTATGTACAATAATGTCAACTAAAATTTATAACGAAATTGGGAAACGAAAAGTCTTTTCTCAACACGGACTTCATCCGGATGAGTGATTGATCACTGAAGGTTAACGGACTCGCGGACTGTTAACGTGGCTCCTGCTAAAACGGTCGAAGATAGAACAAAAACACAAAGGACCAATCTTTCAGGGAATTAAATTTCCTGAAAAAAGTTTCTTGGAGATTATATTCTATCTCTCATAGTTCAGTCCCGAGAGCGACTTGAAAAAGGACCTTGCTTCTCAAAGATTACACGGGTTGGTCGAACATTTAAAAACCTTTTTTTTATCTAGTCTCCAGACCAAACTACTGGAGACAGGAACAGAACGCTTGGAAATTTTTCGTAGAAAATTGTGTTTTCTACAGCAATGATCTTCAGAGACCTGGATTAATTGCTCCAATGACCTCAGATTTATTTAATCCAGTAATAAATAGCACATCAGGATCGTACAACGCTATTAGTCTTTTCGATTGAGAATTGCGCACCAAACTTGAGCCAAGGCTACGAATTATTGAACTCGGAACGTCCTTATATGTGTCTCGACTGTTTCTACAGAAATATTTGTGGAGTCCGCGTATCACTTCTGTGCCGGCTACGAGAAAAAGTCTTTTCGTTTGGGTCACTAGGGAAGCTTTTTCCATGATGACACGAGAGAAGGTAGAGTCAGGGTAAGGAAGTCAGACTCAGTGGGACGAGAGAAGTCGAGAGGTTTTTGTTGGTATTTTTTCCTCTCTTCTTTTTTATCCAAGTTATTTTGTTTTTCTTCCATCTAATCTCTAATTCGCTAACAGAAGCTCTCACCGAAGAGGGTAACGACGGGCGACTGCTCCGTCGCTACCGCAACGTCGACCTTTGACCTGCTTCTATACCAGTCTTCGGAGGTGACAAATGTGACAAGTGAGCGGGGCTTAGGACTCGTGTAATCCCGACAGGATGAACGTCCCCAAACATTCACTTCTCTCTCTCTCTCTTTTTCTTTTCTCATTCCACCCTTCATGCTCCATGATCTCGAATAGGGCTCCAGCTGCGAACCACGCAACCGAGTAACCAGCGATGAGCTTAAATACATTTTGCAGTTCCTCCGCTTTCTCCAGTCACGTGCCTCTTCCTCGCGCCTCTCGCCATCTCCCTTTTTTCCTGCTCCTTACTCTCTCTCTCTCTCTGTCTCTCGTTAAATTGTTCATCCTTCTTTTCCCCAGTCTATCAAATCATGCTTCACGCGAGTGCACATCGACCTCCATTTTATTCCCGTTTTCCTTACTCCCTAAGCTGAATGAATCCATTTAATGGAGCGTCGATTTCATCCAGAGGAATAATTCAACTCGAGTTCGATTACGTCCGACAGTTCATCCGCTATAGATATTCTAGCCGTTTGCATCACCAGCATGAGCTTCCAATTGATCGATGAAACATTGACAATTTCCAAGAGCATTCTGATCAACTGGAAAAAAAAAATAGAGAATCAGGAGTTCCTTCACGACGATGAATAACATTTGTTCGAAAATCTGAAAAACAGCTGATGTTATCAGGTATCGAACGAGCGAACCACTCAGCCTGGAAACAGCATCATCTAAACATTGTGGCTTCCAAAATATTTAAGGTAAGACGAGTTATTGTTCTCGCTCTGGACATAACAGCTGCACCCGTGTATATCTACTATTCGAGAAGTAAGGGATACCAGTAGGTAGTTGGGACTGGACGGTCATGCACTGACCTCGGACTGTCTGGCCCTTGGACCTCGATCTCACACAGGTTATGACCTCTCTGCTATGCGTCCCTTATATCATGGAGCATGTACCACGACGTGTTGTATTCTCCGGGTTCCTCCTCAACGAGAATATATAGGTTGTATATATAGAGGTTAGACAGCCAAGGCAAAAGGGGTTCTGCATTCCAGGCCAGTGGCAAGATTGCAGCTGAGAATCCTCGCTGAAATCACGTGAGTGAAGACAGAGAGGAAAGCAAGTGTAAGGGTGCGCCTTACTGTGTGGCGTGGCGAATGTGATACGTTGCGGTGTCGCCTGCTCCATGGTTAAGAGGAGTGGATGGTGCCAGGAGCATATACGTCGCTCGGAAACATCTTGGGTAAAGCCCAAAGGTTGACCTCAGAATGAGAAGAAACAAGAGAAAGGTATAGAGAGAGAGAGAGAGACGGAGAAGCTGAGATGTTTTCCTCAACCTTCCTAGCAAAGCTGTGTCTGCGACGGAGTGCTTCCAGACAATTGCATAAAGGCGATACCAGCCGGGTACATACCATTTGGTTGTTGGTAGAAAGCTCAAAGCTTTTTTCCAGCGAAACATGTGGTCTTTTTTGTTGTTGTTACAGAAGCTCTTTCCGATCTCTCTGCAAGATAAAGGTCGTACCTTCATTTTGCGAATCACCCAGTGGAAGCTGCTTCTTTCGCCCTAACATCCATTCGACCAAATCCACTCTGCGACTGGGAACCCGCTAGATCTTTCATAAGGTCGGGTCTCACCAAAGAGACCCCAGCCAACAGGCACCACAAGGTGGACAGAGGGGAATATATCGCTGGTACATTTCTATACGACTCCAGTAGGGATCACAGTTAATCCTCTGAAACTGGCAAAGGTGAGAAGCTGGACAAGGGGATGAGACAACAAAACGATCTGGCGGAACGTCTTAGTTCATGATATCTAGTCTATCTGGTATTCTATACATTCGTGGATCATGAATTCATGGCCATGTGTCCTACGGATAACTGTCTAACTCGTGTGGAACGTTCGTTATGCCAGAATATACTCGCTCACTATCCTGTATGGATTGTTGTATATAAACCATACGAATGTCAACCCAGCACAACGATACAACTCTAAGGCAAGTTGATAATCAGACTGGGAGTGATACTCAATATTCAACGTAGTTCTGTCCAAGAATAACCATCGACGTTTTGGGTTGATGTGATCAAAGCAAAAAAGGCCTGTTAAAAGTAGAGTATAAAGTGATTTTTGAATCAATCAATAATCAAGGTCAATTGTACTGTCGCAAATCTAGGATGAAAGAATCGATGGAAGTGTCAAGCTGCTGTTTCTTCAAAGTTCGATGATTCTAGGATGAGAAGTGTAAATTTGAGAATCCTCCAGATGGCTCTGGAAGCAAACACTGTGGGATTGAATGAATCCAGAATCTCGACGCTGCCATTGATGAAGGACGTTGCCACATAATAGGAAGTGCCATAACGGCACTGTAGGAAAACGCATGGAACTTAAATTCCTCATAGCATGGCTTGAGTAAGAGCTATTCGTAAATTAAATACCAGTAACAAAGCTTCTGATACCTCCGGCAGGATGATCCAGTAGCTAGGGTAACCTGATTCAGTCTAGCCTCTCCATACTTCGTTTCATCTCTCTTGAGCCCTTTTCTCTTCTGCAGTATTCACTTCGGAATCTTCACTATCAACAGAGATTTAGCTGGAAAAGTAGCCCGCTGGTGGAAACCAGTGTAAATATCTACATCTATCTAAGCGGCGGTGAAGTGACTCTCGTCGAAGCTCGATTCAAACGGAATAATTGGCTTATTCCAAATGGAAGCATACCATCGACGTCTTCCTCTCTTTAAGCTTCTCTCTCTCTCTCTCTCTCTTCTCCATTCAATCACGATTTCTGCCTCTCCCTTTCTATCTTTCTCAGTTTCAAGCAGAGGAAGCTCGATGTTGCACTAGGTCTACTCGACTAAGCTTTATACTCGTGTCGATGCTACTCCCGCATCTCTGTAACGAACTCGAACACATATCAGGCCAACCTATCCATGAGGTAAAGGTAAATGGCGCCTCTATGTATTGCTTAGTTTTCGTTTCGTACTTGAAGAAGAACAGGATATGAGGAAGACGAAGAGCCAGGTTTCAGGGTACTTACCAATTGAAGTTTTCCTGCTCTCGGATGTCTCTGGATTCGCTCTACTGTTGAAAGTACATCTACAACTAGTTCCCTTTCTATTGTATATTTACATTGAATGTATCCTTCAGCTTCGTCTACATCATACAGCTACGTATACGGATGTTGGCTCTCATTCAGCTCTTGACTATTACATATCAGGTACGGGAAACCATTATATATATATTTACTAGCTCTATATACATGCGTCAGGTGGAACGATAAATCACTGTTTGTCAACGTGCAGTCCGGACCCAGATGAATACATATGTTGGAGTAAGCGTTAGGGTTAGTTTGTAAATGGAGCAGAATTGTACAGGACCAGTCCATGGGGTGTTTCAAAGCTTTCCTACGTTTCTCAGAGCACTAAAACGAACTCAAGATCAGGCCTCATATCAACTGGAAAGGTTGGTGCCTGGGTCGTTTTGGAAGAAAATTTGGAAGCTTGGTAAACGACTGGTGTTTTAGGGTTTCTTTTTTCGCTAGTGATGTCACACTCTGCTAAGGGATTGCTTCGGAGTAGCTCATTTTGGAAAATTCTTCATTTAACCAGGATGTGTCTTTTTATGGACTCAATTAATGAACATAGAAGAATAGCTTCTTCCAAGGATTCTTGAAGTTATTGCGAAGGCGATAGAAATGAAGATATAATCGGTAAAAATCTTTGTTTCCACTTTTCGTAATAACTCTAGTTACAATCGGTAACCGAGTGCTGACCAGACTAGCGCTTACACCGACCACGATCTTTATGATTAATTAACGCGAGTGGTTGCTGCAAGCACGGCACTCTCTCGGCCACGCCCTCTCTGTAACTAAGCTTACAGAGCTGAGGGCGAGAGTCTTGGAGCAAAAGCACCATCAACTAACAGGTCCTATATCTAATGTTGCCTCAGGCCAATCTGCTAACTGTGCTTTCAGCGGTTACCAAAAGTAGCTCCCATTCTAGGCTACGAACGTTTCCTCGAAATCTCAAACTCTCTCTTTCCCTCACTCTCTTTCTCTCTATCTCTCTTTTCTATTTTTATGCAAGTGTGTGTTAAGGGTTCTGACCTTAGCAGAGCTCACTCAGATAAACTTCCTTTCTCCCTAAGCTCCAAAAAACTATTCAACCCTGTTCTATTTCCTGTTCTATCAGCTCCACTAATGATTCCTCATAGAAAAAAAATCAATCTAGGACCACCATTCGTAACTCGAAAGTAATTCATTCAAAGCTTCAGTCTTCCCAATTATGATTCCATTATTTCTCGACAAAGTTTAGAACGTCAACCCGAAATATAAATGAGCTCGAAACCAAAATTTGGAATATGATTTCAAAATATTCAACCAACCACCAACCGCATCCAGAATTCATTGCTGGTCAAGAGTAGCCGCGTAGTAAGGCATGTTTGATGCGTGCCAGCTGTTGAATGATTTAAGGAATTCGAAATTGAATTCAATAGTCGACCTCTGAATGCAGTCGCATTATCGACGAAATCTACGATTAATTTTCCATTATCGATCTACATGATGATATCATTATTAGTTGTCGCTTATAAATATAAATATTTGTCCAATATTTCAGAAAAGTAAAGAGAAATAAGAACGGAAAATAATCGTGTTTTCGTGTCTCCTGAAGCTGCTGTCATCTCTTAAGGTCAAAACGAATTTTCGGTACGAGAAGACAAAGCTCAAAGCCTGAGCTCTGTGACCAGGGGTTACGAAATCCACTGTCAGTAATAATCGTACCATTTTCACGTCGAATAACCCATACATGGAAGTAGAAAGAGTGTCAATGCCATGAAACGCTCCAGGTCGGAAAGTAAGTGTACAATAGCTCCATGATGGTGATTTTTCTACCGTGTGCTCTTCGCTCCTGTATATTCTTTTCATCCCTCTACTCTTCAGAGACTCTCACCAATGTTGGCGGCTTATATGGACACTTATGAATAATGCAGAGTCGTAAAGAACAGTACAGTGAAGGGATCGGGGCGAATGAGAGTTTGTTACATATATGTATGTATATATGTATATATATATATAGCTAAATAAATTTATATATAGATATATAATTTGAATGTTTTTCACAGTCTCCTTTTTTCTCATATGCCATTGGAGGTTCGCTACTGTCACTGTCATCCTGCGAACATCCCCCAAAATTTTTTCCTTTTTGTTTATACTGGAAAACACTAACTCTTGGCTACTTCTCCACGATGTCAAGTTTTTTTTTCTACTGTGTACAGGGTGTCCTGGTGCACTGATGGCATTGCTAGATTCTATTTTTGCAAATTCTGAATCCAAAAATCTTGTGCTATTTTTAAATTATGTTGAGGAGTCGAAGGCTTAGAGATGAAGAAATATTGCATCGGATCAATCTTCCAGAGCATTGAATTTGTGTTTCTGAACTCTCTTTCGATACTTCATTAATGATGACAGAGAATCGCCAGTGAGAAAGTTTTTTTTTTCAAAACGTGCATGCTTATTCTATTTCTTACTGAGCCGAAAATATGATCGATGGGAGTGCATGATTCGTGAGATGCAGTGAGAAAATAATTTTGTTCATCGAACAAAATCTGTTTAGTTGGACGAAAATATAGTGGATTCAACTGTATTTTTTTTTTTTTTTTTTTTAAATGGAAAATGAGTTAGTCCTTTCACCAACAGAACAGTTGAATGCACCATATTTTTGGTCAAGTAAATAGGATTTTGTTGAATAAATAAAAAAATGTTTTCACACTCTGGTCAATTCATGAGTTTTACTCATATAAGTTGAGTAAGTTATAGATCATCGTTGATAAATCGTTGAATATTAAGATCGTGGTATCGAGCATGTATAAAGGACACCCTGTAGATAACTCCTCTTCACTGGCGACAAGGTATGATTGCATCGTATCAAAAAGTCACATTAAACACTGAGCCACTGTTATATGATGTCGTAATATTTAAATAACGCTCATTTCTTTTGTCTGCCGACAGTACACGGTGGGCACGATTCTTTTTGTTCCATTACCATTTCAGTTTCAGTTGTTTTTGTTGTGTTTTTATTTCTAGCGCTCTTTCTCGTGCATTCTATTTATTTCTTTCTCTCTCGCTCTTTCTCTTTCTATTTGAGGTCCTTTGGAACTTTGAAAAGTTCATTTGCAATTCTACGTACTCTCACCGAAAGTATCGTTCCAGCGAGGCTCCCACACTCTATGCACTCAAATTGTACTTTGCATTTTTCATCAATTCATTCTTCGATACACATACTTCACACTTTTTTACATTTCTCGCGCTAAGAATCTTTGTGCTGGCTTCATTAAAAATGTTTTCTTTCTGTAGTTGAGAGTTTTTTTATTTCAAACAATTATCCTTACAAACGATGAACTCACTTTAACACACTGGTAAATAAATAAATAAATGAATAAATGAATAAATAAATAAATGACACTAATCGATTCCGATTTTGAACTGTGATTGATTGATTTGTCTATTCAGCTTGATTCGAACTCCAAGACCGTTGCCCATAGCTATTTTCTCCTGATGCCCAACTGGATCGAATTGGCATAAGGGCAGCGGGAAACTGTAAAAAAAAGCCAGCTGAACCAGGCGCGACCGAATTTGGGCTGAATTTAAATCGATCAGAACTACTAGAAACCAAGAAAAATTGCCTTTCACTCCATGATAGATGATCGAGCTCATGTAGAACTTACCAGTCACCCACCCAAGTATCGGCCTCAGCCAAGATCACCAACTAAGGAGAGCGGCATTGCGATGCACCGACGGCGGACCTATATCTCTGCCGGTTGATGAAAATCGTATTATTATCATTGGAAAATAGGGAAGGAGGAAATAAGCATAGTTAACGAGATTACATTGTATCGAAACACGAGGACTCCATAGCTGCCATTATTATGAAGCAAATATTGGATATTAGAGCCAACAAAGGGCTCTGTGATGATGGCTGATGTGATGATCGTGGAGTACTATGACGTCGTTAACTGATGGATATTTTTATAGAGTAGGTTCTCACTAATGGAGAATAAATATCAGAAGAACTTTATCGGGTTCGTTACTTCCGTGTCGTGAAGGAAAATATTCGAAATAACTCTGCAAGGGACAAAATTATATTCGAAAAAAGCCTTAAATTGGATGGGAATGTAGTCAACTTGCAGAGATATCATTAGTTGACAGTTACCCTGATGAATATGTTGAAATTATTAAAATATATATTTTAACTGACGAGGAAAAGATATAAATTCGAAAGTTAACAAGGTGATTGATTTTTATAAATTTTTTCAAACTTTTCTTCAACGACACGTTTACTCATCATTCCACACTAACATGAGCAGACTTTATTGACATAGAATATTCGATTTTGTGACGTGACGCGGAGAAATTTAAGGATTTACTATACACGCTCTAGTTCGTGCCGGAGTCAATGCCACCCTTGAAACGCACCCCATTCGTCTCCCATCCGCCAACGAGGAACCTCTTTCCAATCCTCTCTTCGCATCGAAAGCTTCGAGGTACCGGACCGTATATTGGTTTCGGATATACGTGCTTTACACGTTATACTCGTGCATGTATAGTCGACGCATACAGGGTGACCTAGCACGAATAATCACCAGCGTTAAATTCAATCGAGAACTTCGTTTTTGGCTAAAATCTCTGTCTCTCAATCATCCAATCTTGATGAGTTTGCTGTTAAGCCACTTGGTGACCGAACGGTTGCAGATAGAGTGAAAATGCATAGGACCAATTTTGTAGAGGATAAAATTCTCTAGAAAAAAGTATTCGACAGAATTTTTCTGTTGTCGGTACTTTGGGCTCGAGATCCGATCGAAAAAGACATAACATCGCTTGACTAACCAGGACTGGCTCTTGAAGGACAAGCGCTTTCGAAAGACTCCTGAGGCAATAGTATTTTAGTTAGAAAAAAGTTTTCTGGAACTTTTACGTGTGAAATTTTGTCGTCTACAAGATTGGTCCAATACATTTTTGCTCAATTTTCAACGGTTTTGACAGTAGCGTCGTAGAAATCCACTCCCTCGTCTTCAACGAGATTAACAACTCGTCAGGAAGTTATTCGACCGTAAAAATCACATGAAACTCTTCTACCTGGAATCTTCATTTCTACTCCGATGAAAACTGTGTCCGATGGAACATCCAGTACATATGCGTATGTCTGTACAAAAGGAATTCGTAGCATACAGATCTCGGGTGTTATCGTATACTCGAGTGGCTCTCATCGGGATTAATTAACGTTGAAGAGCGGCCTACCGCAGCCGAACGAGTCAGCCGAAAACCTTCGATGTATTGGGAACGTGTGAGGCAGGTAACGAAGCGAAGCAGAAAGAGAGAGAGAGAGAGAGGAAGACCAATATTAAAACGATCAAGAAGGTGTGTTGTTCGAACCCTCGATCTTTTTTCACCTGTTCGATTTTTAATCTTCTATCAATCAATCCAATCAACAATACTATTTCGATCCAACGATTCAACGTCCCTGCTGACTGTTGGAATCAGTGTCTCTTAACCGAATAATCAATAACCATAACATTTGTTCGTTATTTTTTTCAATAAATATTGAAGACAAAAAATTCTTTTATTGTTTCAGTTGTTTTTAGTATCAAGAAAATTATTTTTTAGTAATATTTTGAAAAAGGTTGAGTTGCACCTTGTTCTCTGACGGAAAAAAAAAAAATCTGTAATTTTTATTTTTCTCGAAAGCTCATTTGGTCTTCGGAAATGATCGTTTTTATAAAATTTCTTCAACCGTCATTCCGTCATATGCTGTTTTCATAATATTCCACAAATGAGAATTTCACTCTTGTAAATTTGCAACGTTGGATAGGCGATGATGAATTTCAGGTCACGCAGCAGGCTCGCACGTGCTTCAGACCTCGCTCATGTACGTTTTGTTCGTTTGTTTGAGAGTGCGGACGTCCTATTGGCATTAGAAATTTGTAATATCGGATCACAGGCTGAGCCATCGGAGAGACGAGGCGTAACGCCCTACGGATGATTGGATTTCCCGTGAATTTCGGTCATCAATTGAATAAACGTAACATTCGACTGATGACGGACACGATGAGATCTGGCAATGAGGGAGCGAGGTAATGTCCAATGTGACGACGAATTTTCGAGAGAATTTAAACCAAAAAAAAAAAAAATCTAAGCAAATTCGAGAAAAATTTATCGAATTTGGTCGCAAGTGCACATGAATATTGAGGACCAAACGCGTTTATAGATCAAGCTAATTTCTCCTGTTCGATCCCCCTCCCCTCCAACAGAATGTCTTGAATCAACAATTTTTTGAAGAATCAAAAATTTATAAATTTTGGCAATATATTTTGATAAATTAGTGACGTTTTAAACGCAATTGTTGTTCGATAAACCGATGAATAAATGTTTCACTTATATTTATGAATGCATGCACATAAGTTATAAATTGAGAAAAAAAAAAAAATTTACACATGTTTTATCCACGCACCGAGAGATCTGGGAACGAGAGATTTATCGTCCGCAAAACCGAAACATATCACACAGCCATCTGACCACGAACAATTCGACAAAGGAAAATATTGCGTTCGCCTTTCGCCTCGTTGAACGTGTTTCCCGTCTCGTGTACGTTGAACAGAAAAAAAAAGAAACTTGCGTGTATGCAAAACCTGAACGCCGAAGCCCCGAGGGCTTACAGTTTTCATTGCTTTTATTTCATATTCAAATTTCTAACAATGATAAAGCGAATATCATGCCTGAATATATTCAATGATGAAGCTTTTAATGACGCATTAAAAAAGCAATTAAATATTGAGTTTTTTTAACTCATTCATCCCTGTCGAAAGAATCGTAATTTTGTTTTTCAGTTTCACTATAAAATTACTGTCATTATTGCCAACGTACTTGATTCATGATTCATTTGATTTTTTTTTTTCTGGCCAATTTTTTATTTACATTTTATCGAGAAAAAGTGTTATTCAAATGGAGACTGTATCATCGTTCTCATCACTCCAAGAAGCTCCACTTATTTATTTATTTTTTTTTTTTTGTTTGAGTAGAATGATACAAGAATTATCTCCCCTCGTATCACACTCAACCCCTTTTTCCTCCTCAACGATCCTTCATCCCCAAGATCCTCTCAATTCCAGATCATCTCAGTTTTCTAGCTATGCTTCGTACTTTGCTCCATTTTTCTATATCTCTATACACACATCGATATACATAAGATGAAAGCTTTCGCGTGCTCGGAGATTGAAAGATTGGCTCTGGTACGAGCTCTCGCTATTCATTTTCCTTTCAGACAACATTTCAGTACTCGAAAAATATTTTTTTAATGACCCTCTTCTACAGGCTTTATTTTTTCTCATGATTTTCTCATCAGCCCTAAGCAGATGATCGGTTCTCCACCGTTTGTCTACTCGTCATGATAATTTCTATCGATAAAACGAGACTGAACACAATTTTTTTCAGTTCATTCGAAAGAAATGAAAAAAATTGAGTCATTTTGCACGTGACAGATTATTATTTTTTGCTCACTCATTTCGGTCTCGTAATATCTGCCTTTTACGAAATTCATTAAGAATCATTTTCGATCGAAAAGGAGGGCAAAAAAATACAAAAAATGGAACATTAATCTTTGTTTGATTTTTTTTTTTCTAGAAAAAATTTCAGAATTTTCTATAAATTTTTCAAAAAACGAGTCTTCGTCGAGCAAATTTATAGCTACGTCTATCGCAATAAATACTGATTAAAACTCGTTCTCCATTCACATACGATCCATTGAAACGAAATGTACGGAATCATCGATTTTTTTTTTTTTTTACATTTGTAATAAATTATTCATTTCATTCTATGAAATTCGGGGTCGACGAACTGCCAAATAAAAATAAAAATGAATCATCGAGTCAGCGCGTGAAAATTTTTAAAAATTTTGAATTTTAAAAAATTCAATAAATCATAAAATGAGTGAAATAAAAAAATGTGAATTTTATTGTTCACGAAACAACTACGTGATTTTGGCTGAGCATGAAGTTATTGTTCTCCTGCCACAAACTCTTGTAACATCCGTCTTTAACTCTCCAGTAATGTTTAAGTGCATTTCCATGTCCGTATTTGTACATGCAACCAAGCGAAGCATTCTCAGCTCGAGAGTATGGCAAAACATAAGCTCGACCACTGTAATTAACAAAACTTCAGCTGGGTCCTGCGGTATCTTCGACGGTGGAAACAATTTCCGGGAGTAAAGTTGATGCAATTTTTATCCTACCGAACGAACTCGAGGACAACTTTGTTAGAAATTTATCTTCCATTTGACAGGTGAAATAATTTTACATTATTTTTCTATAATTGTATGCTCAAAGTTTAAAAAGTTTTTATTTTCAATTCAATTTTAAAAGTTTTTTTCAGTTTAATTTAATTTTTAAATTTTTTATTCAGTGTAATTTAATTTCCTTTCAGGAGTTTTTTTTTCTCAATTTAATTTAACTCAATTTAATTCAATTTGAAATTTTTTTTTTTTTTTTTTCATTTTAATTGAATTTAATTCGATTTTTAAACTTTTTTTTTTCAATTCAATTGAATTTAAATTAATTTTTCAACTTTATTTTTCAATTCAATTAAATTTAATCTTTGTACATTTTTTTTCGATGGAACGTGCAACGATATTTGCACCAAGCATGGCAATAATTTTCGATTTTTCCAAGCCAATAATTGACAATAAAATTGATAGAAATTGTCGTTCATTTTTGACAGCAAGTTACAGGGCAACAGGCGGTTTACAGGACAAAACCGAGTTTATCGATCTTATCCGGAAGCCATTGAATAAAATTTTCCAATTGGAAGATTAGAAAAAAATGTTGGATTTTGTCAATCGTTTGACGAGTCTTTGCGTTTCATGTGATAACGTTGTTGCTGAGGGTGGCTGCTCCCATGACAGTGCATTAAATATATGAAACAACACGATGTGAATAAACGATATCAATGAATTTTTCTTGAAAATCCAATAGGAAAAATATCTCTCGACGAAAAGCATGGTGAAAGAAAGAAAGAGAAAGTTTATAAAGTTGAAAGAGGAAGGGTGGCAGGAGGAGAGGGGGGTGGGGGGTTGAAAGGGTAGCTCAGCGTAGATTTCAGGCAATATATCGAGTTAAAGTTACTCGAAAACCACTTTGAACTTGTCCCATAAATATACGAGATTCTGACGACGCGACTATTATCTGCCCTTCCCCCTTTTACCTTCTCGTCTTTTCTCGCTAACCTCCTCTTCCCTGATATTCTTCTCGTTTAATTCTATTTGACCCATTCTACTTCGGTTACGTTTAGGTTCGAGAGAGAAAAGGAAATATTTCGATGGTCCTCAGGGCTCGCCAGATATTTATCGAGTTCGGATATAGTTAGTGTTTGAGGGATGAAAATATTTTATTTGGGAGAGAGCTGCACGAAAAAAAGAAAAAAAAAAAAATGTACAATTTTTCATTCAATAATTCAATTTTTTCAACTCAATTATTCGAAATTCTGTCCGGAATTTCTATTATTCATATTGTCGAATAAAATATTCTACTCAAGAGTAGAACCAGAGGTTTGACTGAAAATTCCAAAACTTTTGTCTAAACATTTAAAAATCGATTTCAAACGAGCCACTTTAATTCGAATGAATTTCATCGAAATCCAACGTTCGTCGAACCTCTGAATATAAAACGATGGTATTGGAGTGCCTTGGATGATAAAAGATAACGCGATTCGTCTGGAATAATTTTTTTTTCTCATCGATAGATTCTGATCGACTGTTATAAATTTTCCAGGCTAAACAGCAGGCTGTCTCTTGGTATTTTGGAATAAAATTATCATCGATTACAAACAATATTTACTTTAGATATTACACAGCAGAACGAATAGCACATTTATTTTTTAGCCTCATAGGCACGAGTCTACTAGTACAGACAATTCGAATAAAACTTTCCATTTCTCTGCATGAACGATAAATTTTCGTCAATTATTATTATTATTATTTTTTTTTCGAACGACAATAAATAACTAATCGGTTAAGGCCCTGATAAGAGATCCGATCGTCGATAAAACTTCACGAACGTCAGCCAGCACTCTTCATGTTTGAGAAAAAATATGATAAGGAGTTTTGGTATAATGTTGCCATGCAAAATCATGTTAAAAACACAAAAAATTGTCAAAAACTTAAGAATTTTATAAAATTTGGTCAACATATTCTTTAGTGCCAAATTTGACGATACAAATTTTTTCAGATTTTTCACGTGTATAAGCATAGCGTTTCCATATATATAGGTATACATTCCGGGCATAAGAAATCTGCTTTAATGCGTAATTACTCGATAACTAGGTAGAAGAAAATTTTGAAAAAAAATTGTGTTTTCGTACTTGACGTTGAAGAACATTGTCACCAAATTTCATTAATTTCTTAACATTTTGCCTTTTGTACAGAAGCTCCTTGAAAAAAAATTATTTTCTTTCATTCGAATATTTTTATATTCAAAATTAATGAATCTACTTTTGCAATTTTCAGTTTCAAAAAGTTTAAACAAATTTAACAAGCATTTTGTTGAGCTGAAAAAAATCTTTACAATATTATTTACACCACATTTAATATTATTATTACTTAATATTTCCATGGGTCTGAAAGCCTGGCCGGACATAAAAATTCACGACCGTCTGTTTGTTTTGAGACATGGTCCGTTTTGAGTAAGTATAATTTGGGTTTTCACTATTTATGCACATCCAGAGCGCAATTCGTATACAAGAAATGTTTCGCCACTCTGCGCCACGTAGTGTTCGGAGTGATAAACTTTGACTTTATTATAACTCAGTTGTTATTACCGATGAGCTATTCGTCGAAGATAAAGAATATTTGAAGAGACGTTCAAACAGTACTTCGTGTTCGATTTATTACTCACGAGCAGCTGCGAAAACGTTAGAATTTTTATCAAAATTTGAACAATAACCTGTGCCAGTTGTGTTCAGTAAATTCAAGGACACGTCAGCCCTATAAAACCCACTGCTCCTGGGAGTTCTGTTCCAGTAAGAAAAATAAAAGTTACTCGACCAGTTATCTGATTTTTTAAAACTCCAGTGAGAACCCAGTCACAAAATGTACAACCGTAAACAATTGTTTGTACTCGGATTCGCGATGTTGAATTGTATCGGAGACGTTTATTCGCAAAAGCCTCCTTTGGGTAAAGCGATTAGAGTTTACGACAATTATCGATCACTCAGTGAAAACGTCAAGATCGATTTTAAAAGCGAAAAAGGAAACTGGTTTTTTCGAGAGCCATCGAACCAGGTTTTCAAAAATGTACAGATCGTGGAACAATATTTACCACTGAATAGTTATGCCTCACACGTCAATGGGATTGACCTGGAGATGTGCGATAGCATTGAACATTTGTTCGAAGCTCATTTTCGTGGATTTAAGGTCGAAGGGCTGGAAAAACCTTGGCAAATTTTTAGTGGCAATTGGTCCGAGAACGATATCGCTGAATATTTCGGTATAGAACGTCGACACCTCGATGATTATCGATTCTGTTATCTTCTCGTGACAACCCAAAAACATAGTGACAGTCAACGAATTTGGGACTTGCCCGAAGAACTCGAACTTAACGAAACCGTTTCTGAGAGAATCGGGGCCATCAACATTCAGAATTATCGCACCGATCTTACCAAGTTTTTTAACGACTTTGGCTCCCATTATATCGAGTCTTATACCACTGGAAATACTATGTATCAGGTGAGAAATCAGATTTCAATTTCGTATTCTTTCGCCTGGTTTTTTTTTTTTTTTTAATAGACTGAGAAAAATATTTTGTTCGTTGAATACAATCCATTACGAAAATGCAGTGGATTGGACGAGACTTTTTTTGAAATGGCAAACGTTGATTCATTCAAACTAACAGTTGAATCATATTTTCGTTCAACTCGATGGGATTTTGTTTTTGTGTTTTTTTTCTTTCACTTTTGTGTTTTCATCGAATCGAGATAACACTTGAGGCAATTTGGAACTTTGTATGAGTGGGAAGTGTTGAAAAGAAATCGAGTATTTCATAGAATTTGAAAAAATTTTGACATTTATACAAAATTTGGGACAAAAGTTTATCAGTTGATGTTCTTTCGTATACAAAATAGTGGTTCAGATGATTAGACTGCAAATACTTGAATAGAAATAAAAAACGAAAAATGGCGAAGACAGGGACCAGCATTTTGGAAGGAACGAAATTCTGGAAATTGCTGAATTTTTGCTTCGATCTATTTTCGAAATGAAACTATCGAGACCCCAGATTTTTCTAACTCGAACAACGTGATTTTCTGTGATCGAAAAGTGTTGATAAAAAATCGACCTGAATGTTTCGAAACTACTCGGAAAATGTGCAACTTCTAATAGCTCATAAAGATTTCTGGTAAATAGCAGGATCTTTGATAAGAAAATGTTTCGATTCAAATGATTGAATCCTTTGAAAAGTTGACGAGCGATTTGAGATTTTCTTGAATTTTCCTGAGTCATGAAAATATTTTGAAATCATCAAATAGAATTTATCAGACTGATGATCAGTTGTTGATCCATCATGATCGAATGCGTTCTGTTTCAGGTGCTCGTTTTCACAAAAGACGTTTTCACATCTTTCAACACGACCGCTGAATCATTAAGGTCTAAATTCTTGACTGATTCGGCGAAAGATTTCTCCAACATAATTCATCATGGAGCTATAAAAACAGCGAGTGGCAATCGCACCGTTGAAACTTGGGCACATGAAAATTTGCACACTAATTATTATGCTGGTGCTTACGATGCTATATTCGATAACGCTTACAATGACTTGGACAAGATACGACGGCTGTATGCACTCCTTCAGGATGAAGTTATTGTCCAGATGAATCTACGATCTATGCAGCATTTTTTCAAAGATCCTGATCGCCGAAATTGGGTCCGGGAAGTCATTGGAAAATACTCCAATTGAAGACGTCGTTTCGGTCTATTAATGTTATGAAATTATGATGATAAACAGATATTTCAGTAACTGGATTTATATTTTTATTGATTCGAATGTAAAGACAATAAAATGAAATAACAAAACTACAAAAATTGTGGGATATTCCGATGTACTATGACAATTAATCCTGTTTTCAAATACATTATGGAAAAGGTAACCTTCACAGATAGTGCAGGAATCACAAAAAGTCTTGTTTCATCGAATCGAGCTGACGTTGACTGACAACTTCTCGGAAGTCATTTGAGAGCCTGTAATAATTATTTTTAGAGCTCAAATTCTGGGAAAACTACTGCTTCAATATCAGTTTAACGCAAAATGGTAAAAATAAAATTTTTAAATCGGTTTTGTCAGCCACGATCGAAAAAGAACTTTCAAAAGTTATTCGATCGAGCTCTGAAATTTTTTTTTTCTACCTCAAATTTGTGGGAGAGTTACTTTTTTGACAAGTACTAACAGCTGTCAGAACCAATCGAAAAAAAAAAGAAATATCGATTTGTTTTTGCATCACTTTAGTATACACAAATGTCCAATTCAAGGAAATAGAAATATTCTTTCTGACTTGAGGGGGCCACGTGGCATAGTCTGCAGGTGGTATAACTGATGAGGTTTGAAAGCAAGCTTACTCAGATAAAAAAATATATCTCGTACGTGCTGTTGAATAAATTATTCGAAAATATCAACGCGACTTTTTGTCCTCAAGGCCACATCATTGTATCCAACTGTTTTCAAATGAAAAAAAGCGATTGCATCTACCAGAAGGAATCAGTCGTAAAATAGTTGTCGATGGTGCATCTCTTCTCATATCTCTCTTGACAGAATCATCATTGTATTCGAGATATCAGTGATAACCATCCAGAAAGTTGAATCGAGTGCATTTTGAGAAGATTCTATTCAAGAAATCTCGGAATAGAGGGAGAAAGGAATTGAGGAGAATCAGCATCACAGTGAAAAAAATCGCAAAGTGTCATCGGTCGAGATCAAATACTGAGTCCGTGTCAGGTAATTTACATTATCAAATTCTGGTAAATTACACCCAGAAAAAAGATCCATTTCAATCTACTAGGATAATTTATTAGATTTTTTTCAATTTAAATCAAAAAAATTTCTAATTGCCTCAACTAAAAAGCTGTATTTGAATCAAATAAATAATTCTATTTGAGTGCATTTATTCGGGTAGCCGCGTCAAAGCTTATCGCTCCGACCACTACGTGGCGCAGAGCGTCGAAACATTTCTTATATACGAATTGCGCTCTGGATGTGCATAAATAGCGGAAATCCAAGTTATACTTACTCAAAACGGACCATGTCTCAAAACAAACAGACGGTCGTGAATTTTTATGTCCACCCAGGCTTCCAGACCCATGAAAATATCAAGTAATAATAATATTATTAAATCTCGTGTAAATAATATTATAAAGATTATTTGCAGCTGAACAACATGCTTGTCAAATTTGTAAAAACTTTTTGAAAATAATAATCGCAAAAATAGATTTTCCATTAATCTTAAATATAAAAATATTCGAATGAAAGAAAATCATTTCTTAAAGTTGAATAGAGCTCTATTAGGCCGTGGGACAAAGGAAAAAATTTATTTGATTTAAATAGATCCTAGTTGAACCAACTAGATGTTTTTTCTGGGTGTAATCATAAAAGTTCTTGAATACGTAAAGTAACTTGTCGAATATCCAAATTAGAATTAATCATCGAGTGGAGGGGCCGATATCCGAGATGGATTTGAATGTTGAAGATTACGATGTCGTCAACTTCAGCCTGATGTTGACACGTGGAAATTTGTTAAATATCGGTGCGAAATACGGGGATCAAACATTTTCCGTTTGGATCAATCGTTCAAATCAACTTCCAATGCCGCCACGGTTGAAGAATCTGGGATATGAATGGCGAAATTCCGGACTGTATTTGCAAAATAAAAAAGTGCCGACGGTATCACTGGAAACCGCTTTAGTGATGTTTTACGCATTTCTCCAGCTAATACCGAGGAAAGTGATACTCGTTGGTCATTCATCGGATACGGAAGTCATGGAGCTAGTTCGACGCATTTGGGATACCGATACAGTTAATATGTTTCGTGGTACTATCGCTGGTTTTGCAGATTCTCTTGTTATTCTTAGACGAAAATACCGCAATCGAAAGAACCTGAATCAATTCAGTTTACCGAGTTTAACAGAGGATCTGCTCGGGAAAGCGTACACAGGAGCACTTGACGACGTGGCTTATATTTTAGATATTAAGCAAGAGATTACGTCTCGACTTCTGGACCCATCTGACTACACGGGGTACATTATGTCTTACGAAGAAGCTGTCACAACTGAATTCGTAGAAGACAATCTCTGGTACCAAAACACATCAACGTCCTAAATACCAATATACTTGTATCGTTGATTGATGAATAAAATGACGATTAATACAGAACGTTTCTGGCCCAGAACTTGAATTTATCAACCTATTTGTCATCATTTCGAAATGTAAAATCAGAGTACAGTCGAATCCCGCTATAAGCCTGTGCAAGAACTAACGAGAAGTTTGTTTGCGATTTGGTCTCTTCCCACTCTTGCGCGTGATCGAATTCTGGATTTTGGTTATTATTTGGAAAAGGTAAAACAAAGCAGCGTTCTGTTCAAGACAAATTCATTCGAGGCTCACGAGAGCTCATAGTTGGCTGTCAACCTCGATAACGCTTTGGAGTAAGTGCAGATGTCTACTTTGAAAGCTTGTAGCGAGCAGGATGAAAACGGGATTCGACTGTACTGAATAAAGAAAAAAAAAAGTCGTTCGAAGAACAAGCATAGTCATCGTATCGTCAAGGGATCCTGCACATAACATTGGCCAAATCATCTTATGATTTCGACAAACGGATACTTTTGAGAGTTGCACCGAAATCAAGTTCAAATTCTGCCACGTTCGTAAATAACAGCTTTTCCAATATCCACTAAGCATGAGAGATTCATTCGTATAATTATCGATGTTTGATATTGGATTCTGGAACTTTCATATTTTTAACTCCCGACTGTCCACTCGGGCAAAAGCCGGGAGTTATGAGTTTGACCGTGATCAGCTGATTTTCACGAATTTTTTAAGCAGAATGTTTATTGAAACGGCAAAAAATTACTTGACCAAATTGGAGAAACAGGTTCTATTACCGGTGGACGTGGTTTGGAGTCGCAATATGGTACGATTGCTTGTATATTTAAAGAATAATTATAAAAACAAAAAATCACCGTTCAAACATATCGACACAACAATAGGTGATGCCGCCATAACTATATTCACTCGCAACATCTGCGCCATACTTCACTCGGTTGGTTGTGACCGATTGGTTGTTGCTGTGACAGATTGGTCGATTCTGTTATTATTTTTTCGTTATTTATTTTTTATTATTTAATTATATTTATTATTAATTATATTTATAATAATTAATTAAAAAATTATGAACTTTAAAAAGTGTGAAATAAAAAAAATGTTTTGAAAAAACATAAAAACTCCCGACTAAAAATAGTAGTAAACTTTGAAAAGTCTGAAATAATAAAAAATAGATTTCGGGATTTTCGTCGGGAGATGTCTTTACTTCTTATTCAATGATTCGATCAGAGACATCTCCCGACGAAAATCCCGACATTTATTTTTGATTATTTCAGACTTTTTAAAGTTTTCTACTATTTTTAGTCGGGAGTTTTTATGTTTTTTTTTTTTTTTTTATGTATGTAATGGGCGTTAATTTAATTTCTGGAAAAATACTCGGTCGTGATCAGAGTAGTTTGGTTTTTCACAGCTCACGTACAAACGGATCGGTGATAAGAAAGGCTGGCTCGTGCCCGAGTTTCAACATCGTATGTTATGATGTCATCGACAACAATAATCGATATTAAGTGGAAAAAGAACTATTCAAAAACTGTCTTTGTTTGGAGTATTCATTAGACTCAGGAACATATTATGCGATACGATATATTTCAAATTCTGCGAACAACTACGTCTCTGGATAACTGTACTAATCATATGTTAAAACGCCTCAAACGTCGGAGACTTTTCCGAAAACAACAATCCGAAATCCACCTATTGGTCACCAGTTATGGGAACCGCCATTTTTGATAATAATTACATAAATCGATTACCAACATTTTCAAGGCCACAAACAATCGGCATCTCTCCTGATACGCTCACAGCCAATCAGAGCCTTCACCCGAAGCGTCCAGCGCCACTAAGCTAGTGCCAAAAAATTACCCCCACCACTAAACCTGTCACAGCCTATAGGAGGCCAGCAGGATTCTGCTAATTTTTATGAACCAGAGCTGCTGGGCCACACGAAACCAGACAAATCACACGAGGACGATTCAGCTAACAGATCTAGTTTGGACATATCAGGACCAAGTGAAATTCAATACCTTCAAACCGAATAGTGCATCACCCTTGACAGCAAGATCATATCCAAGATATCAGTGACACCCATCAAAAAAGTTGTAATGAGTTAACTTCGAGGAGACATTTAGTTTAAGAAATCGTGGAGTAAACGAATTAAGGAATCGAATACGGAACCCGTGCCAGGTAACTCACATCATCGGTTTCAAGTGAATGGGAATAGCAGAATCTTAAAATATTTAAGGGGCAGGTATAGTTAGAACGTTAAAAAAAGGCCTTTTTTCCGATTTTTTTTTTTGGACAAACGATAAAATAATTCACAACAAAAGTTCATCCGTTTTAAAGATATATATTTAATGTGAACATTGCAATTTTTTTAAAGAAATATTTTCCAAAATAAACCGATAACCATCAATGGCCGAGGACGCTGCAAAAAAAAAAACAGATTCTCCGGTGATCAGTCTCGCGCTGCAACGGATTATCTGAAACCAAAAAATCAGGGGGGGATCTTTGGTTAATGATATAATGCTCCGGTTGAACGAAGGGTTTTAAAACATTTCCATTTTTCACAAAATGGCGGACGTTGAAAGTCAAAAGTGTTGTTTTGACCAAAATTTCACTCACATTTTTGACTATAAAAAAAAAAATTATTGTCCAAAAAAAAAATCCTTCGTCCATCCGGAGGACAACTATGTATAGAAGAAGTGATATAAATTTCAACCCGATCGGTAAAGCCGTTCTCGAGTTACAGTGATCACCAACTTCGAAAACATGGTTTCGAGAAAAACGAGTTTAAGGTGTTAAGTACGATTTGCATACAGATAAAAATTTTTTTTTGTAACTTACATGGAGTTATTATTTTTTTTTCGAACGACAATAAATAACTAATCGGTTAAGGCCCTGATAAGAGATCCGATCGTCGATAAAACTTCACGAACGTCAGCCAGCACTCTTCATGTTTGAGAAAAAATATGATAAGGAGTTTTGGTATAATGTTGCCATGCAAAATCATGTTAAAAACACAAAAAATTGTCAAAAAGTTAAGAATTTTATAAAATTTGGTCAACGTATTCTTTAGTGCCAAATTTGACGATACAAATTTTTTCAGATTTTTCTTCTACACAGGTATCGAGTAATTGAAGACTAAAGTTCACGTGTATAAGCATAGCGTTTCCATATATATAGGTATACATTCCGGGCATAAGAAATCTGCTTTAATGCGTAATTACTCGATAACTAGGTAGAAGAAAATTTTGAAAAAAATTGTGTTTTCGTACTTGACGTTGAAGAACATTGTCACCAAATTTCATTAATTTCTTAACATTTTGACTTTTGTACAGAAGCTCCTTGAAAAAAAATTATTTTCTTTCATTCGAATATTTTTATATTCAAAATTAATGAATCTACTTTTGCAATTTTCAGTTTCAAAAAGTTTAAACAAATTTAACAAGCATTTTGTTGAGCTGAAAAAAATCTTTACAATATTATTTACACCACATTTAATATTATTATTACTTAATATTTCCATGGGTCTGAAAGCCTGGCCGGACATAAAAATTCACGACCGTCTGTTTGTTTTGAGACATGGTCCGTTTTGAGTAAGTATAATTTGGGTTTTCGCTATTTATGCACATCCAGAGCGCAATTCGTATACAAGAAATGTTTTGCCACTCTGCGCCACGTAGTGTTCGGAGTGATAAACTTTGACTTTATTATAACTCAGTTGTTATTACCGATGAGCTATTCGTCGAAGATAAAGAATATTTGAAGAGACGTTCAAACAGTACTTCGTGTTCGATTTATTACTCACGAGCAGCTGCGAAAACGTTAGAATTTTTATCAAAATTTGAACAATAACCTGTGCCAGTTGTGTTCAGTAAATTCAAGGACACGTCAACCCTATAAAACTCACTGCTCCTGGGAGTTCTGTTCCAGTAAGAAAAATAAAAGTTACTCGACCAGTTATCTGATTTTTTAAAACTCCAGTGAGAACCCAGTCACAAAATGTACAACCGTAAACAATTGTTTGTACTCGGATTCGCGATGTTGAATTGTATCGGAGACGTTTATTCGCAAAAGCCTCCTTTGGGTAAAGCGATTAGAGTTTACGACAATTATCGATCACTCAGTGAAAACGTCAAGATCGATTTTAAAAGCGAAAAAGGAAACTGGTTTTTTCGAGAGCCATCGAACCAGGTTTTCAAAAATGTACAGATCGTGGAACAATATTTACCACTGAATAGTTATGCCTCACGCGTCAATGGGATTGACCTGGAGATGTGCGATAGCATTGAACATTTGTTCGAAGCTCATTTTCGTGGATTTAAGGTCGAAGGGCTGGAAAAACCTTGGCAAATTTTTAGTGGCAATTGGTCCGAGAACGATATCGCTGAATATTTCGGTATAGAACGTCGACACCTCGATGATTATCGATTCTGTTATCTTCTCGTGACAACCCAAAAACATAGTGACAGTCAACGAATTTGGGACTTGCCCGAAGAACTCGAACTTAACGAAACCGTTTCTGAGAGAATCGGGGCCATCAACATTCAGAATTATCGCACCGATCTTACCAAGTTTTTTAACGACTTTGGCTCCCATTATATCGAGTCTTATACCACTGGAAATACTATGTATCAGGTGAGAAATCAGATTTCAATTTCGTATTCTTTCGCCTGGTTTTTTTTTTTTTTTTTAATAGACTGAGAAAAATATTTTGTTCGTTGAATACAATCCATTACGAAAATGCAGTGGATTGGACGAGACTTTTTTTGAAATGGCAAACGTTGATTCATTCAAACTAACAGTTGAATCATATTTTCGTTCAACTCGATGGGATTTTGTTTTTGTGTTTTTTTTCTTTCACTTTTGTGTTTTCATCGAATCGAGATAACACTTGAGGCAATTTGGAACTTTGTATGAGTGGGAAGTGTTGAAAAGAAATCGAGTATTTCATAGAATTTGAAAAAATTTTGACATTTATACAAAATTTGGGACAAAAGTTTATCAGTTGATGTTCTTTCGTATACAAAATAGTGGTTCAGATGATTAGACTGCAAATACTTGAATAGAAATAAAAAACGAAAAATGGCGAAGACAGAGACCAGCATTTTGGAAGGAACGAAATTCTGGAAATTGCTGAATTTTTGCTTCGATCTATTTTCGAAATGAAACTATCGAGACCCCAGATTTTTCTAACTCGAACAACGTGATTTTCTGTGATCGAAAAGTGTTGATAAAAAATCGACCTGAATGTTTCGAAACTACTCGGAAAATGTGCAACTTCTAATAGCTCATAAAGATTTCTGGTAAATAGCAGGATCTTTGATAAGAAAATGTTTCGATTCAAATGATTGAATCCTTTGAAAAGTTGACGAGCGATTTGAGATTTTCTTGAATTTTCCTGAGTCATGAAAATATTTTGAAATCATCAAATAGAATTTATCAGACTGATGATCAGTTGTTGATCCATCATGATCGAATGCGTTCTGTTTCAGGTGCTCGTTTTCACAAAAGACGTTTTCACATCTTTCAACACGACCGCTGAATCATTAAGGTCTAAATTCTTGACTGATTCGGCGAAAGACTACTCGAACATGATTCATCATGGAGCTATAAAAACAGCGAGTGGCAATCGCACCGTTGAAACTTGGGCACATGAAAATTTGCACACTAATTATTATGCTGGTGCTTACGATGCTATATTCGATAACGCTTACAATGACTTGGACAAGATACGACGGCTGTATGCACTCCTTCAGGATGAAGTTATTGTCCAGATGAATCTACGATCTATGCAGCATTTTTTCAAAGATCCTGAACGCCGAAATTGGGTCCGGGAAGTCATTGGAAAATACTCCAATTGAAGACGTCGTTTCGGTCTATTAATGTTATGAAATTATGATGATAAACAGATATTTCAGTAACTGGATTTATATTTTTATTGATTCGAATGTAAAGACAATAAAATGAAATAACAAAACTACAAAAATTGTGGGATATTCCGATGTACTATGACAATTAATCCTGTTTTCAAATACATTATGGAAAAGGTAACCTTCACAGATAGTGCAGGAATCACAAAAAGTCTTGTTTCATCGAATCGAGCTGACGTTGACTGACAACTTCTCGGAAGTCATTTGAGAGCCTGTAATAATTATTTTTAGAGCTCAAATTCTGGGAAAACTACTGCTTCAATATCAGTTTAACGCAAAATGGTAAAAATAAAATTTTTAAATCGGTTTTGTCAGCCACGATCGAAAAAGAACTTTCAAAAGTTATTCGATCGAGCTCTGAAATTTTTTTTTTCTACCTCAAATTTGTGGGAGAGTTACTTTTTTGACAAGTACTAACAGCTGTCAGAACCAATCGAAAAAAAAAAGAAATATCGATTTGTTTTTGCATCACTTTAGTATACACAAATGTCCAATTCAAGGAAATAGAAATATTCTTTCTGACTTGAGGGGGCCACGTGGCATAGTCTGCAGGTGGTATAACTGATGAGGTTTGAAAGCAAGCTTACTCAGATAAAAAAATATATCTCGTACGTGCTGTTGAATAAATTATTCGAAAATATCAACGCGACTTTTTGTCCTCAAGGCCACATCATTGTATCCAACTGTTTTCAAATGAAAAAAAGCGATTGCATCTACCAGAAGGAATCAGTCGTAAAATAGTTGTCGATGGTGCATCTCTTCTCATATCTCTCTTGACAGAATCATCATTGTATTCGAGATATCAGTGATAACCATCCAGAAAGTTGAATCGAGTGCATTTTGAGAAGATTCTATTCAAGAAATCTCGGAATAGAGGGAGAAAGGAATTGAGGAGAATCAGCATCACAGTGAAAAAAATCGCAAAGTGTCATCGGTCGAGATCAAATACTGAGTCCGTGTCAGGTAATTTACATTATCAAATTCTGGTAAATTACACCCAGAAAAAAGATCTATTTCAATCTACTAGGATCATTTATTAGATTTTTTTCAATTTAAATCAAAAAAATTTCTAATTGCCTCAACTAAAAAGCTGTATTTGAATCAAATAAATAATTCTATTTGAGTGCATTTATTCGGGTAGCCGCGTCAAAGCTTATCGCTCCGACCACTACGTGGCGCAGAGCGTCGAAACATTTCTTATATACGAATTGCGCTCTGGATGTGCATAAATAGCGGAAACCCAAGTTATACTTACTCAAAACGGACCATGTCTCAAAACAAACAGACGGTCGTG
This sequence comes from Campoplex capitator, assembly GCA_037576405.1. Lineage (NCBI taxonomy): Eukaryota > Metazoa > Arthropoda > Insecta > Hymenoptera > Ichneumonidae > Campoplex > Campoplex capitator. The sequence continues at coordinate 3,990,856 of JARBWI010000023.1, forward strand.
AATTTTTATGTCCACCCAGGCTTCCAGACCCATGAAAATATCAAGTAATAATAATATTATTAAATCTCGTGTAAATAATATTATAAAGATTATTTGCAGCTGAACAACATGCTTGTCAAATTTGTAAAAACTTTTTGAAAATAATAATCGCAAAAATAGATTTTCCATTAATCTTAAATATAAAAATATTCGAATGAAAGAAAATCATTTCTTAAAGTTGAATAGAGCTCTATCAGGCCGTGGGACAAAGAAAAAAAATTATTTCATTTAAATAGATCCTAGTTGAACCAACTAGATGTTTTTCCTGGGTGTAATCATAAAAGTTCTTGAATACGTAAAGTAACTTGTCGAATATCCAAATTAGAATTAATCATCGAGTGGAGGGGCCGATATCCGAGATGGATTTGAATGTTGAAGATTACGATGTCGTCAACTTCAGCCTGATGTTGACACGTGGAAAATTGTTAAATATCGCTGCGAAATACGGGGATCAAACATTTTCCGTTTGGATCAATCGTTCAGATCAACTTCCAATATCGCTATGGTTGAAGAATCTGGGATATGAATGGCGAAATTCCGCACTGTATTTGCGAAATAGAAGAGTGCCGACGGTATCACTGGAAACCGCTTTATTAATGTTGTACGCATTTCTCACAACATTACAGAGGAAAGTTATACTCGTTGGTCATTCATCAGATATGCAAGTCATGGAGCTAGTTCGAATGATTCGGGATACCGATACAGTTAATATGTTTCGTGGTACTATCGCTGGTTTTGCAGATTCTCTTATTATTCTGAGACAAAAATACCGCAATCGAAAGAGCCTAGATCAATTCAGTTTACCGAGTTTAACAGAGGATCTGCTCGGAAAAGCGTATACAGGAGCACCTGACGACGTGGCTTATATTATAGATATTAGACAAGAGCTTACGTCTCGACTTCTGGACCCATCTGACTACACGAGGTACATTATGTCTTACGAAGAAGCTGTCACAACTGAACCCGTAGAAGAGACACTCTGGCACTAAAACACATCAACGTCTTAAATACCAATATACTTGTATCGTTGATTGATGAATAAAATGACGATTAGTACACAAAACGTTTCTGGCCCAGAACTTGAATTTATCAACCTATTTGTAATCATTTCGAAATGTAAAATCAGAGTACAGTCGAATCCCGCTATAAGCCTGTGCAAGAACTTACGAGAAGTTTGTTTGCGATTTGGTCTCTTCCCACTCTTGCGCGTGATCGAATTCTGGATTTTGGTTATTATTTGGAAAAGGTAAAACAAAGCAGCGTTTTGTTCAAGACAAATTCATTCGAGGCTCACGAGAGCTCATAGTTGGCTGTCAACCTCGATAACGCTTTGGAGTAAGTGCAGATGTCTACTTTGAACGCTTGTAGCGAGCAGGCTGAAAACGGGATTCGACTGTACTGAATAAAGAAAAAAAAAGTCGTTCGAAGAACAAGCACAGTCATCGTATCGTCAAGGGATCCTGCACATAACATTGGCCAAATCATCTTATGATTTCGACAAACGGATACTTTTGAGAGTTGCACCGAAATCAAGTTCAAATTCTGCCACGTTCGTAAATAACAGCTTTTCCAATATCCACTAAGCATGAGAGATTCATTCGTATAATTATCGATGTTTGATATTGGATTCTGGAACTTTCATATTTTTAACTCCCGACTGTCCACTCGGGCAAAAGCCGGGAGTTATGAGTTTGACCGTGATCAGCTGATTTTCACGAATTTTTTAAGCAGAATGTTTATTGAAACGGCAAAAAATTACTTGACCAAATTGGAGAAACAGGTTCTATTACCGGTGGACGTGGTTTGGAGTCGCAATATGGTACGATTGCTTGTATATTTAAAGAATAATTATAAAAACAAAAAATCACCGTTCAAACATATCGACACAACAATAGGTGATGCCGCCATAACTATATTCACTCGCAACACTTGCGCCATACTTCACTCGGTTGGTTGTGACCGATTGGTTGTTGCTGTGACAGATTGGTTGATTATGTTATTATTTTTTTGTTATTTATTTTTTTATTATTTAATTATATTTATTATTAATTATATTTATAATAATTAATTAAAAAATTATGAACTTTAAAAAGCGTGAAATAAAAAAAATGTTTTGAAAAAACATAAAAACTCCCGACTAAAAATAGTAGTAAACTTTGAAAAGTCTGAAATAATAAAAAATAGATTTCGGGATTTTCGTCGGGAGATGTCTTTACTTCTTATTCAATGATTCGATCAGAGACATCTCCCGACGAAAATCCCGACATTTATTTTTTATTATTTCAGACTTTTTAAAGTTTTCTACTATTTTTAGTCGGGAGTTTTTATGTTTTTTTTTTTTTTTTTTACATATGTAATGGGCGTTAATTTAATTTCTGGAAAAATACTCGGTCGTGATCAGAGTAGTTTGGTTTTTCACAGCTCACGTACAAACGGATCGGTGATAAGAAAGGCTGGCTCGTGCCCGAGTTTCAACATCGTATGTTATGATGTCATCGACAACAATAATCGATATTAAGTGGAAAAAGAACTATTCAAAAACTGTCTTTGTTTGGAGTATTCATTAGACTCAGGAACATATTATGCGATACGATATATTTCAAATTCTGCGAACAACTACGTCTCTGGATAACTGTACTAATCATATGTTAAAACGCCTCAAACGTCGGAGACTTTTCCGAAAACAACAATCCGAAATCCACCTATTGGTCACCAGTTATGGGAACCGCCATTTTTGATAATAATTACATAAATCGATTACCAACATTTTCAAGGCCACAAACAATCGGCATCTCTCCTGATACGCTCACAGCCAATCAGAGCCTTCACCCGAAGCGTCCAGCGCCACTAAGCTAGTGCCAAAAAATTACCCCCACCACTAAACCTGTCACAGCCTATAGGAGGCCAGCAGGATTCTGCTAATTTTTATGAACCAGAGCTGCTGGGCCACACGAAACCAGACAAATCACACGAGGACGATTCAGCTAACAGATCTAGTTTGGACATATCAGGACCAAGTGAAATTCAATACCTTCAAACCGAATAGTGCATCACCCTTGACAGCAAGATCATATCCAAGATATCAGTGACACCCATCAAAAAAGTTGTAACGAGTTAACTTCGAGGAGACATTTAGTTTAAGAAATCGTGGAGTAAACGAATTAAGGAATCGAATACGGAACCCATGCCAGGTAACTCACATCATCGGTTTCAAGTGAATGGGAATAGCAGAATCTTAAAATATTTAAGGGGCAGGTATAGTTAGAACGTTAAAAAAAGGCCTTTTTTCCGATTTTTTTTTTTGGACAAACGATAAAATAATTCACAACAAAAGTTCATCCGTTTTAAAGATATATATTTAATGTGAACATTGCAATTTTTTTAAAGAAATATTTTCCAAAATAAACCGATAACCATCAATGGCCGAGGACGCTGCAAAAAAAAAACAGATTCTCCGGTGATCAGTCTCGCGCTGCAACGGATTATCTGAAACCAAAAAATCAGGGGGGGATCTTTGGTTAATGATATAATGCTCCGGTTGAACGAAGGGTTTTAAAAAATTTCCATTTTTCACAAAATGGCGGACGTTGAAAGTCAAAAGTGTTGTTTTGACCAAAATTTCACTCACATTTTTGACTATAAAAAAAAAAATTATTGTCCAAAAAAAAAATCCTCCGTCCATCCGGAGGACAACTATGTATAGAAGAAGTGATGTAAATTTCAACCCGATTGGTAAAGCCGTTCTCGAGTTACAGTGATCACCGACTTCGAAAACATGGTTTCGAGAAAAACGAGTTTAAGGTGTTAAGTACGATTTGCATACAGATAAAAATTTTTTTTTGTAACTTACATGGAGTCGTCTATTCCTTGGCCATATAGTTCGCCTCCCTGCGCTCTATTAGCTGCATCTGAAGTCATTTTCAGCTGCCGCCGAGCTACCCTCGCCTCTCGAGTGTTTTCCAGGGATCGTCGGTTAGCTTTCTCGACTCGAATACATGTACTTCGGCGAATAATGGTCCGATTTAAATTCAATTGGTCGGAAAATACTCACAAGATATTCTACTTTAAAAAAATAAAAAAATAAATCGGTTTTTTGAAAATTCTAATTATACCGTCCCCCTTAAAGGGAACTTGTGAAATTCTGACACTAAAATCAATCGTTAATATCGTAGGAGCTGACACGCGAGATGGATTTGAATGTCGCCGATTACAATCTCGTGCACTTCAGCCTGATATCAGGATACGGATCATTGGTACATCTAGCAGCTAAATTGGCGGACGAAATATTTTCTGTTTGGATAAAGCCCGCGGATCCAATTCCGATGTTACCAAAGCTGGAAGATCTTGGATACGAATGGCGAACATTCGAATTGTATTTACGAAATAAAAAAGTGCCGACCGTATCAGCAGATTCAGCTTTAAGGATGTTCAACGCGTTTCTCCAGTCATCACCGAGACCAGTTATACTCGTTTGTCATTCTTCCGATGCCGAAACCATATGCTTACTTCGAATCATTCAGACTACCGATTCGGCTCAATTGTTTCGTGGTACTATAGCCGGTTTCGTAGATACTCTTCCGATTTTTAGAAAAATATTCCGCCAACGAAAGCAACTGAATCAATTCCGATTGAGGAGTCTGTCGGAAGATCTGCTCGGGGAAAACTTCACAGGAGCAGCTGACGACTTGACTTATTTTTTGGATATCGAGCAAAAGCTTACAGCTCGTTTTGTATCCCCGTCTAACTACGCAGGGAACATCACACCTTACGAAGAAGCTGTCACGACCGAATGGATAGACGAAGCATGATGATTCTCAAGCGAACATCAACATTTTGAGAAAACAATTGTTTGTATCTTTTGTTGATAAATAAATGATTGATTGATATACAAAATTTCAGACTAAAAACTTTAATTTGTGTACTTAATAAAAACGACAAAAAACGAAATTAAAAAAAAAAAAAAAAAAAAAACATTTTTTTTTTAAATTCTCTCATGTCTCTAGAAATAACAGCTTTTTCAATACGTTTTGTGTATGCGAATTTTATTCGTGTAAGTATTCATGTTGGATATTGGATTGTGAAACTTTTAAGTGTAATGCGCGTTAATTTAATTTCTAGAAAAATACAAGGTCATGATCGGTTTAGCTTTGTTTTCAAGAACTCACGTACACGTCAGTCGGTGATAAGGAAGTCTGAATCGTGCCCGAGATTCAACATATTTTATGACGTAATCGACTGAAAATTGTTTTTTTCTTTTTTTTTTTTTTTTTTTTTTTCATGCTACAAGATGTCAATAATGATATATGAAAAGATTAAAAAGATAGTATTGCGTTTTCTTATTGACGAAAAAATTAATAAAAATTCTTTAACAAAAAACGTTGCTTTACATGGGGGTTTTACCTAAAAAAATCAAATTTCAAAATATATTTTTTCTAGATTTTCCCAGTTATCAAGCTGGCAGAACTGGCTCTTGATGAAAATGCATTGTGACCTATTATTGCATCTCCTGGCAATCGGGAATCAATTTTTTATTTTTTTATTTACTAATTGACCAATTCTGGTGGGATTACTCTCGAATATCTCTACCACGAACTAGGATATTTTTGATTGGATGAAAATTCACAATTTGGCATTGAAAAAACGACAATTTTTGTAAGAAAAAAAAAAAAAAATGACTTTTATTTCATAAATACGCAAATTTGAGATTTTGATATTTTTCAAAAACGTCATGGCACCAACTGCTGACCGCTGACAATTGGGAAAAGACTCGGCGACAGGAATATATATGACGAAGAGCAGTCGGTAGGATCCAGCCAGAATTTGAAATGAAAATAAGTGTCGAAAAGCAGCATCCCTTAAAAAAAGAAATAAAATTGCGATCGGTGTATTTCTCGTCGGTTAGGCTCTCCGTCGTTCTCGTATATTTCTCTCAATAACCGCTCAGCCGGTTTCAATTTAATTGTGATCGTTTTAATTAGAAACACCGGTGCGAGAATCGCTCGTCGAGTTTTACTTCACAGGCAGTTGTATAATCACAAGCTCTGCATTGCTCGTTCGACTGTGCTTTGTGTATATGAGCATCAAGTTTATCGTTATACTTGGGATTAATACGTGTACTCTTGTATCGAACTTTCTCACTTTCTCACTCGCTCCCGAAGAGCCACCAGGTTACGGGAGAAAATAGTTTCGTTGCTTCGCGGCTGTGCATAATGCTTATTAGCAAAACTCTTGCCAACATTTCCTCCCTCCTCTCTCTCTCTCTCTCTCTCTCTCTCTCTCTCTCTCTCTCTCTCTCTCTCTCTCTCTCCACATACTCCCTTATGAATAAACACCTATTTACACTTATATACATTGATACAGAGCGTATAAACTTCCAGGGAAAAGGCTCTCGAACGGCAATATCTTGAGAGTACTGTATCAGAAAGCAGCCCCTTAATTTCATTTACGAATTAATAACTCTGAAGAAGATTAATGAAAAGGAAACGAGCAGCAGTCCAACCCGAAACATCAAAAGCTTTCGATGCTCTTTTCGTTAATGCCGTCTTCTAGTCGAGAGGGCCAACACCTAGAAAAAACATCTAGTTGGTTCAACTAGGATCTATTTAAATCAAATAAATGTTTTTCTTTGTCCCACGGCCTAATAGAGCTCTATTCAACTTTAAGAAATGATTTTCTTTCATTCGAATATTTTTATATTTAAGATTAATGGAAAATCTATTTTTGCGATTTTCAATTTCAAAAAGTTTTCACAAATTTAACAAGCATGTTGTTGAGCTGCAAATAATCTTTATAATATTATTTACACGAGATTTAATAATATTATTATTACTTAATATTTCCATGGGTCTGGAAGCCTGGGTGGACATAAAAATTCACGACCGTCTGTTTGTTTTGAGACATGGTCCGTTTTGAGTAAGTATAACTTGGGTTTCCGCTATTTATGCACATCCAGAGCGCAATTCGTATATAAGAAATGTTTCGACGCTCTGCGCCACGTAGTGGTCGGAGTGATAAGCTTTGACGCGGGTACCCAAATAAATGCACTCAAATAGAATTATTTATTTGATTCAAATACAGCTTTTTAGTTGAGGCAAATAGAAATTTTTTTGATTTAAATTGAAAAAAATCGAATAAACGATCCTAGTAGATTGAAATAGATCTTTTTTCTGGGTGAAAATTTGGCGATTTTTCAACATGCCATTAAAACAAAAAAACAAAAAATATTTCCTTTGACATAGTATTAAAAAAATTGGCGAAAAAAAGAAAATCCATGATTCTGGTAGATGCAGGGTTGGAAGTAAAACGGCCTCTCTTGGTTGACATGATTCCAACCCTCCTGGTCATCTGAAAAAAAAAGAAAAACAAAAAAAAATCGCAAAATGGCGGCTGTTTAAAAAAAAGGTAATTTTTTGCTGTTTTTTTTAACGGTTGTTGATTTTTTTTTTAGATAATTAGTAACATATTTTTTTTTGCCTGAGGTAGGGGCTATGAGACATCAACCAGAATTATGGATTTTTTTAAATATCATGTCAAAGGAAATATTTTTTGTTTTTTTTTAATCTTATGTTGAGATCCCCAAATTTTGGCCCTCCAGACTAGGAGACGGTTTCAATATCATTTCCTTCAGATTATTCAGACGAGAGGTTCCAATAAAATCGTTTTTTTTTTTTTTATACATATCTCATCTGAATACATTTGCAAGTACGATTGACAATGAATTAACTAATTGTCACGGTAGTGCATATTTGTCACCGAATATCCTCGGTGCATATCGACGTGTACATATATCCTACGAGCCCCGAACTCGTAAGACCGTGAAGCGTGAAACCGGCTAATTTGCGCGTCCCTTTAGCCACTGAATTTCATGTGTAATTTATAGCAAACGTGTTACCAACGTCCAAATGATACTTCAATTTTTCGATACTTTGGGATATTTTTTTTTTTTTTTTTAAGTAAATAGTTAGAAATATTGATTCAAAATGACATTTTCTTTATTTTTTTGTTTGGGTGATCGAGGTATTACATCGCATATTATTTTGCAATTTTTTTTTGTTTCTCTCAATCAGGCATATGTTTTTTGTTTCACCTTCTTCCTTTTTTAGTGCTTTTCACTCCTTCCTTAAATAACTTTTTCTCTTTTTCTGACCTCTCTGCAATATTGGTTGGTAATTGAAAATTTATTTTCTCTCATAATTACACTGAGAAAACATTGAGAACCTTCTCAAAATACTTCAACAAAAAGCTGCACCACATTTTGACAGCGAATCAGATGTCCATGTGGTGAAGCAAAGGTATGAAAAAGAAGAAAAAAAAATTGAAAAAAATCAAATTCCGTTCTAACCAAGGGAATTGAGATTTATTTTAAAATAACCAAATTTAAACTTCAACTCTTCAGTTTTTTTTTTTTTTTTTTTTTTTTTCCCCGGGTAATAAGAGACTAATCGAATAAAGTTTGTCCCATCGATCGTGCAATGGCAATCGAGAATGACAGCAAAAGATGATTTTCTCAAAATTAAATCTCAGAAAATTGGATTTTTTTTTTTTTTTTCCAAAATTTCACAAATAGTTTATAAAATCTCGAATTTTTCATTGACTTTTTGCAAATTTTCATCTAGATTTTGAAGCAAGATGCCACGAAAAATAATCATTTTCAGAAAAATATATTTTACAATACAAATTCGTGTTTCAATATTTCGGAGTAAATTTCCTGAAAAAAAAAAAACAAAAAAAAACGTTTATTCCTGAAACTATATTCGGCTTGGTATTCGACGAGTCTTGTTGATATTCGGTGTTACTATTGGATCGTGTACAAATTAGCTAATTCATATTTGATTCGAAAATCTGTTGTAGCAATAGTCGCACAACTGCAACGAAACAAGTATACTTGAAGCGTTAGAAACTTCAGTAGAAATGACCAATCGAGATCGAGTTTCGCAGTCGAGTATTGACCGAAAATCTTGTTAAAATACAAATTTTTTCGTCTCCAGAAACTTGATACTAACCGAACAATACACCGATAAACCCCGTTCGCCACGAAATAATGGTTAGAACATGGCGCAAATCAATTGAAATTGTTTCGGTCCGTGAGTGCTTCGTTTTATTACGTAACTATTTCCATTCGGGAATTTGGAATAATGAAAACGTGTGGTTCAGAGAACGTTTGTATATTCATAGAAGTGGAGGAGGCGGAGAAACAAAATAATGAGATTAACAAATTTTTGACACTTGTAAAGTTGGAGGATTCTTGAGGTACAATCCCCATGCAAAACACGTTTTTTTTTAAAGAATTTTTTTAATAAGAAAATGCGATACAATATTTTTTATCTTTTTATAAGTTATTATCGACATCTTGTAACATGGAAAAAAAAAATTTTCAAGTCAATTTTACAATAATTAGACATTGATTTATACAGTCAAAATGGAGCTTTATGAAAAAAAGACGAGGGTAGTAGGGTAGGTCTGGAGCAGGCTGCTGTAGTAATCTGGAAAAAAAAAATTGAAAATCATTATCGTTAAGTAGGCTCGCCAGTATCGCCTGAACTAGGATTTTTTATTTTTATGTATAATCAACAAAATTGTGGACTTGGAAAAAACATAAAAATTTTGCATTTTTTTCTGCCCAAATAAAATTTTCAAATCTGTTTTTTTTTTTAGATTTTCCCAGTTTTCAGGCTGACAAAGAACGATAAAATAATTTGGAAGAAAAAAAAAAATTTTTAAATGAGTGATTGATGAATAAATATTCTTCGAAGTTGTGACAATAATTCGGAAACAAAATATTTCCTGAAGGACGGATTAACCAAGATTTTCGAGAAACTTTATTCTCCTTGAGCGATTCACGTGCTCGGATAACTCACGAAATTTTAGAAAGCCCGAGAAATTCTTGGAGAAAACAATGAAACTTTTCTGTGAAAGAGTCTCTGGTCGAAAATTCTTATTATTTCGTTTCTTCAGTATATAAGCAGCGAGTTTATTTGTATCGAGATTTCGAACCGAGAGAATCCGGAGCAATAACAGAAGAGAAAATAAGAAAATGTATGTCCAAAGCCGGGGCAGGGGTGGCCAGTGTGTGTTGTTCACTATTCTTTGAGATTACGAGGGTGGTCTTAAACTCTCATTTATGTCGTCCTCGAGGTCGTACTACGTTTGTGGCTCCTGTGAGGGTTGAAAAGCTTACAACTTTGAACATCCGCTTCTGGGATGTAAACACGACCATCAGTTCCCCTTTTTTCAACCCCTAACCAACCTCTAACTCCTTCAGTCTTTTCTTCAATTTCTGCTATTTCTATCGCTAAATAATTTATCATTTTAACCATCACTGATAGAAAACACATTTTTTAAGCCATTTTCCGAAGAATTGATACCTTTCATTCCGTCTTATATTTTTATACGAATCTTTTATATTTTATTAATACATTTTTGTTCCATTTTTTTCAATATATTTCATAAATAAATTTATTATTTATTCAATATATTAAAATATTAAATATAAATATATTAAAATAAATTTTAATATATTTCTTCTCTTTATAAAATTCTATAAATTCAATACATATTTAATGAATTTTAAGGAGTTTCGGGGTACAGGCGATACGATGTTGCCATGCTGAACCATGTTAAAACCCACAAAAAATTTCAAAAAGTTAAGAATTTTATAAAATTTGGTGAACATATTCTTTAGTGTCAAATTTGACAATACAAATTTTTTCAAATTTTTCTTCTACACAGTTATTGAGTAACCGAAGACTAAAGTTCACGTGTATAAGCATAGCGTTTCCATATATATAGGTATACATTTCGGGCATAAGAAATCTGCTTTAATGCATAATTACTCGATAATTAAGGAGAAGAAAATTTTGGAAAAAATTGTGTTTTCGTACTTGATGTTGAAGAACATTGTCACCAAATTTCATTAATTTCTTAACATTTTGCCTTTTGTACCGAAACTCCTTAATTGACATTGAAATTTATTAAATTTTAATGTCAATTAAATCTTTATTTCGAATAAAATTCTTATTATTTTGAATTATAAATTTAATATATTTCATTAATTAATTATATACCATGAATATATGAATAATAAATATGTATATAAAAAATAATAAATAACATAATAAAAATATAAAATAATATATATAAAATTTACATTAATAAAATATATTTTTTTAAATAAATGAAAAATATATAAATAATTATATTCCATTCATAAAGTTTTCAAATTTTATTTCATCAATTTGCTTATTATTTGTACTATTTTCAAAATTTATCATGGTGCACACACACTTGACAGATCATTCACAAATTTTTGAAATAATTCGTTTCGAAAAATGGCAGCGCCGAGGCTTGACACTCGTCTTTACGGTTAGTCTCAAACTACAGAATGATATTTTTTTTCGATGAAACATTCTTACGAGAAAAAGTTACTTAACATCTTTGACCCGAATAAGATCTCCCGCCTCGTTCTCGTTTTTATTGTGTTTTGAATCGCCGAAAGGGCTTTTCTTTTTTATTTTAAACACAAAATTGCGATCCATAATTAAAGTGCTTTTTCTTGTAGCTCACAGGGAGTAAAAATTAGTTCGATTAATATTTTCCTAGGCTTTGGCTCCCCAGTGTCATCTGCCTAAAATTCGGTCACGTAATATTGCAGCTGGGGTCTCCTCATAAATAATATTCGTCACAGTCTTGTCTCTTATTATTTTGAATTGTTAATTAATTTATTTTTATTTTTATCCTTAATCATCTATTCTGAGACGATTGAAATGAATTTTTGAATGATTGCAAGATGAAGATGAAAGTCAGTCGATGAATAAGGTAGAAAAGAAGAAAAAACAAATCGTTCCAAAATAATAAAAAATTAAAAAAAAAAAAAAAAACAATTTTTCGAATAGCAATGAAATTTGAGAAATATAAAAATTGAATAAATGATCGTAAAGCCCTCGCGTTTTCGTTGTAATCGTGGTGTTTTTCGCCTCAATTTGTTTCACTTTGCTTCTCCTCTGAGAGGAGATACTTCGATGTACATATACAGTAGGAGCGATAAAACGGGGGTTAAAAGGAGAAGAGTGGGGGGAAGGGATGAGTCAGGTATCCTTTTTCTTACTCCTTATTTTCTCTTTCTCTTTCGCACGCTCTCTTCACGATCCTCGTTTAATCTTGGCATTCAGGAGGGTTAGAGAATCACCGCAATTAATTCCTTTCACCGTGAGGCTACCGGGTTTGCTTCGGTGAGGGAGAGAGAGAGAGTGAAAATCGAGCTAAGAGCAGCAGGCAAGATCGTAGAGGCCAGAGAAATTGGTCCATACAGCTTCCATCGTACAATCTCTTTGCGGAGAAAACGGTTAGAGAGTAATACCGAATGGACGGAGAAAGCAGAAACGAGAGACACGAATGGGTTGTTTCGTTTTAAATGTCAAAATTTATTCAAGATTTTGTTTTAATGATTTTTTATCATTAAAAAATAATTTTTTTTTTTTTCATCGATCACGACTTTAAACTTATTAGAGTAAAATAGAGCAACGAGAAGATCAGTTTCTCGTGGACATTCGTGACAATTGGACATCAAAATCCGAAGAGAGACTGGTATCCGCGTCGAGTTTACTTAGGACATCCCATACACGCGTGCTTCAGGGACAAGAAAGCTTTTGGTATTTCCAAGAACTCGTGCGACTGCTCTGGATTGCCCAACTGATTAAATAATACCGACGTTTGATACTACCTAGTCGAATCTGTGAGAGAGAATCAAGGGGAGACGATGAGAAGCCAAGAATGAGAAAGGATGAGAGAGAGAGAGAGAAAGAGAAAGAAGCCATGGAACATCTTGGAATTCGTTTCGCCTTATATTTGCCCCCATTTTTGCAACAGGACCGCAAAATTCTCAAGAATTTCACAAGTCCTCAGGAGTATCTGCATGCAAATCGTACTCAAAACTTTAAACTCGTTTTTCTCGAAACCATGTTTTCGAAGTCGGTGATCACTGTAACTCGAGAACGGCTTTACCGATCGTGTTGAAATTTATATCACTTCTTCTACACATAGTTGTCCTCCGGATGAACGAAGGATTTTTTTTTTGGACAATAATTTTTTTTTTTCTAGTCAAAAATGTAAGTGAAATTTTGGTCAAAACAACACTTTTGACTTTCAACGTCCGTCATTTTGTGAAAAATGGAAATTTTTCAAAACCCTTCGTTCAACCGGAGCATTATATCATTAACCAAAGATCCCCCCCTGATTTTTTGGTTTCAGATAATCTGTTGCAGCGCGAGACTGATCACCGGAAAATCTGTTTTTTTTTGCAGCGTCCTCGGCCATTGATGATTGTCGGCTTATTTTTAAATATATTTCTTTAAAAAAATTGCAATGTTCACATTAAATATATATCTTTCAATTGGAACAACTTTTGTTGTGAATTATTTTATCGTTTGGCCAAAAAAAAATCGGCAAAAAGGCCTTTTTTTAAACGTTCTAACTATACCTCCCCCTTAACACCGAGCTTTATATCCGGATGCGAAGCTTTCACAGGATCGTGATTCGTCCCGCTTCAAAATGGGCAAAACGCATGACTGCCATCGGTTAAATGATTTTTTAGGATATGAAAGAAAAAAGTAATGAAACGAATAGGAAATGTGGAAAAAAAAAATTAATTTCTTATGGGCCAGTTCGATCCAGCGAGGGGCCGAAATTCACGAACGATCTGCGAACAGCTCGTACAGCAGGGCGACACGACCTGCCTCAGCAAAATCGATATTCTTCCTATCAGTAATTCTTTGTGATTACATAAAAGCGAAGTTTGAATCTGAGCAGGCCTCTCGAGAAGACTTCGGGGATTAGATAACGTCGGTGGAGGAAAAAAAAAGAAGGGTAGATTTACGAAAAAAAATAGAGAAGGGAAGAGAAGAAATGAGTGTGTCTATGTTTGTATATATCGTGTAATATATGGCTCGAGTCTGAACTAAGTAAGTACTCAGATCTACAACATAGAGCCACGATGTATATATATACATAGATAAAACCGTCTCGTGCGCTCGTTATTCATACTCTCGACGAGATTGAGAGCAAGCAAAGATGGAGGTTTTTCGATTGATGCTGATATATTCGCCATACGGTTGAGGGATGAAGCGACCATAATGTAGAAAAGAAAATGGATAAAGAGAGAGAAAGAGGAAGCCTCTTGTATAACATGGAAAATCATCTGAGTTCTTATTAAAAATCACAGGAATCCTTGAGCTCGAGAAAAACCATAATTTTCTGTCTAAAAGTCCTTGTTATTCATGCAGCACTAAATATTCCATCTGCTTTCCAATCGAGACTCGGGGACTTTGGGTTTTTCGATGCAGTATTAATGCATGAAAAATCATTGATTGTAGGGATCAAAGTAAATTAAAAGCAGAAATCCTTATTTCGGATGGATTGACCTTGAAAATTAAGGTCATTTTTCAAGCTGTTCTCACTACGAAACTACTGGAACTAGAGAAATGTATCCAGGGACTTTTTTTTAGAGAATTTGATTCTCTACAAGTTTTGTTTCATGCATTTTTTCGCTACCTTGCACCGTTTAGCCACTGTGTGCGATACAGTGACGCGGTTCATCCTGAAAAATGACCTTGAAAATTAAGGTCATTTTTCAAGCTATCCTCACTCGTAGTTTCGTAACTACTGTAGCTAGAGGAATGTAGCCGAAGACTTTTTTTTAGAGAATTTGAATTTCTACAAGTTTTGTCTCATGCATTTTTGCGCTATCTTGCACCGTTTAGCCACTGCGTGAGATACAGTGACGCGGTTCATCGACTCTGGTGCACTGACGCAAAAAGCCAATATTTTGTTTTCCCTCGCCCTTCAATCCGTTCGAAACGATCTCAAATTTGGAAAAAATCGTGTCAGAGATAGAGGACGAAGACCAGGGGGATGATTCGTTCGAGAACAGGAGGTTAAAAGCGACGGAAATCGAAACGATCTGGGCCAGAGATCCCCGAAAAGCGATCCTCTTCCTGGTATCTCGCGCCTGCTGGCACGAAACCATTACGGATGACGCCGCTGCAGGCTTGACAATAATGATTCCACCATAAAACCCTCCGACGCCCGGCTGTTTTCCTCCGAATCACCGCGTCCAACAAACTGGCCTTTCTATCAATATATGGAAATATATTTACCGATAAATAAATATACGAATATTCTGTAAATTCAACTCGCGTATTCGTGGTCCAGTGCACATCAGATCGACCTATTTTTTTTCCTGCAAATCGTTTTTTTCATATTCAAAGTACTTTTTTTTATGAAACCTTATGAAATGGAGCTCACGTTTGTCTCTCATTTTTTGTCCCATTAAAATAACGAATTCGACGAAGACAAAAGTCTTATTCAAAAAAATATCAAAAATGTTTGTGTTCTTTTTTTTTTTTTTTTTGTTTACTTGGTACTTCAACAAAAACAATTTGAAATATGGTCTGTTGAAATAGTAAAATTTTCGACAGGCCATACACCTTCCAGTTTTAATATTAGCAGAGAGATAAGCTTTTATGGCCGGCTTATCCAGACCGACGTTCGAATTATTTGGCTCATTGTGCCACCCACCGAAATATTGTGCAGTCAATTGATGGGGTATGATATGCATTAATGAATTCGGCTTTGTCAGGGTCCCAGATATTCGTGGAATTCGATTATTGTGGATGGATTTTCGTCGGTATTATATTCTCTGTTGGATTCAAAAGTGCTCATTTTATTTCGAATGGAATCGTACGTTTTTTGACGATTGGCAAAGAGTTATTGAGCTTAATTCAATTACGGTTTTTTTTTAAGGGGGTACCTCGATCGAAAGTTTAAATCTTCATGAAAATTTTCAACGACGCTGCTCCGGATAAATGATTCAAGTGTTCGAGTCTCGATTTTTTCTAGTTCCCAGATTTACATCACACTTGTTTAGTAAATAATTCAAAAAAATGGTTTTTTTTTCGCTAAAATAAATTTTTCTATGCTCAAAATAACGAAAAAATTGATTTAAGCACTTTTGATTCAATTTCCAATAGATTTCCGGGAGAGAAACGTATTCTGGATCCATCGGCACGCTTCACAAATAAAAACAAATAATTGTACTTCAAATCGTATATTTTCTACTCTATTTTCAACTTGCGCCTCCTCCTTGAGAATACATTTTATAAAGCTCACTTCGCGCTTGTTCATTCAACGCATACGGAAGTTTCGATTTTAGTGTCCGTCGCTGTTGTGCACGTCGGCGTGAAATCCTGTCTCGTCGGCGTAATATTTTACGGTTCTCACATTACCGGTTGGTTCCTTCACCGTGTACTCGCCCGTCACGTCGTGACCTGGTTTCAAATTATCCAAAAAATTCAATTTGTTGAATAAAACAAAAAAGAACAAAAAACTTTTCAAACTTGCCACAAATTTGTTTTTCAACATTCAAAATACTTGTTGCCAAGAAATATAAATCGACTTTCGAAATAAAATGATGCTTTTTTTTTAGAAAAATGCATAAAAACGAAAAATTATTTTACTAGGAATAATGAATTTTGAATTTTTGTAAAAAATTTCAACAATTATTGTTCGTTATTCTATTTTTTATTATTCGATTTCATTTTTTTTGTATTTCGTTTCAATTAAAAAATTTTTTTATTATTATTTGTTGTTTTTTATTTGCACCGTTTTCTCGACTTTTTTGCAGAACTACGAACGAATTGATCTTCATAAAACTGAATTGAAAAACAAAAAAACTTTGTAAATTCCCTAAAAATATGGTTTCGAAGCTTTTTTTCTCGAGGTAAATCGAGATTGAGCAGCTTCTGCAGAGTTTCTCGACGAAATAACATAAAAACCTGATATTAAGTTACTAAAAACGGAAAAAAAAAATTTCTAACTCATTGATTATTGATAATCGATTCGCCGAAATATGTTAAAACGTCAATTTTCAAAAAACGATATTTTCCAAGTTATTTTTATCTCGCTACGAGCGAATTAATAATACTTAAAAGTCGACTCACCATCGCGATGTTCTTTCTGTCCGTGATAATCGCCGGTGCGATGATCCTTAACGCCATAAGCATATTCGTACTTTGGATGAGCAATGAAATCCTGGTGATGACCGTGTTCGTCTTCCCACGTTACTGCCTTAGCTTCACCGATCGTTGGACCATGAAAGTGTTGAAACGAGTGCGCGTGACCATCGCCTCTTACGGCATCGATAAAAAATAATGCCGGAAGAAGAAGGACAGTCGAAATCTGTCAAAGTGAATGAAAATGAAAAAAAAATTTATCAAATTACTTCACCAGCGACGTCGCACAGCAATTGGAGTGTTTGAATTCTTTTTTTTCATAGTTTTTTTATTAATAAAAAAAAATAAATAAAAAAAAAATTTTTTTAACAATTTTTTTTGTTTAAATTTTTTTTTATGGAGCACAAATATTGAAATTTTTGAATTTCAGAAGCAAACGACTGACATTTGTATTTAATTCGAATGATTTCGTTGTATGTCAGCTCAAAATGATTTATTTTTATGAAATACTAACTTTGTGGAGAAGCATCGTGAAAGAATTTCAACGAAGAGCTATAATGAACGTTGAAAATGATCGAGAACGGACTGTCGAATTTTTGGAGGTTCGCGGTCCCTTTATATACAGCGAGGAGAGACGTTTCAGATCACATGATCGATAGAGAGTTCCCAATTTGTCCAATTTCTCGTAGTCATATCAATCACGTTACAAAACGATGAATTATTTGTCGGTTAAACGAGCGACGGAGAAGGACACAGACGACGAAGAAAAGTGCTAGATACACGAGTTCATTCGAGTGAAACTTGGGAGAAGTACGAAAAGTTCCATGTAACCGCGTTTCTCATCCAGATCTCTCTACGCCATAAAAAGAAATAAAAAAAAAAAAAGAAATTACTCACTTTTCTCCAAGTTTCGGTGACCTTAAAAGGGACCGTGCGCTTTGTATCGAGGAATTTTAACTCGAAAACTATTAAAGTGGTTAACTCGTATCAGAATTTAAAATAAAAAATGGAATTGCAAATTAAAATGGAATTTGCCAACCGAATAAAAGAATCAGAGGTTCAACATTTTTGGGAAAATATTTTTGTTGCTTACGTTTAAAAAAATATTTGAAACAATCAAAGATATAAAAAGAAATCAAAGAATTTTATAGATTTTTACAATTTAATCAGATTGTCAACATATTTTATTAAATATATTTGGAACTAAGAAATTCAATTATTTTTTGATTCCAATAAAACCACGTTAACTTTCTGATGGACCATAATTTGAGGCTGGAAAAATGTTCGAATGACGCCTACCTCGATCGTTGTACCTAAAATTAAAAAAATGTTAAAGAGAATTAAAAAAAAAAAAAAAAAAAAAAAAAAAAAAAAAAAAAAAAAATGGTTATCCATTGACATAAATCGTGGAATTTCACTGCGAACGAGATCCTCTGTCAACTTGTTGTATTCGAGGAAATAAAATTTCGTACAACATTTCGTTGAAACATAATAAAAATGATCAAACAATTATAAATAAAAATAAAAATCAAAAATAAAAAACTGCTGAACATGAACCACAGTCGGATTCCTACGACGAGAGATTAAAGCGTGGACGAATAAAATTTCGGGCATTCGAAAATGGAATATATATTTAAAGGAGAAAGGTAACGTATGCATATACACGGAGAATGATACACATATATAATGAAGAAAGAGAAAAGCGAGAAAGCAGCGGTGAATCCTGGCACAGGATACGTGCAAACGCAGTGGCGTTGGAACCAGCGAGAATTCCGGAAGTGCTCCAAGAAGAGAAGACCTCCTGCCTCTCCTGCTCGCACATATACACATGAATACATTCCTTTATCGTTACGTACAAGTTTACATTTTGAGTTATGAGAGTTTTTGAGTCCAGTTGGCGGTATCTTTATGATCATACGAAAGTCAGTGAGAGAGAGAGAGAGAGAGAGAGAGGCAGTGGTATAAAATCGTTCTTCGAAGAGAAAAGCACATCCGAGGCCGAGGACTCGCCATAAACCGTCGTCCTCGTGACTAGCTCTGCCCTATTTCTCATACGAAATGTTTGAAGCTGAATCCTTACTGGCCTTTTCACCAGGTTCACCTGGGCAAGTCTTTCTCAAGGCTGGATCGTTGTACAGATTCTAATTTTCGGAGTTAAGCTTTGTGTTCCAATAATTCTAGAACCGTTTGACTCATTTCTGTGAAACTTCGCTTACTGTTTAATGGATTCGTTGAGAACGCGTATGAGTCACGTTTCAATTGAATACATTGGGAAAATGAGAGAAGCCTCACTGAAAAAACGAAACGTAACAGAAGCGAACTAACAAATTTGAACACAAACTGATCCAAGCACAACGACCAGCACGAATACAACAGTGAAAATGCAAATTTTACTAAAATTACGTTTTGCACCAACCAACAAACAGTGAAACATAGGTAACAAACAACACAACAGCAATAACAATCGATTTGCACCGAGAGAAAAAAATTCAACTGTTTTTTTTTTCTTTAATGGCAAATCAGCTCTCTCACCCAGAAAAAACATCTAGTTGGTTCAACCAGGATCTATTTAAATCAAATAAATTTTTTTCTTTGTCCCACGGCCTAATAGAACTTTATTCAACTTTAAGAAATGATTTTCTTTCAATCGAATATTTTTATATTTAAGATTAATGGAAAATCTATTTTTGCGATTTTCAATTTCAAAAAGTTTTCACAAATTTAACAAGCATGTTGTTGAGCTGCAAAAAATCTTTATAATATTATTTACACCAGATTTAATAATATTATTTATATTATTACTTGATATTTCCATGGGTCTGAAAGCCTGGGTGGACATAAAAATTCACGACGTCTGTTTGTTTTGAGACATGGTCCGTTTTGAGTAAGTATAATTTGGGTTTCCGCTATTTATGCACATCCAGAGCGCAATTCGTATATAAGAAATGTTTCGACGCTCTGCGCCACGTAGTGGTCGGAGCGATAAGCTTTGACGTGGGTACCCAAATAAATGCACTCAAATAGAATTATTTATTTGATTCAAATACAGCTTTTTAGTTGAGGCAAATAGAAATTTTTTTGATTTAAATTGAAAAAAATCGAATAAATGATCCTAGTAGATTGATATAGATCTTTCTCTCTCTCTCTCTCTTTGCTGACATAAAGTCAGGACTGCATAAGTGCTAATCTTTTGTCACTAAAAATAAAATAAAATTATTAATTATAAAATTTTGTCACTTGAAATAAAAAAAATAAATAAAAAAATCAATTGCTAATTTGTAAAATGTTTTTATAGGATGTTCCAGCTCCAAAGTGGTGTTTCGAGATGAAAATACTGACTGGAAACTATCTGAACGCCTGAAAAAGCAAGCCTGTTTACAGCGCCATTTTATATGGGGGTTTAATGTCTATATGGTAGAGGAAGAAGGGGCCAGCAGGGGATCGTTTACAACGAGGTTGGAGAGAGCGAAGACCAAAAACCAATTAACTCTGAACCAGGAGAACGTAGCTATATCAGCCCTTGACGCATTTATCCCTCGCTTCTTGGCTTCCCAGCTCTTTTCACCCCAGAGAACGTGTCTGCCCTGCTCTCGCAGCTTATAAAATCACCCAAAAACCTATCAACTCTTGATCAGTATACTCGTTTGTTCCTACTCCTACTCCATTGTTTTCTCACCTCCAGAGACAGCCTATACAGCGAATATTTACGATCGACTCCAAGAAATAAGCGAGGGACGCCGCGTTAAGGCATTATTCTTATGTAAAAAGTCCAAAAATCACGAAATTTTATTATCCTTTTTTGAGTAAATAGATAAAATCGTTTTATTTTTTATTCTAATGGATAATTTACGAAAATTTTTTTTCTTTCGATAACACAAAAATATTTCAATCATTATGAAAAGAAATTTTGTATTTCCCATCGATAGAGTCACAAATCCAGCTTAAAAGTGCTTCAATTTTTTATTTCAATTAGCTCAAATTTTGATGCTCAAGACTTTCAATGAAATTCGATAATTCCATGACTTTGGATCAGGTGAATGGGAATCTGGGCTCCAAATTTTGGGATTTCTATCGACGAATCCAATCGAGGGAGCCAAAATATAAAAAAATTCTCAAATTTTTCTCTTCACAAATTTTTTGAGTCGCTTAATCCGCATATGGGCTTGAAATTTCGTAAGAAAAAATAGCAAATCATTCGCTCGATTGTAAAGAACTTGATTGTAGTTTTTTCCAGTTCGCACTGAATCCGAATTTGAACCAAGAACATAATTAATTATTTTTGTCTTGAATCTGAAATTAGAGCGCTCTCCAAATATTTTACGTTTGGTTAAAGCCAGATTCGCATTTCACGAGAATTTTAATGGCATTTTTTTTTTTTTATCGTTTCTCCTAACGGTAAACAAGTGTGTGACAATAATTCAAGAAATCCCTTGATTATTCCACAGGCCATCTGCTCGCCGCGAGCTTTCGCGGTAACGCTTGGAACCGCAACAGGAAATCATATACGCGGGCGAGACAGAAATATAGAGAGAAAAGAGAACGTGTGAGAGAGAGAGAGAGAGAGGGGGCTTTATGGGGATTTAAAGGGTCTGATGTATCAGAGAATCCCTCGTGCATTCGCAAAAGACCACAACTGCTAGTGTAACGGGTGAGACCCACAGAGAGATGAGAAAGGCCCGTGAGAGGAGGAGAAAGAGCACAGAAACATTTGTAAATATCGCCCAAACATAAATAATATGCTTCGTCTTTAATTAATTTCTCTCTCCCTCAATGAATCCGCAGATTTGTTTTCGTGACACTGAAACACCCTTGAACGTTTGTACAATTTACAGAAGCATTGCCGATTCCAAGGTGAGTCCGAAGCTTTCGAAATGCTATGAGAAAAGATTTTTTTACAGATATATACAACTGGTATTCATTCGTTTTGATTCAAAAGTTTTTACAAAAATAGGACTTTAACTTTAATAGGAGTTTGCCATTTTGTGAAAAATGGAAATTTTTTAAAACCCTTCGTTCAACCGGAGCATTATATCATTAACTAAAGATCCCCCCCTGATTTTTTGGTTTCAGATAATCCGTCGCAACGCGAGACTGATCACCGGAAAATCTGTTATTTTTGCAGCTTTCTCGGCCATTGATGATTATTGGCTTATTTTGAAATATATTTCTTTTAAATGGAAGAACTTTTTTTGTAAATTATTTTATCGTTTGGCAAAAAAAAAAAAAAAAAGCCTTTTTTAACGTTCTAACTATACCTGCCCCCTTAAGGAGTTTCGGTACAAAAGGCAAAATATTAAGAAATTGATGAAATTTGATGATAATGTTCTTCAACGTCAAGTACGAAAAGACAAATTTTGTTCAAAATTTTCTTCTACTTAGTTATCGAGTAATTACGCATTAAAGCAGATTTCTTATGCCCGGAATGTATACCTATATATATGGAAACGCTATGCTTATACACGTGAACTTTAGTCTTCAATTACTCGATAACTGTGTGGAAGAAAAATCTGAAAAAATTTGTATCGTCAAATTTGGCACTAAAGAATATGTTGACCAAATTTTACAAAATTCTTAACTTTTTGACAATTTTTTGTGTGTTTTAACATGGTTTAGCATGGCAACATTGTATCGCCTGTACCGAAACTGTTAAATCGAAGCTTCGTCGAGTATGGAAGAAACTGGTGATGGTTGGAAAAACTTATTCGTATTATCTGATGATGGAAGGATGCAACGTTCAAGGGTTAGTGTTTCGGTGTTCCAGAACGGGCGAGATACTTAGTTATTTTAAAGAGCCATCAAAGACGTTAAAAGGAAGATGCGATATATTTGCCATTGAAGAAGTAGCTCCGAGTGAGAATGCTCTTATTGCATAGTAGTTGGACCGAGTGTCTCATTGGAGTAAAACGTGTTGGTATAGGAGGTAGGGGATTGGAAACGTTGAGGATCGCAATGCTGGGGAGGAAGTGAGAGAAGACTTCTATCCAGAATTGTAATTGCACTTTAATTAAGTCGTAATTTAAGGACGTAGCTCTATCTCTCTTCGGATCTTCCCTTCAGCCTCTTCGTCTATCCTCCTTTCTATCTCTTTCTATCCGGTTATATATTCTCTAAGTACAGATATGTGTACGCAACTTCGGGGAAGTGAACGAGAGAGGACAGTGGGAACAACCAGATAGAGAAAGAAACAGAGAGAGAGAGAGAGAGAGAGTTGGATGTATAATGGACCGACATCTCTGTGAGGATGCATCTCTACCCAGTTGGAAGGGAGGTTTGGAAACAGTAATTCGAACTATCCCTACGTAGCTTCGTGGACAAGGCAAACCTCTTCGTCGTTTGTGGGAGAAACACGAAGGTGGTATTACGACTGGTTGTTACTATCTTCTATCTTCCCATCGCTATCGCTTTCTCTCTCTCTCTCTCTACTCATCCCTACCGAGCTGGAGGTTCTCTCGAACGACACAAACGTTCGAAGCTCCATAGACTACCTCTCCCCTTACTAACCCCCTTTTAACCACCCAACAACACTGTCCCCAGGTACCTGGGCCACTGGCTTCGTCTCGCTTGTGTTCAACCCAACTCTCTCTCTCTGCCCCCAACTTCCCAAAACCATCGCAGCAATTCATATGCAAATGAAAAGCACCGACCTCCAGGCATTGTTCCTACCGAGTTTCTCCCCACTATTCCCTCACCCGGACTTGACTTACTACCGCGAATTTCCTGAAAATTCTAACACGAAGCTGTGCCGGGAACAGTGACTGAGAGAGGCACCAGAATCCATGTAATTGATACTCCTCCGCGTGCCGAATTCACTCGAAGATTCTTCATCTACGTTTTTTTTTTTTTTTTTTTTTTTTCCATCACATACCTTCGGGGTTCGAGATTTTTGCATCAAAAGCTTCAAGGTCAGATCGTTGACATCCTTGTGGAGCGTTTGTTCTGCACCCTTTCCTGTCAGGGCTCACGAAGCTTTTCTTTTCATCGATATTCTGCAACCGTCAGGAGCTGCTTTCGAGAGAAGCTCATTATCGGTGGTTGGACAGTCGATTTACAGTTTTTGACAACTTGCTCGTTGGTTTTTTCTCGCAGGCAATTTTTTCTCCGACTTTTTCAAAGTCCGCATATTCAAAAGTTTATTTTTTTTCTCCGAGCATAGCTTATTTTGTTCGCAGGTTAAACGATCAATTTACATGAGAGGAATCAGCTCGAGGCTGGTTTCCGGTTGGAGATTTTTTTATTTTCGTACCTTCGGTAATATTTTCTGACTTGTTTATTGCTTTTTGAAATAAGATAAATGATACGTGAGCTTGATACTCGAATAGAAATCTTTTTTATGCAATTTTTTTATGTACTTGGATAATCGAGTTTAGAATTAAATAAAATCACAGACGTTTATCAATCGACAGGGAGATCGATATATTTTTTTTTCTTTGTATTGTTTTTTTTTTTTTGTACAATTTTTGTACAAAATAAATAAATTCATTAATTTATATTGATTTTAAAAACACGTGGGGGGGGGGGGGGGGTTTCGTCGTTAATTCAATATAAGTTGGAAAAAAAAAAGTATCGCTTAATGCTGCTGTACGTTGGCGAAATAAATAAATGGAGCTTGTTCATACTCTTCTATACACACACAAACACGTTGGGCTTGAATGATAAAAAAAGTAAAAAAAAAAAAAAAATGATAATGTCTGAGACGTTCCCGGTGGGATGAAAATAAGGCTGTTGGTAAATTCTCCGAGCGTTTGAAGAAACCACTTCTAGCGACGTGGTTGACATATATGTGAGGGGAAAAAAAATTTCAACCTGAAAGAGAGTAAGTGACACTTGGAGGGTTCGAGTTTTACGAATGAGAGTCTGCCACGATTTTTTTTTTTTTTTTTTTTTTGTTTCTTTTTTTCAACGCATTCCTTTCGTGCCATTTTTATTCTCGTCAGAAATGAAAAGCTTCGGAGCTCCAATTGGAGAGAGAGATAAAAAAATTCAGCAACCCAATATGCGCCCGAGGAATCGTTGGAGCTAATTTTTCTGAATTTTTTTTTCATCTTGCTTCACTTATTTTCAAGCTCTCGAGGAGTTTTTTGGTAGAATAAAAAAATAATGAAATTATTTGTCCAATTGACAAATTTTTATTTTCACAATCGTCGCAAAAAAGGTTTTTAATCATCGTTGCAAAAATTTTAATCAAAAGATTCTCGTTGAATATTCAATTAAAAATGAATATTTCGATGCAAAATATTAGATGAATTCTCGCGACGATTCGTTTATTGAGAACGTCTCATTTATCACTAGCCAAGAGATATCGATATCGACTTTTTTTTCGGTGAAGAATTTCTTGACAACCCTCACGTGCCGAGAAACCAAAGAAGAGCTTGTAATCGGATTTCCTCAACAACGTGCTCGTGAAGGGCTCTTTGATAGTGAGAAATCTCTTTTTCACTCGACCCTTGTAAAACTCTCGTGGAAGGGGGCGAATAAGGGCATAATGAAACGAGTGATTTTCCGTTTTTAAAACTCACTTTCTCGACTCTTGAAAAACACACGATACCAAAGATTAATTTACCGTTGAGCTGTAATAAAAATATAAAAATTATTAATTCATGATTAAATAATTTATTAATTAAGTTTTTCGTCAAGATAAATCAACTTTTGGATAAGAAACGAGTAATTTGAAAACGATATTCGATGAATCTTTTCATTTTTAGCATTTGGATTATTTCAAATTCATTTTTTCACGTATTTGTGACTCTGAATCAGTGTTTTCTTTATCGAAAAACTTATTGAATTAATAAAAAGGTGATAAAGTTCTTTGATTAATGTGAAAGAAAAAAAAAAAAAAATATTCAATCAATTTCTTCACTGCTCGTGTCATAAAAAAACGTAATTTTCATAATGTCAAAGGTTTTTTCTATTTAGAACCGAGCTATTCAGATAACACTAAGAAACTAATCACTAAAGAAATCGTTGTATATGCTTATCGGCTGTTGGTCTTTTGAGAAAAGATTATTTTTGCACGGTGCGCTGTGCCGTGCAACTAATGGCTCCATCGTCTCTTTTTTTCTTTTTCTATTTCTCTCTGTCTTTCTCACAGTCTCGAGCTGTGTATATGGGCATTGCAGGGATAATTGCTCCGACGACGCCACCAGCTCGCAACTGCCGGTGCTATAATTAGAGCGTGAAGTCCGTTGACGCTGTGTATGTGTGTTTATTTACACACGAGCACGTATATACACATTTAAATAAATTTAGAGTGTCTGAAAAAGGGGAAAAAAGAAAAAAAAAATATACGCGATACAGAGGGATGAGAGAGGCTCAAAAGCTCGAGTGCATACATGCTGGAATAAGTGAGGCGTATACAAATAACGAGAAGTCTGATTAGTACGAGGGTTAAGTGTGAGCTGTGTCGAATATTATATTCGTGTAACTTCAAATAAATAAAAAAGAAAAAGAAAAAAAAACTGATGGAAAAAGAAATTCCTCTCCGAATTTATGAATAATAATTGAAGACATTCGGTCTGATCAAATACTGACTGAAGCTACTTTGATTTGAAAGATAAAAATTGGGCTAATTCCATAACTTTATTTTTTAATTTAATTTAATTTTTTAGTTTTTTTTTATTTCAATTCAATATCAATCTTTCGTGTTGAAATATATTTGAATAAAAATAGCAATTGGAATTGATGAAATATTTATTTCGAGGAAGACATTTTTGACATTTTATTCGTCAGAAAATTTGAATGAAAGTTGTGAGAGAGTAGTTTCTAAAAACTCGTATCAAAAGTCGAGTCACTTTGACACAGAATATAAACGGAAAACTGGGTATCAAGATTGTGAATCGAACGGTCGAAAAGGATTTTGAATGAAAATTTAGGTTTCGAATTGCAGTCTTCACAGAAGTAAGAAATTTTGATATTGATGCGAAAAGTAAGAAAATTCAATGTTTCTAGAAACGTTTACGATCCCAAGCAAAACCGTAAAGTAGATACTTAATTCGTTTCATCGGTTTCTCTTGGAAAACCGCAGTTATAGCGTTTCACCCTCGCTGCGAACAAGCGCGTTCGCAAGGGTGTTTATTATTCTCGTTCGGAGTACCAGAAAGATTTTTTTTTTCTTTTTTTTCTTCTAACAGGAAGAAAACAACTAATGAAAAGCCAACAAAAAATAAATTGTATTCTACATGCCGGAGAAACGAGAGATTTCGTGCAGAGCTTGCAAGAAAAATCCGTTGAAAAACAAACGCGGTTGGATAATGAAAGATAAAAAATAAAAAACGAAACGAAAAAAAAGGAATAAGCAAAAGGAGTAGGAGTAACAAAAAATAACAACGAAAATGTTACCGTACACGAGACCACAACGCTTCTACTTTTTATTTATTTTTCCAGTTCGCAGCCCCTCTCGACTCGGTACTAACCCTTATTTTTTCTCTTTCAATGCTCTCTCTCTCTCTCTCTCGCTCTCTCCCTCCCTCATTTTCTCTCCTCGTGGTTGATATCCTTTTTTCGCACCAACGACTTTTGTTCTATTATTCAAAACTCACTGATATCTCCACCGGAACTTTTTTGTACCTTCATCTCACCCCTTCCCGGAGCGAGGTTGGTCGAGGGTAAGGGAAGGGTAAGGTTACAGTAAATAGTTTGCTTTCGTTTCCTCGGAGTCTCTTCTTCTTGCTTCTATTGTTTTCTTTTTTTTTTTATTTTTTTTTTTTTCACTTTAGAGACTATTGAAGGTGACAGTGGCTGGAATAAGAGCCTCCATCTTGCTCTGCAGAGTTGAGGGTTAGTAAAGTTGGGACGAGCAAAGCTTGGAGTGGAAGTAAAGGGAAAAAAAAGTCTTGGAATTATTCACCAGAGGCAAAACGTGTCTGGCTTCATTGAAATGGACTCTGTGTGTAAAAGAGAAGAAGAAGAAGAAAAAAAAGAAAGAAAGAGCGATGGACTGAGAAGGTAGCAATCGTTTGCTTTGGGCCTCCTTCGAGCCAGAACCAAAATTTTGCATAAGACGAAAGAAAGTTCGTGGTTGGAAGCGGCTAGAGGATGGTAAGGATGGGGTAAGAACGAAAGTGGAAAGGAAATCCCGATCGATCTGACCTCAGAGTCACTCTCGTACACGACGCTATTTTTGTGCCTTCTCTCATTTTCCCTTTTTTCTCTTTGCACCTTCTCTCCATCAGACTAACCATCTAACCCTCTCGCCCGCACTCTCACAAACCTGAATATTCATAAAACAATGATTTGTGGTTTACTGCAGTACCGGCGCCGTGCTGTTTCCCGCGTCCAATTCATTTCTGTCTTTGTTTCTCTCTTACTCCTTCTCCCTCTTTTTTCTCTTGTTTAACCCAACCCCTATGAGGACCCAGTCGTGTTACCGGTCACGTTTCTACACCGCTTTTTTACGCAACGTCAAGATTATCGGCCACTGAAAAGTTCTACAAAACTTTTTATTCGCTGTTCCATTTTTCGTATTCCAACTGTAGAGTTATGACTTTTTCCGCTGCCCTCGCGTTATTTAATATAACGCGCAATTTAATACTTTTTTATAATAAGATGAAATAATCATATGAAAAGAAAACATGGGATTTTCAAATTATTAACAACCGATGACCGACTGTTGACCACACAAACCATTAATTACTAGCAACTAACCAATAAAAGTAGCAACTATAAACCACTAACCAATAAAACTAGCAACCATAAACCACTAACCAATAAAACCAGCAACCATAAATCACTAACCAATAAAACCAGCAACCATAAATCACTAACC
Organism: Campoplex capitator; assembly: GCA_037576405.1. Lineage (NCBI taxonomy): Eukaryota > Metazoa > Arthropoda > Insecta > Hymenoptera > Ichneumonidae > Campoplex > Campoplex capitator. Next base: position 4,019,659 of record JARBWI010000023.1, read on the forward strand.
AATAAAACTAGCAACCATAAACCACTAACCAATGAAACTAGCAACCATAAATCACCAACCAATAAAACTAGCAACCATAAACCACTAACCAATAAAACTAGTACAACGATTAATTCCGAATTACTAACCACCAATAGCCAACTATTAACCACAAACCGTCTATTACTAGCCACTAACCGATAAAACTAGCAACTATGAGTCACTAACCAATCAATTAATGTAAACCACCAATTCCAATTGACTAACCACCGATAATCAACCATTAACCACAAACCATCAATTACTAGCCACTAAATAATGTCAGTAGCAGCCATAAACCACTAACCAATCAACTAATATACCGAATAATTCCAAATTACTAACCACCGATGACCAACTATTCACTAGAAACCATCATTCACTAGCCACTAACCGATACAAGTAGCAATCATAAACTACTAACCAATCAACTGATATTACAAACGATTCTAATGACTAACCAGCACCGATATAACCAACTATTAACCACAAATAATTCATTACCAGCCACTAACCAATATAACTAGCAACCATCAACCACTCCCCAACCAACTAATATAACAAATAACTCCAAACGACTAACCACCGATAACCAACTATTAACGATAAACCATCAATGACTTACCACTAACCTATATAACCAGCAACCATCAACTGCTAATTCAAATCTAACTAATGTACCACAAAATCGCTAATTACTAACCACTTACCAATAAAGTTGGTAATCATCTCCCACCAACCACTTACCAATATGACTAATCATCCCAAATGACCGACCACCACAATATTCCTGATAACCATTTATCACTAACCAATGGCCAAGGTAACCTTCAGCCACTGATCAGTCAAAATGGACCCCAAAACGATAACCACTGTCGAAGGAGTATTAATCACGAAGTATTGAAACACTGTTGTAACATTGACAATGAACTACTGAAAATGACGCCCAACCAGTATTCGCAAGTCCCTAGTTATAGTTATATAGCCACTACAATAGTTACTAACCACGAACAAATGACGAGCTGCTATTCGCTGATGATGGTTAATCGTTCGAGATTGATAACTACTATGTGACAACTATTCTGAACATTCGAGAGCAAAAAGTAACAGTAAAACTCGGCTTACAAGGACTGTAGAATTCAATTTTTTCATTGAACATGTCACATTCGATTCTGTATGCAATGACAAGGTCAATGTGATAAAAATGATCCTTAAGTTTATTCGACGTAGTGATTTCTTTATGTAACTGTTTCAATTTTCAAAATTGTCTAAAGCACTTTAACGACAAAACTATTCGATCACTTTGGACGAGCTGGAACTAATAAATTTTATTAGACACAGCGATGAGGGTATCGTAACGTTATGCACACACGAGTGCTCAAATACATGTATATATAAAATGCGTGTGAAGAAAACGACAGAGTGAAATAAGCTCAAGGAAAATCTCATAAAATCGTATTTCATGGCTCTTAACGAGCATGATAAAGTTGCTAGTGCTTCGCGAACGTAGCAATTTTCCGGGGCTTGTCGAAAACTTTTATCTCAAATTTGCTTTTTTTTTTTTTTTTTTCTTTTGCTCATCCTCTCCAACTTGATGGGAAGAAGATCCGGTAGGGAATAAAAATCAGTTCACCTCTCGCGCATAAAAGTTTTTAAACAGCTTTTCACTTTTGTTTCCCCGCTTCTTCTGCAAATGATGTAAAACACGTTTTCGATTTGATTTTCTTGACATACCGGTATCAAGATGTGTTCAAGATTATTAATAAATCATAAAACTAAGATAATTAAAACGAAAAGAAAACACTTTTTAAATATGTCATTTGTGAAGATTCATGGGTAAACGGAGAACGATTTTCCGAGACTCTGTTCCCAACTCCAATCATGCTAACCACAATTTTTTATCAAATGCAACCATCGTAATATGTCAAAAGAGATTTCCAGATGCCACCAATCGTCTGTTTAAGGGGGGGGGGGGGGTATAGTTACAATTTTCAAAAAACCAATTTTTTATTTTTTTTTTATTTTCTAAAAGTATATTATATCTTACGAGTATTTTCCGATCGATCGAATGTACATCGGACCATTATTCGCCGAAATACATATATTCGAGTCGAGAACGCTAACCGGAGATCCCTGGAAAACACTCGAGAGGCGAGGGTAGCTCGGCGACAGCTGAAAATGGCTTCATATGCAGCTAATGAAGCGCAGGAAGGCGAACTTTATGGCCCAGGAATAGACGACTCTATGTAAGTTACAAAAAAAAATTTTTATCTGGATGCAAATTGTACTCAAAACTTTAAACTCGTTTTTCTCGAAACCATGTTTTCGAAGTCGGTGATCACTGTAACTCGAGAACGGCTTTACCGATCAGGTTGAAATTTATATCACTTCTTCTATACATAGTTGTCCTCCGGATGAACGAAGGATTTTTTGTTTGGAGAATTTTTTTTTTTTTTTATAATCAAAAATGTAAGTGAAATTTTGGTCAAAACAACACTTTTGACTTTCAACGTCCGCCATTTTGTGAAAAATGGAAATTTTTTAAAACTCTTCGTTCAGCCGGAGCATTATATCATTAACTAAAGATCCCCTCTTGATTTTTTAGTTTCAGATAATTCGTTGCAGCATGAGACTGATCACTGGAAAATTTGTTTTTTTTTAGCAGTGTCCTCGGCCATTGATGATTATCGGCTTATTTTGAAATATATTTCTTTGAAAAAATTGCAATGTTTACATTAAATATATATCTTTTAAACGGAAGAACTTTTTTTGTAAATTATTTTATCGTTTGGCAAAAAAAAAAAATAGGAAAATAGGCCTTCTTTTTAACGTTCTAACTATACCTCCTCCCTTGAGTACTTTTCAAAATTTCCATTTTTGCCTAACCAACACGTTCACCTCAGTAAGATTTTCTCTACCAGCGAAGATCGAAAAAAAAGCTTTGACAAAGCCTGTTCATTATGAAGCCACAAGTTTTAAACCGTGACAAACAAACGAACAAATCATACTGAAGTGAATAGAAAGAGAGACATGTAAAATTTTGCTGCCTGTCTTGGCTCATTGTTACCAATCAAAACACACTGTCGCTGAATGACAAAGGTTATATTTAACTCCCTTAAAACTGGTTCGAGCCGTCAGTAAATTTTGTGCCTTCTTTGGTACGCGATGTGTAAAGGCATTACAATGAAACAAGTGGAGCAAAGGGACGAGTAAGAGAAACGGAAACGTTGCTCATTCTAGCGTTGTCCCGAGATACGCTCTCTTTGTTTCGTTTGTTACGAATTTTGCAACCCAGACTTTTGCCTCCCGAACACTTTGAGGGCGTTATCTCATCTGGCAAGCTCCAACGTTCCTGGTAACGTCCTCCTATCCTTTATACTCGTTCACCTATCTCTGGAGATGTCACTCCGGGCATAATAGCCCGAAGATAAATGCTACGTTTCTTCCTGTGCAATTAGAACTCCGCATCAACAAAAATCGTCAGAGCTATTACTGGTTTTCTCCTTGGAAAGAGGACTTTAAAGCGATCAAACGCATTTGAGGCCTTGGAACGGTGTACAATTTTAGAAGAAACTAATTTTTCTTACCTGCGAATGCTCGAGGTAGAACAGTCGAGATGGCCTCACTACGGTGGGACCTCGATTGTCGAAACCTCGATTCCTGCAACTCCTTCCACCCAAGCGATCGATATCGATCGCTTTGCGCTTGGTAGGGTAACCGGCCGGTCCAATGGAAAAATGGGAGATCGAAAAACCGCCCTAAGAGCATCGCTGATTCGCTGCCTCCAATGAGAGTTGGCTGAAAAAGTGGTTTTTTAAGTAGTTTACTTATTTTCATCCGGAAAATAATAAAAACTAGATTTCGATGTGGTTTAGTACCGTCGAATTAAATTACTAGGATCTCTACGATCCTCAACACTCCAACTTCTCGTAGCTGCTTTGTTTTTTTTTTCATTTCTCTCTCACCATGACTTCGAGCTCATCAAAGCGAGAAGTAATCCTGGAGTTTGATCGTCAAGAGTCAACCAGGGAGCGATGAAATTTTTTAAGTTGCTGCACCAACATATCCGAGGATCCAAGATGGCCGATCATTCCAGTAATGTTTTACGATTGGTGGTTAAAAATTTATAAACAAAAAGATTATTCTCGTTAATGTCATGACAGTTATAAAGCAGCCTGTCTTTCCGTCTGGAATGAGCCAGGTCTCGAGAATCGTGAGGAAGGATCAAACTGGGTGAGGGAAAAAAAAAAAAAAAAAAAAAAACAATGAAGCGGATCGGTGATGGGGCGAAGTGAAATGACTTCCAATAACCTTATACCAAACTTGTTCGAAATGGAGCGAAGCTTTTTCCGGCTTTGTAATGATTGAGATTTCTTATAGCTCGACATGCTCTCGCTGCTGGTTATCTCGCGCTTCTTCTCATCTTTACTTCGCTTCCGGCTTATATATATATATTTTTTTTTTTCGGCCCGATGAAGAAGAAAGAGCTAGGAGAAAAAAAAAGAAGAAGAAGAATTAAACGAAAAGAGAATCCTCGTGGTTGGATATTCACCGACTCCGTTTCTCAGCACCAATAAACTTTCGAGATTTTTATACACAAAGTTCGAGTCTGCCCTGAAGTCAAGCTCGAGGAAAAAAAAAAAAATGAAGAAAAAAATATAAAAAATTCAGCGTTGTTGAAACGAAGTCATCAACTTTTTACTATCAATGGCGAATGAACATATTAACCGAACGTATCAGAAAGGCAGAAAAAGTACTCGGTTACTTTCTTACTCTACAAAACTGTAGGGTCGATTGAATGAGAAAAAAGTTTCCTGGACGAGAGAAAAACGAGGTTACATATGAAAAAAAAAAAAAAAAAAAAAAAAAAATCAAAGAGTGCAAGGATCACCCCTGGACCTGGATCGAGCTAAAGAAACAACGAGTAACCCCTGTCTTGGATTGTAAGGGATTGCGGAAGATGGATACCAAGAGGTGGAACAAATCTACGAATGAAAATAGAAATTTCTTGAAACAAAAAGTAAAAAGGTATTGATCGCCGGATCGAATAACTGATGCTGAGGTTAGTGACTGATTTATTATTCCTATCAAAGTTTACCGATTGGGCTGAGATAACTTCTTCCGCCTTTCGCACTTATTCGTCGTTTATCCTTGGACAAATTGGTAAAATCGTACCGATCACACGTGGCCGAGAATCTTCAGAAATCACCGGAAAATAAAAATTGCATGGCATCAAGGTTTAAAAAAAAAAAAAAAAAAAAAAAAAAAAGTTTTATGGTTGAATCGCTGTGGTTAGTGACCGACGAGTGGAGATTCGGAATTTTAATTTTATCGAGAATCTATTCGTTATTTTGACTTATTGAAATTTCAAATTTTCAATCAGTCCACAGAGGACGTCATGACACTTGACTCAGAAGTACACCGAACACATAAATTTTTCAACAATCAGTTCAGCACCGATTCTTTCGCTCGACTGACTATCAGACGAGAGTGCCTTCGATCCTATCATGAGTAAATTATTTTAATATATTCATTGTATTTCGTAATGGAATTGTTTCGTGTGGGTAACAAAATTTATTGTGTTGAGTGTTTTAACGATCAATTGGTGACCTCCACGTCAGCCACGTATGGATTCTCTCATGGCCTTATCACGTGACTGTGAAATGAAAACTCGTTATTCCATATTTTAAATCATAAAGTTCGCTCGAAAATCGATATCGTCGAAAGGACACTTGTCATTTCGTACAAGCAGATTCTATACGGTTCTTCAAAACTTTTAGTCATTCTCCTTTTGTTTATAAGCGATAAAAAAAAAAAAGAAAAAAAAAAATTGTAATTCGGCGGAACAATCAATTCCCGAATAACGTTCTCGATGGTGAACGCTTGTATCATGACGTTTGCTGGTTGTTTTGTTTACGTTTTTCCATTTTTTTTTTAAATTGTTTCCGGTGTTTTTTTTTTTTTTCAACGGCATCAGTGTGAATGGACAGAACGGAAATTACCGATCTGGATAGTGCAGATGTAATTCGATTAAAAATCATAGTGGATCTATGACCAAAAACTATGGAAAAACAGATAAAAATATGACCCGAGAATGACGCAGATTTTGAATCATTTTGTCAAACAGATAAAAAAATTTTGTAGATTTCAATGTCGAATCTTTTTTAAAATCAAAATGATACTATCGTCGTGGTTATGACGGTTTCGAAACTATACTTTCCCAACATGACTATACCTTTTTGCTCGTGGAACTTGCTATAAAAACTATGACATGTGCAATGATTTTACTGATTCGTATGCAAAAAAAAAACTATACGAATAAGAAAAACATTGACAGAACGTTTTCTTTATTGGACAATAACTGTTGAAATTTTTGTGCCTTATACAAGGATAATTCAGATATTTGTAGAACATTATTTTTCTCACACAAACCAATACAATTTAAAAATTAACACTCCATTCGTAAATTTTCGACCGATTCGTGTAAACGCAGCCTCTTTCTACGTGGTATTACTCATATTTTTTGTTCAATTGATGGAACAAACGTCATAGCGTAGTTCCTGAGAAAACGAAAGCACTCGGGTTTATGCTGATTTCAGCGAGTTCTTCAATGTGGTTTTGTTCGTTTTGTTTGTACAGAATTTTCGCAGTTGTTTTTTTTTTTTTTTTTTTTTTTTTTTCTTCATTCCCATGATATTAAGCCAGATTTCTAACGTATATTTAACGTTATCAATGTTTTTACATAATATTTCGTTGTTCTTTGTGTAATTTAGAGCATGAAATTTACATATTTAACAATAATATATTTTTTAGGTATTCACACAGATGTTTGAGATTTCGCTTGGGAGAAACTTCTATCGGAAAAATTCACTAATATATTATGGTGAGAACAATCAAAGATAGACGGAGAAATATATTTTTTGTGAACAACTCTATTTGATGATTTTGAAATAAACATTTACTATTACAGAATCATTCTTGGATATTATTCGGCGTGATAAAAATGAGGGGAGAGCCAATTTTTGCTTTCCAGCACGGAATCTATATTTCAAAATCATTTTTGTTATTGAATATTTCGTCATTAATTTTCACGTTGAAAATGTACAGACTGAAAAAGCTTCATCGGTGATTTATTCTCAAGAAACTTTATCGAGTTTTGTTGAAATCTTTTTTCTTCCAATCTGATAATCACTTACTACGGGTTCGTCAAGTGATAATTAACGTTAATTCGAATTTGGTGTCAAAACTGTTGCCACGTTGACCGAAAGACATGACTTGCAATGGATCGAACGCCGAGTAATATATTGAATGTAGTAATACGTATGCGAGTTGCGCAAAAAGAGTCGTCCAACCTTGTCGCATAGTTGGTATTTTCTCAGCGTTCTTAAAAGAATTTGACTGAGTATTTAAAAACTATTTTCCAAACTCTCATCCATTCAGCACACTATTCGCTTCAGGCTTTTTCAAAAGTATTAACGCTTTCATCGGCAAATAAAAACGAGAAATTTTCTTTTTTTACTTACAAAAATTTTGATTCGTCAAATGTTGTGTGTGAAAAATAAAATTTTGTTCGTTTGATTCCATATTTAAAAAAAAGTATCAAACTGTTCCATGGACAATCTTTCTACGATTTTGCATCAATTCCAGACCTATTTGACCAGTTTACTTCTCAATAAAAACAATCAAAAGAAAAATCAAGAACTTTTTAAAATATCATTATTTCATTTATAATACCGTAATTTTTGTTCTATACCGAATCGAGCACTCATCCACCGCTCATTTTACCTGTAATGCAATACTCTTTAAATTGGTAATACAGTGGTTTTCGATTAAAAAATGGACAAATATTTTTTTAGCGAAGATTAATATACCTGTGCAAAGTTTTTTCTCAGCAAATACGCCACGAATCATGCTGATTTCGGGCTCAATCGAAAGAGAATTTCCTAATTGTTCTCCAGTTCAATTAGCAAGGCATCAAATGACTCCTGAGCTTCGTATTTGAACGAAATGACATGCCAAATTTACCCCCACCACCGCGAATCGTTTTATTCAGAGAAAGTATAGTCTCGGCGAGCCTCGGGCCAGCAGACGACAGGAGCTGTCAATGTACTTGTCCTGAGACCCTACCGAGTCTCTTGATAGAGATTGGGAGGGAATTTAGTCAGTACGAGACACGAGTGGCGAAAGCGGGCGTACTTTGGAATTTATATACGTTGTTATACGATAGACGATTATTTCTGCGAGAAATAAAACTATCGATAGCGAGAAACCACAAATTCCGATAGCAATCATCTGTTTTTGTAAAACTTTTTCACTTTTAGCAAATTCAGCCCTTCGGACTAAAATGTTCATGACACTGTTTGTAGGCGGCGGAACAAGATATGTTGGAATCAGCTGCGTAGCGTGAATTTTCGCGATTAACTTATCTAGCTTTTGACGAATTGGTAAACCTTTCCGGATCCAAAAACCCATGATTGTTATGGGAGTCGACATCTTCGATAATCTGACGTCGAAAGAAAGGTAACGCGCACGTGCAACGGCATAATATGCCAATGAATTTGACATCCAACAAGCTGCATTTCTGTGGTACATCATATATCGGATGCAGTCTGTATATCCGAAGAAACCAATAGTTCTGTTCCTCAGGATCTCCAGAGGACCGACGTAAAGGTTCAAAAGGGAAGATAACACAGCGTGATGGGTACCGATTGTCAAGTTCGCATCAACGAAATCCTCGAAAGTTTCAAGCTCGACTAGACTTTCCTGTTGCAATATAACGTCGGTAATATATCCATAAATCGTGCATGAATTTATAGCGAAACCCGCGAGGAGGCACGTGAATAGAATACGCTCGACATTGCGACGAGGTTGTTGGCTCACCGAAATACCGAATAATACCTGGCCAATGTTAAACATACGCCAAATGCATGAATTGTATCCGAAGAGTCGTGCGCAAATCCGTGAAACGAATGTCATGGCGAGACTCAAAAAAACAGCCACAGCGGCATTCGTCGGAAAACATGGTACTGATTTTCTTATATTCGGCACGACGAAAATGTTATTTTTGACTTCTACCGGTCTCGATTGCACCACTGAAACGTCCCATCTTTGGAGACGATAAACGATCATTCTGGCATAGAAGTCTACAGCTCTGGATTCCATTTGGATTTCCAAAGTAATATGAGTTCGATTCTTGGAGGGAACTGGAATACGATTCAGAGAAAAATTAAGTTGTTCTTTGGCATATTCCAAATACCTCCAGTCAAATGTGCGTGTGTTCTCCATAAATCGGGCCTTTTGTACATTCAGGGGATAACCCCACATATTTTTAAGTTTGTCCGGAAATAAGTTAGTCGCGTCAGCAGTCCAATTTTTCCTTATATATTGTTTCATGTACGGATTGAGTCGATGAGTGAGCGGCAAAGCGATCGGACGATGCATCAGGATCGAATTTCTTGGAACGTCCGGTTCCGTCAACTCAACAATGGTCAAGTCGAGCATTTCATTCTTGGTCCAAGCGTACTGTAGCAATTCCTCAAAATTTTCACTTTCCTTCCGAACGAAAGATACAATCAGGTATTTCGGGCTGTACTGATAGGCTGCCATCTCCGCAACCGCATCGAGAAATTTTTTCATCATGGGAATGGGCAAGCCTTCGCGAGATTCGATTACGAGAAGAAAAAGAGTTGCGGAATTGTCGCGCAGCATCATCGATGTCGACGCGTCATTACTGACCGCATCCACCGGAAGTTTGAAATCTTCCTCGAAATTTATTTTCACCAAGGGCAGATTCTGCCCCAACTTCATGAACAGTTCATCGATCAACGGATTCTCGAAACTTTCGTTTTCATCGAGTCGCGTCAATATTTTAACTTGTTTCAATTCCGAAATTTCAACGACGGATCGCGTCAGATCGTCCACCCAGTCAGTACAAGTTACTTGACTCAGGGCAAACCCAAAATACAAAATTACCCCGAACGTATACATTCTTCAACCGTCAGTTCAGTACCAATTCTTCCTCTCGACTGACTATTCGATGAGAGTGCTTCCGCTTGCATCGCACGAGTCGGCTTTTACCAATCGATTCATTGAAGTTCGTTATGGTATTGTTTCGTGTCCTTTACAAATTTATTGTGTTGAGTGTTTTATCGTTCGATAGTTGAACCCCACGTCAGCCAACGGATGGATTTTCATACGGCTGCTTTTTGGTATCAGTGTAAATTGCAAAATATTAATTTCATATTTTTATTTTACATAATAAAATGGGTGTCACTTCATTATACATCTTTCAACAATCAATTCAGCACCAATTCCTTCGTGACTATTCAATGAAAAGTGCCTCGGATAATATCACGAGTAAGTTTTTTCAATCGAACCATTGTAATCCGTAATGAGATAGTTACGTGTCCTTTACAAATTCATTATGTCGAGTGTTTCAACTATCATCAAGTGACCTCCACACCAGCCATGTATAGATTATAGCCTCATTACACGTACACCTGTAAAATGCAAACTTGTCCTTCCACATTTCAAATCATTATAGTTCCCTCCAAAATCGATATCGTGTAGAATAAAGGCCACGTGTAATCTCGATAAGCGATTCTATATAATTTTCTTCAGAACTTCATTTATTACCTTTTTATTATCATTTATAGAAAATCTTGCCATTTCGCCGTCCAATCAATCTCCCGAATGATATTCCCAATAGCAAAAAGCTTTCATCACGACGTTTTTTTCTGTTTTTTTTTTTTTTTTTTTTTTCGTTTTCAAAGAATCAGTATCATCAAAGGGTGATAAAACACTTTTAATCTCTTACGATTAAACCAACAATCGATCAAAAAATTCATCTTCTCCGGATCTAAAAAGCTCACGAGTCGGTCAGAAATTTTTCGAAATAACAAAACAATGAATATTCTCCAAATTTGCATTGAATTTTTCCTTCGGTTTCTTTCCATGAATCCTCCAAAAAATAAGCTCATTGCATCCACTGAACTCTGCTTTCAGTGTTTTGAGGATGCACGTGTGCATCGAGATACAAAAAGGACCCGAGGGGAGAAAATTGTCGACGGTTTTGGCCTGCTCCAGGCCTGCGAGGGACATATTGGTAGGAAACGCGCAACCGAGTTCAGGGTAAGGAGTTAGTTTCACAATGGCAAGAGTGAAAATTGGCTGGAGGCGAGTGGCAAGAGAGAGGTGGACGACTCGTGACGTAGCGAGAAGATGGAGCCGCAGTTTCACTAGCCCTTCGGGGTAGGAAAACTTTCAGGTAACGACGACAACAAGACGTTCGACGGTCTCTTGTTCTCTCCAAACATATTTTCACTCTTCCTCTCTTCTTCCAATCGATGCTTTCTCCACCATTTTCTCTCTCCAATCTCATCCCCACACACGAAACACTCACTCGCGATCGATCAATTTCTCATCGCGTTGCCTCTTCTTCATCTCTTCTCTGTCTCTGTCGATTTTAAATCAACTTTGAGCTTGATAAGTTTCGAAACATGTTTTTCGGAGAGCTTGAAAAAAATTTTCAAACACCGAGGAAAGGAGCCAGGAGATTTTTATCGTGTGTCAAATCTCCGAGGTAATAGTCGACGACGTGTTCGATCGACTTCGATTAAACGTCGAATATCTTTCAACATATATTTTTCATTAAAAACACTGAAATTTGAAATTTCAACGAAAAATCAGAATTTCATTACAAGAAATGAAAATATTTTTCATAGCCAAGCTTTTATAGAGTTTCCATAGACTCTGAGAAGCACCTTAAAAAATTTAAGTCTTTGGAAATAGTCGAGGAATGAATAAAACGCGAAGAGGAGGGAGAGAATGGTCGGTGAAAAGCGTGGAGAGTCTTGGAAAAACCTTTGATTCATTTTTTTTTTTTTTTCGTACTTTCCTCCTCCAGCAAAGAGATAAAGCATAAGACAACTTCTCCACTCCGTTTTCACGACTATCACGGCAATCCCGAGACAATTTTACGTTCATTTTTTTTTTTGCACTCCCCGGCCTCGTGAGAATCGTCCAAAGGAAAAACAGTGAAATTGTTTTTTTTTTTTTTTTTTTTTTTTTTTTACTTACGTCTGCCACGATTTATCTTTATCCACGTTTATACTCGTGGCCGGTTGATAAAATCGAACATTCAGGGCGACAGACGCATTTTCTCGTCTTTTTTTTTTCTTCTTCTTCTTCTTCTTCTTCTTCTTCTTCTTCTTTCTCAAACGATCCAATCTTCAGACAACAGAAATCTCGAGGATGTCGAACTCTTGGATACGTCTCTGGTTTTTTTTTTTTTTTTTATTTATCACTCGAATCTTGTTCTCAGAATAATGCCTTAATGAAATTCAGGGAGAAAAAAGTTGTAACCACCAAATCGAACATTTTTTCGACCCTCAATTTATCGATTTACCAAATTTATTGAAACAAAGACGATAATAAAACGAGCCACTTGACAAAAGTACGAAGTATCGAGAAAGACAATCGAAGAAACTTATTTATTTTTCAGAATATCTTGAAAATAATGACGGGCTTGAAAAATTCAATAATTTTTTTTTTTTTTTTTTTTTCCATAGTAATTAAGTTTGTTTTACCAAAGTGCATTTTGCACAGACTTTTGATGTTATATTTCAACTTGATTTGTACAAATTTTGAAAGAAACGTATCGATTATTTATAAAAATATTGCCATATTTCTTCGGCATGTAGTGCTTGGTCATAAAATTTTACTGGATCATCTGAAATAAATAAAAAAAATCTAGTTCTTGATGAAAGGATTTTCATTTTTGTTGAAAAAATTTTTTTTTTTTTTTTTTTTTTTTTTTTTCTCAATAAATGAGCAATTTTTTCGTTCGAAAATGAAAAAGTTATCTGTCGAAAGCCACGGTTTTGTTAATTTAAAAAAAAAAAAAGTTTCGATCGAAGACTAGATTTATTGTTAAACTAATGATTTGTTTTTTTGCTTTTTGATTTCTGATGATCCAGTCAAATTTAAATAAGTATTTAAAAAAAAAAAAAAAATGATTGAATTTTTTACGCCGCTGACTGCACCCATCCCTTAAGGAATTTCAAGAGTTTTTTTTTTTTATGAAATACAAAAATATTTCGTCATTGGAGTAGAGTCATCATACTCATCGCGACAGATTCGCTTATTGATTTTCCATCGATGGTCCATTTGCCACTGGATAAAAATGAAAGTCAAGGGAGGGGGTGGGGGAGGGGGGCGAGAGGCTTTAGAAGGAAGATTAGAAGGTTAGTTTCACAACTGTAAAATCCTTGAAGCAAGATTAAATGGTAACGTGAAATGGTAACACGGGAATGATGGAGTGTACGAGTAGAAACTAGAGACAGGCGAGTCTCGAGTGAATTAAGTCGGTTGGAGAAACAGCGAGGGAGAGAAAAACCCCTTAAAGCTAATTGTTTCAGGACAAGAAGCCAGAATCGTTGGAAGCTTTTTCGTCTCCTTCGTGTGTATATAAGTTCTCCACTACGTGGATCGTGCCAGGCTCAAGGATCTGTAAGAACAAAGAATTAAAAAAAAAAAAAAAAAAAAAAAAAATAAACAATTTTTTTACACGAGTCTGTAGATAAGAAGAAAGCTTCTCGAGAATAAACTGATCGAATGCGACGTCGACGAGGTTAAGTGATTGAGAAGAATTTCGGATCACACTTGGCTGGATAATTTAGCTTCCCAGGGAGTGAATTCAACCCAGGCGTCTTGGAACACGAAATACTTTTACACTGAAATTTTTCAAAAACCAGACCTTCCTCGGATTAATAATAAATCTAATTCTTTTTTCGTTAAATTTGATAGAATCGAGGGTTTTTGCTTCAAAGATCTCAGATGTGAAGCGTTCGAACGAGAAGTTTCGGTACAAAAGGCAAAATGTTAAGAAATTAATGAAATTTGGTGATAATGTTCTTCAACATCAAGTATGAAAAGACAAATTTTTTCAAAATTTTCTTCTACTTAGTTATCGAGTAATTACGCATTTAAGCAGATTTCTTATGCCCGGAATGTATACCTATATATATGGAAACGCTATGCTTATACACGTGAACTTTAGTCTTCAATTACTCGATAACTGTGTGGAAGAAAAATCTGAAAAAATTTGTATTGTCAAATTTGGCAGTAAAGAATACGTTGACCAAATTTTATAAAATTCTTAACTTTTTGACAATTTTTTCGTGTTTTTAACATGGTTTAGCATGGCAACATTGTATCGCCTGTACCGATAACGAAATCATTTCAATCATTCGAGTATTCCGAGAGCTGTTGAAAACCGCAGAATTTCGAGTCTCGATGTAACTGCAGTTCGGAATTGAATTAATGGGTTTTCGACTCGAAAATAAAAAATTAATGCGTTTTGAAATTGTGTAAAAATTTTTTTTTTTTTTTTTCTATTCGAGTCGTGGCTTTCGTTTGAATTTTTCAAAGTAAAATGGCTGGGGAAGTGGTTAAAGAGCTGGGGATCAATTTATTTGTAACGAAAGAATTAAGTGAAGTTTGTCGGAGGGAATACTTCGTGATTTCTTAAAACTCGAAAGTACGAGATTGAGGAATACCAGACCGGAGATTATGGAAGAAAATGAAAAAGAGAGAAGGAGAGAGAGAGAGGGGTGGAGGGGGGAGGGGGTGAAAACGTGAAAAATATCAGCGACTGAATCGCTCGCATTGAATTTCGCAGAAGTGGAGGTCGAAAGGTCACCCGAGGTTGTAGTGAAACGTGGCAGAGACTCCACATTTTTATACGTTTTAATTGGATTGAAAGACCAGGGTGGCTCAACATGTGGGTCAGTAATTACGTCGCTGATTATCACGGTATTAATGTCTCGAGTCACACTTCGAGGATCATCTTTCTTGATACTCTTCGGAAATGCCTTTAAAATTCTTCAATTTTCTATCATCTCCGTTTGAAAATTACTTTTCTCTGATCTTGAAAAAAGAATATTTTTGACAGAGCACCAGTAATAGTCGAAAGCTTTTTTCAGAATTTTTTTTTTTTCAAACTGATTTTATTATTTAATGCAATTTTTTTTTTCCATATTGAAAACCAATATTTCTAGTAGCTACAGTTAAATTTTTATTGAAAAATAACAATAAATAAGCGAGATGCAGTCAGTCTGCGAGGGGTCAAAAAAAAGTGTTTTGCGGTGAACATCCCTGCTCTTCACTGGATCATCCGAAACCAAAAAAATTGACAGGAATCATTAGTAAATCATATTGAGCCTCGGATGACCGAAGGGTCAACGAAAATTTTGAATTTCCACAAAATGGCGTCTTTTCGAAGTAAAAACTCGTTCTTCGACCAAAATTTTACTCATATTTTCAGTTTGAAAAAAAAAAAACTATTCACCACCGATAAAAATCCTTCGGCCACCCGAGGACCAATTATGTACAGAACAAGCCTTAAAAATTTCAAAACGATCGACCAAGCCGTTCTCAAGTTACAGTGTTCACCGACTTGAAAAACGTGATTTCGAGAAAAAATGCGTTCAAAATTTCGACTACAATTGACGTATGAATAAAAAAAAATTATTCAGCCTCGGCAGCTGCAGCAGAAACGATTTTTTTTCGTATCGTCAAGCGCATAGCTCCGGCAAAGTATATTATAAATGAATATTAAAACGAATTTTCTTCCAGCCAAGATCGAGGTTCGTCATCATCGAACCTTTTCCTCATTAGGTGAGTGCTTGGTCCACAGGGGTCATGGGGATACGCGGTTAATTAATTTTTCTTCATACCTCGGTCGAAAGTACGCTCTTTCCGCATCAATTTCGATGCAGAAAGACCGACTTTCTTGCATTGGTAAAACAACTGAATGACGGCGGGAGCAAACACTTTTTCCACGCACAGCTGTATGTGAGGCTCCCGCAACTGTCACCGGTGACAGTTGTCCCTAACCATTTTTTGTCTCTGACGTCAAAGCTGCTCTTTTGTTTACGCTGGTTATTCATAATTTGAAGCATCATATAAATGGACAAAAATCAAAATATCTGTCTGTCAATGAAAATCCACATAATTTATTCGAAAACTGCGTATTTCATGGTGACATAATTAACAATTTTTATTATGTATGTGACCATGGTAAAAATGAAAAAAAATAATGTACGCATTAATACTATTGATAATTTTACGTTTGTTTAATTTATAAAAAATTATGTTTGTTTAATTCATTTGGATGCTTGTTTAATTTTAAAAATGTTCATGTTTGATAAATTAAAAAAATTTTCTGATTAAATGTTTAATTGTCTACATTGGTTTTTTTTTATTATTTATATATATTTTAATAAAAAAAACTAATGTACGCATTAATATTATTGTTAATTTGCATTTTACGTTTGTTTAATTTAAAACAATTTATGTTTGTTCAATTCAAACGAATTTTGTTTATTTAATTTTACAAATTTTCATGTTAGTTAATTTTTTTAAAATTTCCGATAGAATGTTTAATTGTCTACATAGGTTTTTTTTTATTTGATGCCTGCCCCCCCGACCAGCAGCACTCGCTTCGCTCGTGCCGCAAATGTCGGGGGCAGGCATCAATTTTTTTTTTTGATGCAATACATTTAATATTTTGTCTCCGTACTTTCGACCGGCTATGAAGAAAAATAGTATACACCACACGG
The DNA here is from genome assembly GCA_037576405.1 of Campoplex capitator. NCBI lineage: Eukaryota > Metazoa > Arthropoda > Insecta > Hymenoptera > Ichneumonidae > Campoplex > Campoplex capitator. Next base: position 4,036,299 of record JARBWI010000023.1, read on the forward strand.
GCAGAAGTTTGAGAGCCCTGAACTGCGCGTCAAATGCCCTCGGCTTCGCCTCGGGCATTGTGACGCGCAGTGCAGGAATCTCAACTTTCTGCCCTTGTAGTGTAATATACTATTACACCACGTAATTGAGGCCTCGTGTGGCAATGCGGTAAAACAATGTGTGGCCGAATGCAAGGATCTACGTCATTTTCCCTCGTTCATAAACACACCGTATTCGTCAACGAACTTGTATTCACGGTACGAGTCCCATTATTATTATTATTATTATTATTGTAAGCGTATTTATGACCACGTACACAGGTGAAACGTCGCCTGGGAAATCTGCCCTCCTCCCCACCCCCTTGACCCTTAACCCTTCGTTCGAAGCACCTCGACCTATGCCAACCCGTTCGGCAGACCTCGATGAGGACCAGTGGAGGGGGAAACGCTACTGACCACACGAGATCGGTCAACGTCATTAATTTATTCGGTTCTCATGGTTTCTCTTCATATGCCTAAAGCGAGGACAGATCGAGACCGAATTTCCTTTATTTTCTCTTCCTATTTTCCTTCCCCTTTGCCTTTTCGGTCTCTCAAAAATATTTTTTTTTTTTTTTTTTTTTTTTTTTTTTTACTGAATGATGTTTATTTTGAAAAAAAAGCTTCTCTGAAGAGATTCGTCGCTGTTGAGATCCTTTCGAGGCTTTTTACCGGGGTGGAAAGCTCCTGTGGGTGCTCGTGTAGATTTTTTTTTCACAGGAAATTACGAAAATTTTGACTCGAAAGGTTTGAAAAGGAATGAAAATATTTTCTGAAACTTGATCAATATTTTGAACTCAAAACCTTTTTAAAAAAAAAAAAAAAAAAAAAAAAAAAAACAAATTCAACGATTTATCTAATTGTACGATTGAATAAAAAGAAATGTAAATATTAAAAAGATCAAAGTGAAATAGTCGTCCGCTCGATGAGCTTCGCGAATAAATAATCGATTGACAGCTGCAAATAATTATATTCGACGATTAAATGAGCCTACAAAGGATGATCGAGTGCGATGAATACACGAGCAAACAATCGAGTATCAATCACGCGTGATTTAAATCCAATTGTAACGAGTACACGGGCACGAGAAAAGAAGTAAATTTCACACGGCAACGTGGAACTAGTCTGTCCTGATTCAATCCCACTTCTGACCGGTAGAATCCGAGAAAAAAAAAGTATTTCGAGAAAAAAAAAATTATTGTATAAAATCCTCCTCATTTATCAACAAAAATGTTTTGAAAAAACGTAAAAATTCCCGACTAAAAATAGTAGTAAACTTTAAAAAGTCTGAAATAATAAAAAATAGATGTCAGGATTTTCGTCGGGAATTTTTATGTTTTTACCGTGAAGCGAACCCAGGGCCGGCTGTAGTGGCACGGGTTTTCCGCAGTTTCCCTGTGCCCATGGAATCGAGTGCCATGGCGAATGCGCTACAGAGGAGGAAGTCGGATGCGGCCGCATGGGGGGACTGACTACTCTGCCGACCCTGCATTAGACTATAAAAGCATCTACGCCAGGGGGACAATGCAAATAAAAAAAAAAAAAAAAAAAAAAAAAAAAAAAAGTAAAGACACATCTCCCGACGAAAATCCCGAAATCTATTTTTTATTATTTCAGACTTTTTAAAGTTTACTACTATTTTTAGTCCGGAGTTTTCATGTTTTTTCAAAACATTTTTTTTTATTTCACACTTTTTAAAGTTCATAATTTTTTAATTAATTATTATAAATATAATTAATAATAAATATAATTAAATAATAAAAAAATAAATAACAAAAAAATAATAACAGAATCAACCAATCTGTCACAGCAACAACCAATCGGTCACAACCAACCGAGTGAAGTATGGCGCAGATGTTGCGAGTGAATATAGTTATGGCGGGATCACCTATTGTTGTGTCGATATGGTTGAACGGTGATTTTTTGTTTTTCCAATTATTCTTTAAATATACAAGCAATCGTACAAAATTACGACTCCGAACCACATCCACCGGTAACAGAACCTGTTTCTCCAATTTGGTCAAGTAATTTTTGGCCGTTTCAACAAACATTCTGCATTAAAAATTCGTGAAAATCAGCTGATCACGGTCGAACTCATAACTCCCGGCTTTTGCCCGAGTGGGCAGTCGGGAGTTGAAAAGATCGAACGTTCGAACAATAAAAAAAAATAAAAAAAAAAAAAAAACCCAGAACGAATAAAATAATTATTTATTTAAAAAATGAACATTCGAGTTGAAAGAATTCTAAATAAATACAAACTCTTTTACGACTTCGGTTGATTCAGTCCTTAAATTGCCAGAGATGGAAAAATGCGATCACGAAAATGAGACAGAGAAAAAGGGGAGCAAAGCAGTGCTGCGAGTCGTCGTTTCGTGTGCCAGTGGCATTTCTCGCACTATCTCTCATTCTCTCTGCTTGTTTCCTGGCAGTTTCAGAGACTACTTAACAATTTAGGGGCGATGCTGCTGTTGCTCATCCTGCCAAAGCCCCGAGGCCCGAGACGATTATAAGTTTGCCAGGAAAATCTGAACTCCAAAGGGGGTGGTGGCGGGGGGGGGGGGGGGTGGATGGCTATGAAAGCGAAAGAGATGGAGTGACTTTAATCGGAGTTGCTGATTTCTGAGACACTGGATAAATACTCTAGGCCTACTCCCCCCCCCCCCCCCCTCCCCTCTCTTTCTCTCTCTCTTTACATCGTAAAACACACTCTTTCTATTTACCTTGTTCTCTGGCTTTTTCAAACCTTCTGTTACCAACAGATAATAACTTAAAATTTTCCCTCGCTCTCGAGTTTCAACAGTCTCGGAAGCTTCTCCATCATCGAAAGCCTTACACACCTGTTTCCAACTTTTCAACGAAATTATTATCGGTGTTTATATCGCGTGCTGGAATTCTTCAATGAAGTTTGCATGATACAAAATACCTCAAATTACTCGTGAAGAAACGTGTTTCAAACAAAAAAAAACTTTTGATTTTAATCATCATCGTCATCGTCGCGGATTTATTTAACATTTTTTTTTTTTTTTTTCTTTCTTGTTACCAATTTTTAGATCCAAAATACTGAAGAATTTCGAGGAAATTATTATCGGATTATTCTTCTCTGAGAATTTTTTATTTTTATTTAAAATTTTTATTTAAAAATTTTTTTTTTATTTATTTATTTTTATTATTTAATGTAAATTTATAAATATAAAATATTTATTATTTAAATTTAATTAAAATTAAAATGAATTTTGAAAGATTTTCGCAGTACCGAAACGTTGATTTTACTGATCGCTTGTTTTTTTTTTTTTACTTCGTACCATTTTTGTGGAAGGCAAAGCGGACGGGGGCGAGATCTAATTGGCTGTGACAGACGGACCGATAGACACGAGTGATTCTATAAGGAATTCGTTTTTTTTTTTTTAATTTTTTTTTATTCGGACTCAGGGAACTCTAAAAACATCGGAGAACGACGAAAGAGTCGTTGAAAGATATCTCATCGCGAGCGTCCATCGGGACAGAAGCGTGCCGTTAGTATATTGCTCCAGTTTTTTTTTTTTTTTTTTCCACGAGTTAGTTTCTTACCATCGGAACTCGAGTTTTTTTTTTTTTTTTTTTTTTTTCTCTTTTTCTTCGTATTTATCTTTCTCTCTTCTTTTACGTGAGGTCCGATTCTATCCAACCGAAGGAAAGAGTATCCATAAGAGCTAGAAATAGGAATGGAGACACTCAGGACTAGCAGGAGTCTCTGGAAGACTCTCAAAGTTGATAGAAAATTCGTCTAGGACGAATGGAAACGTTGCGAGAGAGAAAGAGAGAGAGAGAGGAGACGTCAGCTTAGATTTCACTTGGCCAAATTTGTGAAAGCTTCTTCGCCGGAACGTTTACTCGAGAATATTCAGAAGAACACTCGACCAAAGATGCTTTTCTGTTATCACGAGTTTATCAAATTGACGAATAAAGGAAACGCCCCCTCCCCCTCCCCCCCCCCCCTCCTCATCGAATCGAGTCTCGAGACGAGAGAAATTAGTGGCACGTGCCTCGTACGCTCATTAAGAATAGAACGTCGAGCATTTCAACAAATTACGTCGAAAAACACGCACTCCTATTTTCATTATTATTATTATTACTGGTCGCATCGAGGATTCTTCATTTGGAATTAAAAATTCAAATGTCTCAGGGTAAAATCTCGATTTTTTTATGGGAAGAAGATTGTTTTTTTTTTTCTCTCGAATTTCACGCGTATAAAAGTCAACGAGAATGATGTTTTCAACCGAAATATTATTCGGGCTGATCCTCGAGCTCGAGCCTTCAGCCAACGACTAGCCACCGCGTCGAATAAAAATAATTCATGAAATAAACGAATCTTCATACGCTCCTGCTTTTAGCGAGAAGATAAACGTATATTGAATGAAGAAGAAGAAGAAGAAGAAAAAAAAAACAGAGAACTGCGAATCAGATTGGCGCGTGACACGATAGACGCATATGTTGAATTATTGCACGGCCTACATCCAGAACCTACACTATGAGAAAAGCAAAAATGTATATCTATACAGAGAGAGAGAGAGAGAGAGAGAGAGAGAGAGAGAGGGGGGGGGGGGGGAATCTCTGGTGAGACTCTCTGCAAGCTCGGCTCGTTCGGTTCTCTCTCAATTTGCATAATTTTCATAATGCATTAGCGAGATTTACATTAGAGGCGTAACGTCGGAGGTTGCAGAACTATGCGGCCAGGGTCTCGAGAGCTCGATGAGCCAACAGAGGAATAGAAATAGAGAGGAGGTTCGCTGAAAGAGAGAAAAGAGGGATAGTAAATCGAGAGGATTGGTGAAAGACAGAAAGGGTTGCTGAGAGAATGAGAGAGAAAGAGAGAGAGAGAGAGAGAGAGAATGGAATGAGAGATAAAAGGGTTGGGAAGCGTGCAAGATCCGCTGTACCACACACGTGCAAACATAGACAGACAGACAGAGAGAGAGAGAGAGAGCTGCATTTCCTCTACCCAAACTTCCGGTAACTTGCACACTCTCACGTGTACGAGGCCATTGTTGCTTTACATTGTCGGTTACCATCCAACCGATCGCATCCTGGGTGGACCAAATTTAAACCGCAGATATTGGTTTCGCTACAACCCCCTCCCCCACGCCATCCTACACTCTCACTGGCTTCTCTCGTGTTCCTATATGTTTCCAGCCCTCCAGACATCAGCACAGAGAGAGGCTTTTCCTCAAATTAGTAGTGGCGAAGAGCCTGAAAGCACGAATTCTCCGATACCGATCGAAACAGCAGAGCAATATACACGTGTGTGTGTGTGTGTGTGTCTGTTTTCAGCCTGGAAATACTCAAAAATCTGTGGTTATGGATATTCCTCGACCACACTCTCTAGCCAGTGAAAAGAGAATTATTTCTTCTCGGTTCAAGTTTGAAATTCTAATTGAAAAAACGAAAAAAAATTGCACCAGTAATTCATCTCTTTTTATCCAGCATCCCAGGATTCATCTCTTTCCGCATAGATCGACCATTCAGGAAGCCTGATTTCCGGGGCAAATTACACTTTCGAAAATCTTCCTTAAGAGTCATCGAGCTCACGTGACCGACTCAAAATCGACGGTGGCGCCTCTCATAGTAAAATATATCTATATATAGTAAAAATATAGTCGCTGACACACGTCAGACGCCTCGTGTATATTTTACCGAATTTTTCCGTCAGTTTTTATTGAAATCGCAATAAATAAATTTCGTAATGTGCAAGGAAGTGGCGTGAATCCGGCTCTGGTCTCTTCAGTTGTGGCAAATGTGTGTACAATTTTTAATAAAACAATTATTGTGTCTGGCGAAAGAGCTGTCATGGCGCGAGCAAAGCGCCTTGTATTTTTCTTAATTTATTGTGTTGATAAGAGATCACTGATCTTCGAAAAGGGAGCACAGCCGGAACCGGATAATTAAACCGAATTTTTTCATATTTTTTATATTCGCGTAATCATAAAATTCGCGACGAAATCCGGTAAAATAGAATTTTAGTTTGCTTTTTTGGCACCTGGCGCTGCGTATGCCATCGCTCGATGACTCTTAATTTCATCTTCGCAAAATTGGCAGTGTGCCAATAGTCTCGTAAAAGAAAAAAAAAAAAAAAAAAAAACAATTTTTGAGTGCGACATCCTCTTCGGTAGTGCGGAAGGATAAACTCGTATTTTAGCAACAAAATGTGACACGCGTGCACGAATACAGTCTTAAGAGAGTTGAGTAAATAGAGAGCTTGGGCGGTTTGTACTTGAAATGGAAAAGCCAGAATTAAGGGAAAAGCCATAGGACAAGGGAGCAGGATGGAGAACGAGAGGAAGGAGGAAAGGGGGAGAGAGGAATTCTGAGGTGGGAACCACTTCGAAGACTTACACGAGTAAGAAGGATTCGGCTTTTGTGCTTCCAGCATTTAATTACTGATAAGATTTTACCTCCGATTTCATTCAGAGATATTTTATTCTGTTTCGTATACGAATTCATCAAATTTGAGAGCAAAAAAAAAAACAGTTTGACAACCCTTAGTGGCATGGAACGAAAAATCAATTTTCTTTCGACATTCCTTTTCTCAGGATCTTCGAACAGAGAAGATCAATGGTCATTTCTGTTACATTTCGATTTTCAGGATTTTTAGAATTATCAATTTTCTTTTTTTTTGCAGATATTTTCGTCTCAGCTACCCCCTTTCGTTGGGAGGGAAAATCTGTCGAGAAATCTTTATTCTGCGACTTATCGAACACCATTTTTTTTTTTTTTTTTCTACAAAATTACGCTTTTTTTTTATTTTTTATCCAGTACAAAAATTTATTATTTTTATCCAGTTACAATTATCCAGTACAAAATTATTTTTTATCCAGTACAAAGAAAAGAAAAAAAAAACATTTTTTAATTATAAAAATTAAAAAATGTTTTTTTTTCTTTTTTTTTTGTAAAAACAACTCACTTTCGAAGATTCTCTGTGCGAAAAATTGTGTAAATATTTCTTTGCAACGGTGTAACTTTCGAGTAAGCTCAAAAATAAATTGAAAATGTTTACTTTTTTTTTTTATCATTTAAATTAAATTGAATTAAATTTAAAAAAAAAATTTTCAATTTAAAAAATATAAATTGAAATTATTCAAGATTCAAGAAATTTTGGAATTGAGTTTCTTGCTCCACGTGCTCGAGTATTCCCTTGATATGGAATAAAAATGGAGATTTAATTCGAGAATAAAAGGCACATTATTTGATAACGTATTTATCAAATAAAATTATCGATAATAAATGAGAATATAACAAGATTTTCATAGTTCATTTATCGGGATAAATATGAGTGTATATTTGCTTCTTTTGTCGAGAAACGATAAGCCACGTGAATACCAAATTGGTCTACGAAACGGGCTTCTGAGCGAAACGGTTCCTCGGCCGAAAGGACGAGAAGGAGAATCGAACGTAATGAATTCTTGAATAGGTCCAGATATAGTTTCCTACGAATCTCCACAAATTCTCTCACCCTTTCTCTCCACCTAGCCTTTCCCCTTCTCTCTCTCTCTCTCTCTCTCTTTAGATCTCCTCGGAATGCAGAATCGTGTACAGAAAAGTAAGTTCCTAACACGATATATTCCAGAGGTCGTGTCGTCCTATATATATGAGGTATTCCACGTCAAACCGGCGGACATTTTCCCTGACCCTCGCCGATTTGGTTAATTATTTTTTATATGATTATATGAAGTCTGAAAGACACCCTGGAATTTTTTCAGATTTTTCTGAAGAACCATTTTTGAAAAAAAAAAAAAAAAAAAAAAAAAAACAATTCCAAAAAAGTCCAAAAAAACGTCCCTTTTTAAAAATCTGAAAAAATTCCTAAAAATCGCTGATTATATGCCAAACACTTTGAGCTACCGCCCGTAGTGGAAGTACGATTTTTTCTGTGTGTTAATCGGCTAATAACGTTGAAAAAATTCAAAAAATGCCGAAAAACACTTACTCTGGCTCAATAGTTGAATATTTGGGTAGCTAAAACCAATTTTCGTGACAATTTTCGAACAATCAAATAAAAAAAATGGATCTTGATCAGTTAGTAGTTACGAATTCCCAATATAATAAGATTTTACGTACAATATTTGGAGCTGTTACACCGGTCATGGAAGGATCTTTTTCTAGAGTTGGAAAAAAATAGATTCACATATCATTTGATAAAATTGAATAAAATAAATAAAATTCAATAAAACTATTGGGCCAGAGTAAGTGTTTTTCGGCATTTTTTGAATTTTTTCAACGTTATTAGACGATTAACACACAGAAAAAATCGTACTTCCACTACGGAAGGTAGCTTAAAGTGTTTGGCATTTTTAGAAATTTTTTCAGATTTAAAAAAAAATTTTTGGATTTTTTTAATTTTTTTTTTCTAAAATGGTTCTTCAGAAAAATCTGAGAAAATTCCAGGGTGTTATTCAGACTTCATATAATCATATAAAAAATAATTAACCAAATCGGCGAGGGTCAGGGATAAAGTCCGCCGGTTTTACGTGGAATACTTCATATATATATCTCTATTTTTCTGCCCCCTCCCCCCTGCACCCCCAACTCTCGTTCTCTCGTTTGGAGCATTAAAACCCTGTTTAACCAAAAGAATTCACTCGCACAAAATAGAAGTGGTCGAAGAAAAAAAACGAATGGTTAGAAATAACAATTATTTTTGATAAACAATAAAAAAATTTATTTATTCGTCATTTCAACTTTATTTATTGCGATTCAAGCTCAATTTGTTCGATCAAAAAATTTATTCATTCATCAACGAATGAATGTGTTGTACCTCGTGGCAAATAAATTCATTAAAAAGTGAACGAAGAAACAACGATTTTTCATAAACTTTATTGGTATCGAAAAAATTTGATCCAATAATTGTTAATTTCGATTACTCAATGTTAATACGAACGAGAAATTTATCACTGATATAAATTATTCAGAGGAAGATATAAAATAATCAAATAGCAATAATGATAATAAAAAAATAATTTACTACTGGGGAGATAAAAAAAAATAATAATAATAAAATGAATGAGCTGAGGGATTTAAGGAGTACGATTTAATGGAGAACGAGAATTAATTCCAATGGATATTGGAGCTCGTAAATTTAAATTGATACTCGACTGCTCTCCGAATCCGCTTGAAACTTGACGATATGATAAGAAACTGCGGATAGGCACCGGTAAATAATATAAAAGAAACGATGAGACTAGGAGTTGAAAAAAAAAAAAAAAAAAAAAAAATAACTTGAATGGAGAGAAAGGACAATTTTTAATGGGTCAATAAACTTTTGATTGGATGAAATCGTTCGAAGGTTCAAAACACCTTCCGACACTTATTTTAATTGCTCCAATCTCGTTTCAATCTCAACAGCAAACTGCCTTGCATTCGTCATAATTTTTAAGACTTTGTACAAAAAAAAATTCAAGCTTACTCTTTTCTCCAGCAAAACTGAACATTTTTGAGGGGAAAAAAAAAATTTAATTAGAAAATGACGAAATAATAATAAAATGAAGAAAAAAAAAATGAAAAATAAGAAATTAGTATTTTCGTCGTCTATCGATAGAACTATCGACTTTGAAAAAAAAAATTCAAGCTAAAAAATAAAGGCGATTGAGGCACCATAAAATTACTAATCTCCAGAGTTTGAAACCACAAATTTAGTTTCTTTCAATTTATAAATTTTAGTTATAATTGAGTATTTTTTTCAAGAAAATAAATAAAATTGCTAGTTCTTCGCAAAGAAATTCGAAAATATGTTGAAAATTCAGATTGAATTCATCGATTCGTCCAACTCGGTTGAAAAAAAAAAAAAAAAAAATCTCTAAAAAAAAACGATTCCTTTATCGTGAGAAATTTGAGAATCTTTTTATAATTTCATTCTACCAGTCAGTCACTGCACAAATTTCTATAAAATTTCTCTATTTCTGGAAACATAATTTATCGTCTCTTTCCCTTTTGCCTGAATTATTTTACTCGGTTGAGCTTTTACTTTCTCCCTACCTACGAGTCTTTCTTTACTTACGAGCAATTTCATTAGAGATCCCAAAGCTTTAGTACCGAGGCTGACAGAGGAGCTCGCGCAACTTGTGAGACAAAAAAGAAAAAAAAAAGTAAAAAAAATTTTTTTAAATAAAATGAAATAGAATAAAAATAAAATATAGAAAAAAGCATGAAGATAAAACGAGGGCTCGGCGTCAACGTTGCCGGACAAATCTTGCTTAATTAGATGCGACCAGGATGCAACGAAAAACGTGAAGTCGTCGTCGGGAACACGCTCTGTTCAACGAGGCACCGGCAAACTTAACGAGATTATTGCGCGGCTCTTGCATTTTTCTCTTGTTGTCGAGTCGAAACGGTCGGATAAAATGTCTCGGACATGAAAAAAAAAAAAAAAAAAAAAAAAAAAGTTGATTCGGTAGAATTTTATGTTTCGAGAAAATCGCGACGAAATATTAATTAAATCTCTCATTAAATGATCAAAAGATAAACAGTCAGAGATTCCTATGATTTTTCGTCGTTGAAAAAAATAAAAATAAAATTATTTATGAAGGAAAATAAAAACTGAGCTGAACGCTTAGTTTTTCGATCGATTATCGCATCGTTCGATGCGACGTTAAACGATGAAACATTTTTTCACAACTTGTTCAATTTAATTAGTTTTTCCAATTTCGAAATTTAAAATCCAACGAAATGTTGGTTTCGATGTCGTTTCTTTCGATGAAAAAAGTAGCAGCGAAAAGAAAAAATTGAATAGATAACCGAACGATTGAAGAAGAAATATCTGTATTGAAAGGGCGTCGAGTGGAGTGAACTTCTCGAGAAATGAAAAAAATAGAATAAAAAAAAAAACAGATATACTTCGGAGCTTTTTACTTTCAAGAGTCAAGGCTCACACAAGAGACAGAATGAAGTCTCGGGGGCGAGAGATGCGATGAAGAGAAAAAAAAAAAAAAAAAAAAAAAAATGAGGTCAAACCGAGAAAAATTCACAGTCCACTCGAGTTAACTCAGAAACGTCCGGTTGCTGCTCGTATACTATATTTGCAAGCTTGAGATATACGGGTGAAAGAGAAAGGCTGAGAAGGCAGGCGAGTTAAACGTAATTTTTAGAACAGGGTCTACGAAACTTGCCCACATATCTGATGACCTCACAGGGAGCTTCTTTTTTCTTATATCGCTGTACGAAGATCTGCTCATGTACAAAAATTTCAGAGAAATTTTTTTAATTTTCTCCCAAGCTTTCACGACACGTATAAGTACGAAATTCTATTAAATCTTTTGACAATTTTCTCTGGTCGTGGAAAAAACGTTCATTCACATAATTATCTTTCATTATTGAGAAAAATATCAATTTTTCTGAGATTATTTGTTGCTTCAATTTTTCATTCTAATAAATTTGTTACGCTAACAGTTGAAGTTTCAAAATTATTGAATGGATTTATTTAAAAGAAAAAAAAATTCTTCATTTTTCTTTGCATGCTGCCTTGTCACGTGCCTTTTTTTTAAATCAATTAACGTTCGTGATTCCACGAGACAGTTTCGAATGCATTCAGCCCATATTTACTTCTCCATTTTTTTTTCAACGTGTCGAAACCAATAATATAAGTGAATGTTTGTCGCTAAATAATAGAAAATTTTGTGGGGATCGACGAGCTAAATATCGAACACAAACTTTTTCTGGAAGATTAATAAAAAGTCGTTTTTTTTTGTTTAATTTCTCTGTAAATATTTAGTCAGTATTCGGCGAAGAAAAATGGGGAATGGGCAATGGGAAAAAGGCCATGGGTGAATGGAGAGATGAAACATTGGTGAAGATTTTGGGTACCAGGATATTTTTATGGAACGATGTATCGGATCCCAATAAAGAAGAAAGGGCACGTGAGATCAGTTTCGAGAGCACGGACGTATGGGTAAAGTTAAAATTGAAATTAACGGATATATCGGTATAAAAAGATATAAGAATGCTGGAATAAAATCTTCAAATCACTGTATATTTTTGAAACAAACTTAATAATGCGTGCGTGCTTGCGTGATTACGATCGTGCTTGCGTTCGTGCATGCGTGTGTGCGTGCGTGCATGCGTGCGTGTGAGCGTGCGTGCATGCGTGCGTGCATGCGTGCGTGTGTGCGTGCGTGCGTGCGTGGGTGCGTTTGTGCATGTGTGCGTGCATGCATGCGTGCAGGAGTAAGTGCATGCGTGCCTGCGTTCGTGCATGCGTGCCTGCACTCGTATGTGTGAGCTTGCGTGCGTTCGTGCATGCGTGATTGCGATCGTGCTTGCGTTCGTGCATGCGTGCGTGGGTGCGTTTGTGCATTGTGTGCGTGCATGCATGCGTGCAGGAGTGTGTACATGCGTGCATGCGTTCGTGCATGCGTGCGTGCGTGCGTGCATGCTTTCCTGCATGTGTACGTGCGTGCGTGCGTGCGTGGTTTCATACGTGCGTGCGTGCGTGCGTGCGTGCGTGCGTGCGTGGGTGCGTGCGTGCGTGCAAAGGTTGATCGATGTCTGAAGCAATTATTATTGTTGGAACAAATGAAATGAATGTTTAAAATTTTATTTTCCCGAAGCCATTTTTATGTTGAACACTGGATTAAATATTTTGTGTATTTTTCGTCGTATTAATTAACCTTATATTACGGAGGATAATTAAGAAATGAATGATTATGTTGGTAAACGATTAAATGGCGTTGAACGGAGAGCAAATTCATCGTTTTTTTTTTCAGGTTGACGATAGAGGGAGAGAGAGAGAGAGAGAGAGAGAGAGAGAGAGAGAGAGAGAGGAGGAGGAGGAGATGAGAAATTTTATACGAACAGTCTATCGCTCTCGTCGGTGACCTTCTCTGTTTTTCATTACACAGAGATGATTGATGAGCAGCCACGGTGATATTATTTTGAGTATACCGGTTCCCATCCCCTGTCGTTTCTCGAACAAGCACCAGAGGGTGCTTTGAACGTTCCCGGAGTTTGTCACCCTTTTCCTTTATTTTCCTCTATTCCCTTCAGCCCTGACTATCCCTCATACACGATCCAAACCTCCGGAACATCCTGCGTCATTATCCATCAAACTTCTCGTAGCCTCGACACCAACTTCCGGCGGTAATCATACGATTTATAGTTTTATTTTATTTTATTTTATTTTTTCATTCAACTCCAAAAACATACATAACACATTTGATGTCACTGAATATTTTCTCCCAAATCATATTCTAACTTCGACCAATCCTGACTGACTCACTGCTCATCTTCATCCCTGATTATCGCCATTCTCTCAATATACGAACACCAAAATACTTTTTTCATATGTTTTTCGGCCTTCGACCGTAAAACTTGTTTCTTAAGGTGCCCATAGATCATCAGAACTCAGATAAACACCTACGCACATTTATATACTTATTCGGAGGCTCAAGAAACTTACGGTTAATATCTCTCGGGATTCGAAGAGGCAATTTGTGGAGTAGACACACACACACGCGTGTGTCAAAATACCATTGTGTGTACAGCGAGAATACAATAAAACGAATGATACGAAGAAAATATCACGTACTTTTATCTGCCCTAAATACACACGCTCTGTCTATCAGGAAATGAATAAAATGGATACAGTTCCGAAGCAAATATCAATGGTATGGAGAACACGGGGTTACGTGGCTTGTTTCGAATACTCGCGATCTCCTACAGCTGCAAACTGTGCCAATATTATACGTTATTCTCGTATTTTTTCCGTTTCCAATTTAAACATTACTCTGATCTCCGATTCGTAAATTTCCCAGAATTTTTTCTCAATTCGATATAAACCATCTCCGATATCGCGGACTATCGAGATCTGCAATAAAAAAAATTACATCCGCATTACTTTTTCCTTTTTTTTTCTATATTGAATTTCGAGAAATTTGAAAAAAGCTCAAATGTTAGTTCCTCTTGCCTCAGGTAGAGTGAATTCGACCGTATGGAAAGTGGAATAAATATTTTTAAGTCGTATTAAATAAAATGGGCAAAAACGAATGAAATACCAAATGCAAACTCATGCTACAGTAGCCGGAAAGAAAACAGAATGGAAATGGGAGAATTTTCTCCATCCTGCTTCGCACACTCTTTCAATAAATATCTCAATTTGTATTCTGCACAAAAATTTCCATCATAACTATCAACCATCATATTGAGACCGAAAGAATCATGTAAAAAGTGTCAAAACAAAAAAAAAAAAGAAAAAACAAACTGTGGAAATAGAATGGAAACTTTTTTAATTTTTCGAAAACAACTCGTTTTTAGCATTTTCTCGAAACTCCATTCGTTTCGTAAATCTGGTCAATTATTTACGGTTTTAACTCAACAACTTGTTGATAAATTTTACATCGATATTCTACAATTTCATTACTTGCTCATTCGTTTCAATTATTCTGAAAAATCTCGAAAACGGTTGAAAAAAAAAAAAAACAAAAATTGAATTAAAAAAAAAAAAATTTTACAAAAATAAAAAAATGATGAAAATAAGTTCAAGAAACAATTTGATGGATTCGTTGGCAGATCGGACACGAGATGTCTCGTATTTATGTCTTTCTGATACATGCACGAGTCGAAAAGGTGTCGGGTAACCATGCATACTTCAGAATTTTTTTATTTATCCGTGTCACAGGTCCGAAGAAATAAAAATATTTCCCAGGGGCGTACGAAAAAGCAAAGAAAATGATGAAATTATAGATAGACGGATGGGGATTGAGTGTACGAGAGAGAGACGAAAATGCAGTGAGCAACGACGTCGATCCCCAGTGACTTTATGCCGCAGTAAGCAAACCGTCTCTTTATGATATACCACCTCTGGATCTTAATTTAATTCTCGATCTCCTGAGAACTTGTACGTTGAAACTGGAAGAGAAAAAATTTTGAAAAAAAAAAAAAAAAAAAAAAGAAGCAGATGCAAAAACGTTAAGAGACCACAAAGCAAGGACGAGATCTCAGAAAAATGAGACGACTGCTATGATCACACAGTTTCATAACTTTTTCACTGTATTTCTCAACTTTTTTATGTTATTTTCATTTGAAAGGACACTTAAGGAGCTTCCTGTTGAACAGAATAATTTTAAGAAATATAAAGTTTACACCAACAATTATAAAAATAATTATCATAACTGATTATTCAAAACAATTGAATGAATTATTTTTCATTTATTAATGAATTATCAAAAATAATAATCAATTTTCAATTCAATAAATATTGCACGAAATTATCAAACAATTTATATAGTAGGTGTTGACAAAATATAAACGATTGTGTCATCGTGCTCAACGAGATGAAACGCTGGATCCCCATAGATTTTCAATTTTGTTATAAAATATGAATGTATATTCGTCGCGACGTTAATCGGAAACAGCTCCGACGTGACGAGAGCTCAATGCCTCGTATTTCATTCATATGGATGACCCAATATTTGCTCCAGAATTTCCATTATGGACGAAAACATGTTTTACACATAAAAAAAAAAAAAAAAATACAAAATCGAACTTTTATTCTCAAACGATAATAAATAAATAATTTCATGCCTCCTGGCACCATTAGAAAAATCTCGTCGCAACTTTATTCCTCATTATTTCATGGTTTATTGGAGCTGTCAAAAAATTTTTCGTAAATCTTTATATCCGATGGATTTCAAGTGTTGTGAAAAAGTTCGAAAAAAAAAACAAAAATAAAAAAAAAAATAACATATTTTTATACATTTATTCACTGAAAACGAAATTTTGTTGAAATATTTTGTTGCACGTATTCGACAAATTTTTTTTTTCTTCAAACAACGAAATTTCGAATGTTGCAACAAAACTTAATACCGAAAAGAAAATTTTTTGAAACGATAAAATATTCTGTTGGCTAAACGTAAAATACGTTGAAAAAAAATATTTTGAATTTTCCAACGAAATATCGTTTCCAGTTTTGAAAACATCGTAAACCCATTTACGAGTATATTTTTTTTTTGTCTTTAATCGTATATGATGCGAGATTTGATAGATAATGTATGGAATTTTCTCGAAGAATTTTACCCACGGTATTGATAACGATGATACATCGGTAGGAGGATTCCGATGCGATGAATTTTTGGAAACATTTCTTAAGTTTAAATTTAGTGATAACATTCTTTAGCATCAAATCCAATGACACAAATTTTTTTCAAATTTTTCGTCTACATAGTTGTCGAATAATTGGAGTTTACAATATGCAAAATATATACCTATATATATCAGAATCCTATGCTTACGGATGTAAACTCTAGTGTTAAATTACTCGAAAACTATGTAGAAAAAAAATCTTAAAAAATTTTTATATTCATATTTAATCCAAAAGAATATGCTCACCAAATTTCATTAAATTATAATAATTTCGAATTATCCTATGCTTTTAACATGGCAACATTGTTGTGTGTAGCCAACCCCCTTAATAACTATTCATCATCCGCGACGATCGTTGCAACATGAGAAAGAAATTACGAGCTCAATTTCTTTGAAATTAATGACACGTTCGTTAATCTCGAAGTTCCAAAATATTTGTAATCTTTATCGACGAGATAAGTGACGTGAAAAAAATAAAAAATAAAATAGGTGTCAATTTGAATCGAATTGATAAGAAGGCATGATAAATAGGATGTTACGCCTCATCGCTTTTTCCGACAACTTGGTCGAATGTTGATGATGTAGATCACTTTTAAAATTCGTTTCACTCAGATAAGAACAGCATTTTCATCGTTTACTTCCAGACCTGTACGTTCGAAAGTACAAAAACGTTTCATTATGCTTCCACAAAAATTATTCTTTCTGCTCATTATTTGTGTGACTTACTCTCATGCCGAAATGGATATCGTTACGACCCAGGTATCGTGAACACAATTAATATTCATTCAATTACAAAACATTCAGAAAATACAAAAAAATTTAGTTTAAAAAATTTTTTTTTTTTTTATTTTTTTTCAAATGAATCAGACAGTCGTGCCTATCATTTTATTTTAGAAAAATTTCGGAGCTTCGTGGATCGTAAAATATTGAAGAAGAATATTATTTATTTCAATTTTTTTAGTACTTTTTTCTTTCATTTTAAAAGTTTAATTCGATCAACGTTTATACGCTGTTATAAAATGTTCAAAAAATAATGAAAAACACTTTTCAATTTTACGAAACTTTTTTTCATTCAATTTTATTTATTTTTTTAAATTTTTTTTTCTCAATTTCTCTCGTTGATTTATTCGGAATACGGTATTGGATAAATCATTCTTTCAATGCCTGCGATATTAAGTATTCGTGATGTTGAATCTATCTATAAAAATATTGGGAAAATTGATGGTTTTCAATGAATTTTTTAACCTTCTAAAAAATATTAAAAATCAGGCATTTTTTTAAATTTTATCAATTTACAAAAAAATCCATTACGTAATGAAAATTATTGGTCAGTAACTTTTCATAATTATTTTAGTTTAAAACGAGTTTTTCTCGAGTTTGAAAAAAGACGATTTTTCGTGCAATTTCAAAGTTTCAATTTCCACGTTTTTTTTCTTCGTTTTTTTTTTTTCTGACGAACGAGTAAAGTTACGAAAAAGCTGATTCGTTATGAAAGAAAAAAAAAAAACTTTGTTTGAATCTAGCATTTTACTGGTAGTTAACGAGTAAAAAAAAAAAAATTGAAAAAAAAAAAGAAATGAAAAATCTGTTCACAATTAATTATTATCATTAGCTCGAAATATCGTTGGCACGAAAAAAAAAAAAAAAAAAAAAAAAAAAAAAAACCAATTATTACTTTTTTTTTACACAAGTTTGCAAAATAAAAAAGGTTTTTCTGGAAACAGGCGTTATTAGACGAACGCGAAAGCACCACACCCTCGAGGTTTTAAAAATTCAACATGACTCTTACACTACCACCGACCACGTCAGCATTCTTTTTCGAAGTTTATTATTTTTTCCATCAACCCGATTCCGACGACTTTTTATCTGTAAAATTAGAAGTTTCCATGAACAATGTATCTGTTTTTCTTTCGATGAAAATGAGACTATTCAGAATTTTTTCTCGGCATTTCATTCAATTTATAATTTTTTTTTTTTTTTTATTTTTTCTTTTAATTTCCAACAAATAAATATGAAGTATTCGTCTATGCATTGATTGCAATTTTAAAAAAGCTCGACTCTTGTCAGCTCGCATTTACCGACATTACATTTTTCACTTTGTCCCTTTTTTTTTTTTTTTTTTTTTTTTTTCTTTTCTCGCTAATGAGCCAAGTTTTGTACCGTGTAAAAAGGAAGAAAAGAAAAAAGTTGGAGGAACGAATGCATCGCGAGAGACTTTCGGAAACAATTTCTTTTTTTCTTCTTTTCTCCTCGATGAACTTTTAATAAGAGACTTTCCTGGAAATTATATTCTGTTCGGTAAATTTTTTTCGTCTACGCATCGATCTGTGTCTTCCTCTGACTGTTTTTTTTTTTTTTTTTTTTTTTTTTTTTTTTTTTAATCTACTTTTTCCACACGTAAATCTTGCTCGTACGATTTTTTTAGGCACCGAAGCTTCCACGGGAAGCCACACCTCTTGAAACTGCAATCGTACTTTCGGGAGTCGTAGCCACCACGACTTTGTCCGTTATTTTGGTCATCGTCCCGACCATCGTTTATTAGTAAGTAAAAAATCTCGAGGTTCAAAACATTAAAATACTTTTTTCGTGCTTGCGTTTTTTTTTTTTTTTTTTTTTCATTTTTTATTTTTTTTCAATTTTTGAACTTTTATTTCTCTCTCCAATCTTCATGCTGCCGATTTATCGTTTATATTTCAAAATTACAATATGAAAAAAATAATAATAATAATAAAATTTAAAAAAAAAAATTTTTAATTGAAAATTAAAAAAAAAAAAAAAAAAAAAAATTAAAAAATTAAAATATTTGAAAAAAAAAAAGAAAAAAAAGTTAAAAATGATATCGAGAGATGCGTATCAAGACCTGACCGCATGTTGCAACTTTTCAATTTATTTATCAATTTTCTTATCAATTACAGCAATTATACCTGCAAGAAGATCGTTGTGAAGCAACCGGGCGAAGTTTATTGAAACGAGACAAAAGAGACTGTTGATCTCTCGTGGAACTTTGAACATTGAAATCATATTCGATCGCTGGGTTCGTCAGAGTACGTGGAAATCTCGCGAAAATCTCTTATTCTCAGCCGGAAGTCGACGCTAACAGATTCAAAAACAACGAAAAAAAAAAATGAATATACTTATAAAAATATATTTTAATGTGAAATAATCAAGGAATTATTATTATTATGTTTTTTTTTTTTTTTTTTTTTTTTTTTTCGTATTTCTTGGACTAGTTCAGCAACGTTTGAGATCGTGAAATGACCTTGACCCACTCCACTCATCATCAATAATATCCTCAAATAGAGTCTTGCTGACAAGGTCGAAAATTAATTGGTTCCATTTGACACGTCGAATGTGAATTGGTTAATAAATTCATAGCTCTCGAGTCATCGATGCTCCATTGTAAAATCGAAGTAGGAATAACTTTTCACATGTATGTTTGTATGGATATTTACTGGTTTAGAAATTCGAATATGAGTAGAGAGAGAGAGAGGGGGAGAGGGGAGGAGGGGGGGGGGGGAGAAGGAAATTTCGTTTCCTCTTGGCCCACTCCGAAGAGGATTGTTTATTGCTGAAGTTTAATCGTGATATCGGTAAATTCGTGTAGTCGTAGAGTGGGAGAAAGGGAACGAGAGATAAAATTGGGGAGGGAAATAAAGCTGGAAATTTCCAACGATTCGGAAGTGATATCGAGGATCCTTTGACTAATCGATCAATTCCACTTAAATTTATAGCCTGTCAATTGATCTTCGTGACAACGATCGAATCATCTCGTCATTTCCTTCATAGATTTGTCGTTCTAATGATTGTTACGAAATCCTGTCGAAAACGTTATCGCTCCTATCCCACTGTTGCCACATTCAGGCCTATACTATAAGCCAAAAGAGCTTTCAGCTCTCAAACATCAGCCCCAGCACTCGTAAAAAAAAAAAAAATAATAAAAAAAACAACGGTTACACGATATTTGCCAGTAAAAAATTATTTTATCTTCGGTCTCGGCTTACCGCGGTTCAGCAGATTTGGGACAAAATGGCTGTGACAGAGACAGACACACGAGTTATCCTATAAGGGTTGCATTTTTTTTTTTTTTTTTTTTTTTTTTTTTTTAATATTAAAAACCGAAAAACGACTCGAAATTAATCAGTCTGACGAACCATAAATTTTCTACTTCCGCTTTGATCGTACTCGAGGGATGGATACATATTGTTTGGAAAAAAAAACAAGTTTTACGTACCGGTGATTAAAAGTTCTTTGGCGTAGCAAAAATTCCACGAGCAAAGTGTCTTTACGTGCGATTATAAACAAAGACGAAAATCTTTTTAACCATTGAGAAAAATCGAAACGAAAATAAATGCTGTTTCAGAGCTTTTTTTTTTTTTTCGCGACACCGAAAATCACAGCTTATCCTCGTGTCACTTCGTTGTACGATTATCGAAACGAACGAAACGACGATATTTTTAATTGCTTCTCAGCTATATATTTTTTTTTTTTTTTTTTTTTTTTTTTTTTTTTTTTTCAAATTTTGTTATCGTTAGGAATTTAATAAAAATTTGAATTCGATGAAAACTGTTCGTTCGCCCAGGCGATCGTCGATACACTGAATATTTTTCGAGTGCAAAAGCTCCTCTAGCGTCGAAAATAATTTTCCTCGCACATACATAGCTCTCCCTGCTCCGAACCCTTCGATAATTCGAAAGTACATTTTTCTCCACCGTTATTCCGTCATTATTAAGCTCCGAAGGATGTAATTTTATTGGCTAAACCGTATCCGCTTAGCAATAATATATTTTACGATAATAGATTCACCGTTGCCAGGTGCAAACACTCTATGATTATGCCTCGAGCTATACAAGAGAAAATATTTTGTGATAATGCAATTTTCTCATCGAGCAGCCCTGGCAAATAGTAAGATAATTCGCCAAGCAAATTATCCTACGAATGGAAGGCTAAAAATGGAAGAGAAAAAAAAAAAAAAAAAAAAAAAATTGCACGTATACAGTAATCCGGGTAATATCGACTTAATTTTTGGTGCATTAATAATCAGGAGTTTGAAGAAAAATGCTCGGTGAATTGAAGGAAAATATTTTTTCACCTCTACCGTTACGAAATATCGGCAAAAGTTCTCGAGTCCAATCATAATTTTGCGATAATATCGTTTTTTTTTTTTTTTTTTTTTTTCAACCCTTATTTTTCCCACCCCTGAGAGCCACCGGTTCGTCGTAGGTGGGGGAAATTTTTTTTTGTTTTGTTGCCTTATCGTTCGAGAATGAAGCTCGAGCTAACACCACAAGCTTCTGTTACTTTCGTAAAAGCAAGCGTTTTTTTAGTCTGCTCGTGGCCACCAAGTAGCAAAGCCACCAAACGTCAGGCTCTTCGATTCAGTGCTCGATGGTGGATCGTTTTCGTACTTTTAATATCTCTTTTTCTACCACTCCTTAACGGCGTTTGGACCTTTCGACATGATTCTCTCGTCTCTGTGAAAGCTATCCTGATGGCGAGTGCCACCGCTCAGGCTCTCATGAAAATCCTCGTTTGTAGACATCACCGGAAACGATTTCAGGTACGAGACTAAAATTCGAAAAAATCCAAATTTCTGTCAAGTTTATTTAGTCCCTCGTCTTTGGCCGAGTCTACTCGAATCCGGTTGAAAACTCTCCCACTAAATACCTGTGAGCCCATTTTTCTACGAGTTGAAAATCGACGTTTTCCTCGATTCAACGACTCCGCAAGAATCGTTACAATTTTTTTTTTTTTTTTTTTTTTTTCTTTCTCCACTCATCATCGTTAACGAGTAACGAAATAAAATTTCGAAAAAAAAACCTTCAATATTTCAGTGCAAGACTGAATAAAAAAAATTGTAAAATAAATAAGAAAATTATTGACGCAGGATTTGCTCGAGGAAATGGAGATTTTTTTCACCAAATCGAATCATTTGGAGCGTCGTGTATTGGATCGTTACATGAAGAGATGCAGCAAGTTTTACGGTTTCGTAACGGTCTGCGTCTATTTGGCTTGTCTCGGTTTCATCCTCGAGCCAATATTACTCTCACAGCCATTTCCCACCGATTCCTCATTCCCATTTGTCATTAAATTACGTTCGATTTACGTGATAATATACGTCCAACAGGCTGTCGCGATATTTCACATAGCATCAGCTCTCTCTATCGACAGTCAAGTAGCATTGCTGTTTTGGTACACCGCTGCAAGATTTGAAATGCTCGGTCGAGATATTGAAAAATCTAAATGTAACAATGATCTTGTACGATGTGTCAAGAAACATCAATATCTCTTGGCTTATGCCGAACGAGTTATTAAAGCTACTCGTTTCATCGCACTGACCACAGTCGTAACTACCACCATTGGAATCATTTGTGGAGGACTCACTCTCATCAGCGTGAGCAATTGTTCATTTGGACAAGTTTTTTTTTTTTTTTTTTTTTTTTTTCGAGTTAAAGGCTTTTTATTTGTTTATAAATAATTAGATTCCACGTGAAACACCATTTCGATGGTCTCATTCTCGATGGAATGGTGTTTCATTGGTGGAATCAGTATTTTTCGGTACGAAGGGTTTTAGGCTCTTTGTAGATAACAAATTTTCAAGGATTTTATTCGAATCACTCATCGACAGCTCTTATCTTATCGACATACAGTATTGATGTTTTTGTACGGAACTTACTTTATCTTCGGCAGCATCAGCCATTTTCTGTTAAACTACGCGTCGGTAATATGCTCTTCAACGCCAGTGTCGAGCTCTTCGTCTACGCTTGGCCAGCTGATAAACTCATGGAAATGGTGAGATCTTGTTGGTGTCGATTTCGGGATTGATTGATGGTCAATTACGAAAAAAAAAAAAAAAATTCTTTCAATAAAATACTCGGAACAAAAAAGATTTTCCACTTTTTGACTTGGAAATCGAATTCGAGACGCAATCGGGGCTATTTTTTTCAATTGTTTTCGAAATATTTTGAAATTGGCGAAATATCGAAAAATATGGAAAAATTTTAACCCAGAAGAAAGATCTATTTCAATCTACTAGGATTATTTATTCGATTTTTTTTAATTTAAATCAAAAAAATTTCTATTTGCCTCTACTAAAAAGCTGTATTTGAATCAAATAAATAATTCTATTTGAGTGCATTTATTCGGGTTGCCGCGTCAAAGCTTATTGCTCCGACCACTACGTGGCGCAGGGCGTCGAAACATTTCTTGTATACGAATTGCGCTCTGGATGTGCATAAATAGCGGAAACCCAAGTTATACTTACTCAAAATGGACCATGTCCCAAAACAAACAGACGGTCGTGAATTTTTATGTCCACCCAGGCTTCCAGACCCATGGAAATATTAAGTAATAATAATGATAATATTAAATGTGGTGTAAATAATATTATAACGATTTTTTGCAGCTCAAATTGAAAATCGCGAAAATAGATTTTTCATTAATCTTAAATATAAAAATATTCGAATGAAAGAAAAACATTTCTTAAAGTTAAATAGAGCTCTATTAGGCCGTGGAACAAAGAAAAATATTTATTTGATTTAAATAGATCCTGGTTGAACCAACTAGATGTTTTTTCTGGGTGTTGGAAATTAGGGAAAAAAAATAAACTCTGAGTTGGTACGAAGAATAAATTTGATTGATTTTTTTTTTTTTTTCTAGAGCGAAGCGATCGGAATGCGAGCTTATAAATGCGAATGGTTGGGACAGCCGATCTCCATGCAGAATACCATTTTGAGTCTGATTCACCGATCCCAAAAGCCTGTGACGATATCGGTGGGTGGATTTCTTCCAGCTTTGTCACTCTACTATTACGCATCTGTGAGTCCAAAGGCAACCAAATATATGAAGGCTGACGAATAACTATTTTCTTCGTATTGCACTAAAAAAATTTGTTATCGCAGTTTCTCTCTTCCTCGTTCTCGTACTTTTCCACGATGAGAATAATCTACAACGACGAGGGATGAACTACCGCGATGCCCGGTATCGTTGAAAAAGAAAACTGCGTAGCGAGTAAATTCACACTAATAATGACAGGTCATTGAAATTCTGCTGAATTCGTTTGTTTCATCTTTTTCATTACAATTGTGCTCTTATTAAAGAATAAAATATTAATTGTCGACTACAAAGTTGGATTTATCGAGACTCGACTTTGTCGAAACGTATCCAAGCTACCGGACGACTCTCCCTTAATAATTGTACCAATCAAAAATTCTTTTTATCGAACGTACAAGAAACTTTGAGAGCTTTAGCAGGCGCCAATTTTCCCACACTCATAATTACAGCTCTTCGATGTGGCTCGAAAAATAGCGAAGGAACTTTGACCTCCGACGCTGGAGGCTTCACCCCTCAGGCGTCTTCATCGTCGACGCTGATCAGGTGGCAACAGTTCCGTAAATAACATTTTCCCCGTTAAGCAATAATTCAAGCGTGATAGCCTTATTGAATAATTTTTTTTTTTTTTTCGCATCCATCCAACTTCCAACTGCTATAACAATAAAACGGTTGTTCCGAGCGGATTCCTCGTAAGAACTTTTTTTCTAGGAAATTCGATTCTCTATGAAAACATATCAATTAAATTTTTTCGCGATTTTTCTACTCAAAGGTTTGCAGCACAATGTTCGGAGACCCTGTTTTTTATCTGTATTATTCTCATGGAAAATCTTCAAATGCGATTCGCTTCGCGAAATAATTAAATTCCAAGCTCTTCTTGTAGGATCCTTTGTTTTTAACTCAATTTTTTTCGGTAGATCCAAACGAAAAGAAAAAAAATACAAAAAAAAAAAAATGAAAAATACAAAACAACGTTCACCCACAAAAAAAGCTTAATGGAAACAATAATTTTTTTTTTATGCATGATTAGCACTTAAAAAATGTAACGCGAAAAACGTTGATTCATAACTGAAGCAGCGTAGCGAAACTCTTAGCGAACTGTTTCGTTTTCTTCGTCCGGCTAATCGGCTGCAACGCAGCTGTACATGAAACAGATCTATAAACGAATAAAAAAATGTATATTTTTTTAAAACACTCGACATTGAAATATTGAGCTTTTGGAGGAGTTTCGCTAAAGGGGTAATAATATAATAGTGAATCACACTGACCCCAAGTTTTCCCTCAATTCCGGTGTCACAGGGAGTACCAGGTGCTGCCCTACCTCTGGATTTGCACGACTCATATTCCCCGTATTCATGTGTGATATAGCCGTTGTGACATTTCAGGTTCTTGCAAAATATCTTCTGAAAATCGAACAATCGTCAACCGGTCAATCGGAAAGATTTTTTTTTTTTTTTTTTTTTTTTTTTTTTCCAATTTTTGTGCCAAAAACAGTGCAAAAAACTTCACCAAGATGCTTCATAGATCGCTTTTAGGAGTTTTCAAGATCAATTATTCCAGTCCCGAACTTGGCTTTAACTTTGCAATTCGAAAAGCGTTTATTCTAATGTTTTCGGTTCAATTGAAAGACAATACTCGATCTCGGGAACAATTTGAACGATTCGAAAATCGCAGAACAATGCTTATCGATAATTTTTTTTTATTTTTTTTATTTTTTTGTTCAAGTTTTGGAATGAGCCCAGTATCGTTTTGATTGGACGGGAATCAAATAATTCAGAGCCAAGTTCGTGAAACACAATTGTTGATATTTTTTTGGTTTTTTAATTTTCTTGTTTTTTTTTTTTTTTTTTTTTTTTTTCTGATTTTTTATCCGGTTGGGTAAAAAAGAGTTGCAACTAAGAATGAAATCATCGTTTTGATGATAAACGCGGTTTTTCAAACCATGAATTAATATTAATCAATTATTAATTAATTAAATTTATTAAAATTCGAATCAATTAATTATTTTTTTAAGAAAAAAAAAAAAAAAAAAAAAAAAAAAAAAAAAAAAAAAAAAAAAGAAATTATTAATATATTGAAAAGAGCTTTTTCATGTTTCTTGCCTCCAGACGTTTTTTATTGCTATAATACTGGGATGAAAAAACGTTGAAAAATATTGGCTCGTATCTCGATAATTGCTTGTTTCTTGAAACAAGAATAAGGGCGATTGTGAAAAATTGAAAAATTTCATCGTTGATGTATCCCAGAACGAGTCACTTGGATTTCGTTCGTTCGTTTTTTATAATTTTTTTTATTTTTCGTTTTGTTTTTCAATTCTTTATATTGAATTCTTATACGTTTGTAATCCTTACCGTTCCGGTGCTACAGGCTCTTGTAAAGTTTTGCGCTTGACACTGTCGATCCATACTTAACATTTTGCCAGCCGCCAGTAACGGTAAACTTTTGCCTGCCGTTGTCGTTTTGTTATACAAACACTTGAATTTATTTTTTCTGAAAAATAAATTTAAAAAAAAACAATAATTATAAAACGAGACAAAATTTTCTGGTACATAATTTTTCTACTGATTCTCCGATAAGAGAAGAAAGTTTATTTTTTATAAAGATACAAGTACCGCAATTGATAATCGAATTTTGCCCGTGAGCATGACGAGAAATATGGTGAATCTCCCTCCTCACGAGCCATAAGGTAACCTTTCGAAGCAGAACAAGAGAAAGAGGTCTTACTGCCATCATGAGGTGAGCCGAGTCTATAGATCGAAACACGTAACAAATTAAATCATTGAAAAATTATTTTTTACAATCTTCGCTGACAAAATATTGCGCCAAAAATTGTGTTTGATTGAATTTGGAAAAATTGATGAAAAAAATAAATAAAAATAAAATGAATAAATGATGAATATTGATGGAGCGAGGAAATGGTGAAATGATGAAAAAGCCAGTTATTGCCTTCGATGTGCGATGAACAAAATATTGTTGCAACCGAGAATAAATTTTGAGGTTTTCAATATATTTTGTTGACAGATTACGTTTAAATCCTTTAAATGGCAAACACTTTGTTGGGATTTCAAAAATATTATTTTTTCTTCTCTCTTCTTCCTCTTCTCAACAAACATTTTTCTTCTTAGTGCAGGGCTAAAGAGCTTCGAAATTATTTGAAATTGATAAGAAAATGTTTGTTAAACTATTATTTTCTCTAGTTTGACTTTGCTTGATCGACTTACATGTGTCCTAATTCGTGAACCGCGGTCCGAACGCCGTCGAATCCATAACTGTCTGTAATTAAAGCTACTGCTTCTTGTCTTCCGCGTTTGGCAGGATCTGAGCAAATGGATCCACGAGCCGCGGTACCTTAAAATTATTCAATCAGTCATCATTTTTCGTGCTTGTAAAATTTCTAAGTTCGGAAATGCAACGAAAAATAAAAAAAAAAAAAAAAACGTCATTTCTTACCCAATTTATGATCAGCCAGAGGCAGTCTGTAAAATTTTCGAAACAAAAAAAAAATTTCGTTAGCAATGTTTCATGACAAATATTTTCTCTTCAAGGGTTACACCTGTCGCAGCAGCTAGTCAAGAGACAGTCAATTATTTAAAATTAAGAATTTTTCAATTTGAATTGATGTATTAAAAAAAAAGAAAAAAAAAAAAAAATTCTAAAAAATAATAATTTGAAGAAAAAAAAATGTAAGAAAATAAAAAATAAATAAATTCTTGATTTCAGAGTAGCGAGCCATCAATAATTGATAGAGATACTATTTTTATAGGATTACTCAAGTCGATGATTCTTAAAGTGATTGACATGATCATTTGTGGAGCATTAATTTGATTTAACTTGCATAGTCCATGGCCTTAAGACTAAATTTTCACAGGAATTTCAATTTCTAGAGAAATTTGAAAGAAAAAAAAAAAAAAAAAAATCTCTTTCTATTTTTTCTGCATTTTCGGGTCTTGGTGAGTCTTTTTTCCATCAATATAACTTCTCATTTTGCCTCACTACTGGAAACACACTGGATGTAATAAATGTAAATTACTTGTTTCCAATGAGTTGGGCTTTTCCGAAAAAAAAAAAAAAAATTACAAATTTCTCGTGACTAAACTTCAATTCGTGTTGTTTAAACAAAATATTTCTCTTCAAAATATTAATTATTGTCAATTAAAATTTTTCGTTTGCTGTTCGTAGAAAAACTGTATTTAATTTAATTAACGATAATTAGTTTCAAAGATCTCGATTAATAGAGATCAATCAACGGCTACCAAGAAAACGACTTGGCAAATGCAACGGGTGATTTTGTTCAATGCAAAAAAAAATTCGATTAATTTGTATAACTTGAGTCGAGAAATTTTTTTTTTCTACACTGTTACCATTATCTGAATTTTCATTTTATTCGATTTTTTTTTTTTTTTCTTTTTTTTTCTCAATGCCTGATTTCTATGTATCAGCAAGAATTACACATTTTTTTATTTTTATTTTTTTTTTTTTCAGAATTTAATAATTTTCGAATATTTTACAAATTTTTTCGATTCAAAGAAAAGAAAACAAAAAAATTTTCAACGAAAGAAGTCTGCAATGATAAGAGTTTTGTCATACGTACTGGGTCATCGTGACAGCAACGTCGTAAGTATTTAATGGAATTTGATTTCTCACTTCGTAATAAAAATCTTTGGCCAGATTGAGCAAAGAAACATCATCAAGTTTTCCATCTCGTGATTTTAGGGCCTTCGCGATGTACGGTGTTGCTTCTGATGCCTATAAAATGTTAATGCCCAAATGTAATTCGAATACACTTATCAGAAACGTACAATTCGCAAAACAAAAATGGGACAGTTATGTATTTGCGTTTGAGATAAAAAAAAAAAAAAAAAAAAAAAAAAAAAATTTTTATATACATTTTGAAACTCACCTGTGCAAGAGTGATTGCGGCAATGGTAAATTGAAACCTCGGATAATCAAGATTACGATAGGTAAGTTCGACGCTGTTCCAGAAGGCCAAAAAATATTCCATCAAAGTGAACGAGTAGCGCGGCCGTAACTTATTCTCGGAGCTGAAAATTTTCATCTTCATTGTACCAAAATATAATTTGATCGAATCTTTGTTCCTGCCATTTCATTTACGCTTACTCCACATCGAAATAAGTTGAATCGAGGTGTATCAATAGTTTCACATAAAGAGTCCCGTTGAAATCGGCCGGTGCTTCGCGCTTCGCGTGACGATGAACTTCTGACAATGCTGGAGCGATCTGCGTTCTCTCCAGTGCCTTATGCGCTGTAAAAAAAAAAAAAAAAAAAAAATTGTCTAAACTTTCAAGATTTTTCTTCATTTGTTAGAAAATTTTTAAATATCTGAATTCGAAATTTTTATCAAAACGTCATTGGCAGGCAAAAATCTTGGCAGAATATTGCTTATAGAAATTCTCTGAAGAATCCCAAATTGTGTTCGACGATCATCAACCGACAGTGATACGACAGTGGCTTTGTAATCATCGTATAAAATGGGTTCACCTTTTCGAGACTTATTCAATGCTGCTTCGTCTTTGATCTTGTAGATGACGTGATTGGCATGGTGCGGACTCTGAGAAAAATGTTGATCGGCGGAGCTGTTGGTCGAACGTCGTTTTCTCAAATGTTCCTGAACAACGCTGTCCGGCAAAGTTCTAATTACCAGGTTTGCATCGTGCCTTCTTGATCTAGCGACACCGTTCTGTTGGATTTTTTTTTTTTCGAAAGATTAAATGAAATTCTAAATGATTTGAAAAAAGATTAATCGAAATCTGACATAACGGTAAATTTGCACTTACAACTGTAATTCGATTGTATTCGTCTTTGTTTATTACCAGCGAAGCCAAGTGCTTGGGATCTTCCAGAAGTGTACCAACGCTCCTCATTTCCTGAATCAACGAAAATTACATTTGTCGTCGTTCTTTTCATCCATTTTGTTTTTTTTTTCTTCGAATTTTTAAGGAGTTTCGGTACAAAAGGCAAAATGTTAAGAAATTAAAGAAATTTGGTGATAATGTTGTTCAACATCAAGTACGAAAAGACAAATTTTGTTCAAAATTTTCTTCTACTTAGTTATCGAGTAATTATGCATTAAAGCAAATTTCTTATGCCCGAAGTGTATACCTATATGTATGGAAACGCTATGCTTATACACGTGAACTTTAGTCTTCAATTACTCGATAACTGTGTAGAAGAAAAATCTGAAAAAAATTTCTATTGTCAAATTTGGCACTAAATAATATCTTCACGAAATTTAATAAAATTCTTAACTTTTTGACAATTTTTTGTGTTTTTATGAGTCATCGAGCTCACGTGACCAACTAAAAATCGACGGTGGCGCCTCTCATAGTAAAATATATCTATATATAGTAAAAATATAGTCGCTGACACACGTCAGACGCCTCGTGTGTATTTTACCGGATTTTTCCGTAAGTTTTTATTGAAATCGCAATAAATAAATTTCGTAATGTGCAGGGAATAAGTAGCGTGAATCCGGCTCTGGTCTCTTCAGTTGTGGCAAATGTGTGTACAATTTGTAATAAAATAATTATTGTGTCTGGCGAAAGAGCTGTCATGGCACGAGCAAAGCGCCTTGTATTTTTCTTAATTTTTTGTGTTGACAAGAGATATCTGATCTCCGAAAAGTGGGCACAGCCGGAATCGGGTAATCAAACCGAATTTTTCGATATTTTTTATATTCTCGTGATCATAAAATTAGCGACGAAATCCGGTAGAATAGAATTTTAGTTTGCTTTTTTGGCACCTGGCGCTGCGTATGCCATCGCTCGATGACTCTTAACATGGTTTAGCATGGCAACGTTGTATCGCCTGTACCGAAACTCCTTAAACAAACTTACAGCTTCGTTTCGCTGGTAGTAGACTCCACCACTCGATTCGGGGTCTACCTTTAGAAGGTAAAAAGGTGTCTCGGTGTTGAACATATCCGAGTTACTAGGGTTAAGCAGTAGATCAATGCTTTCATTCATAGTATAAACTTTCAATGGTGTCTCACCATGAAGATCTCTCTTGTCCAATTGATGGAGAACATCCTTTCCCAAAAACTCGTACTCTGTAATCATTGAACACGAGGACTCACGTTATTTCGAATTTTAATGACAATTTAATTTGGTTGTCGTTTTGAAAAATGATCCGCAGGCTGAAATAATTCTTTCTAAACAAACGACATTTTTATAACTACCCCACGAATCATTTTTCTCCCCTCTCCTCCTCTGGATTAACTATGGTCCTCCCACACCTCCGTGCAATATTGCTATAATCTGTACAGCTATTTCTTTATTGAAATAAGAAAAACAACGGTAAACGGGTAACGTGTCATGTTGCTTTTTTTTACAACATAGGCCGAATCTTGTTACTTTTTTTTAAATGTATTTAAAAAAAAAACGCAGAATATCATTGTCCAGGAACGAGGACGTGAATTATCGTTTGGAAAGATGTTTGAAACGTTTAGAGAAAAAACTACGAAATTACGGCGACACTTTGAAAAATTCTATGTTCCCTGGTTACTATATTTTCCTATTTTTTTTTTTTTTTTTTTTTTTTTTTTTTCAAATAAAGGGATAGCTTGATAAATCGTGGCAATTTTGCATGGAGTAGTGGGACTTACTGTTGATCTATTCACTTACGAATAAGTTCGTTTAATCATTGAAATATTTACCAGTTTCGGAGTGCACTCGAAGGTACTCTGTGACGGGATCATCAGCCATGGCGACCTGCGAATACAATTGATGAATGAAAAATTAGAGCTTTTTTTTTTTTTTTGCAATGCTGATATTTGTAATAAGCAAAAAAATAAAAAGAATGATTACTTGCGCAATTTTTTTTTCAGCTGTCAATTAAATGATTTTTTTTATTCACCTTTCCATAGCAGAAAAAAGGCTCGTGCAGGATGGCGAGGTGAAAAATTAAAATGACCTTAAGGTACATGATTATCGATAGTTGGAAAAAAAAAACTGTCAATGTCGAAGCTCACTGCCGCAAAGCGATCACGAAACTTAACGAGGGTTCATCGAAATTTCGGCCTAATATACGATTCTCAAGCGAGGCCAAAACTCGTTTCTTTTCGCTAGATCGATCGTCTGTGTAAATAAGTTTAACTGCGCGATTAAACAGGGAAATATTCGTCATCGAATAAAGTCGAATTTTTCCGATAAGCGATACCATAAAATTGAAAGTCACCTTGGAAAAAGTATGGCTTAAAAAAATCTGAATAGACACGCGTGTAGTTTGAAAAAGCAAGGTTGCAAGGTTGTGAACTTATATTTATCATTGAGTGAAATAAAATTTTGATTAGACACGTGAGTTGATGAAATTTGAACAGAGCTCATCGGAGATCGAGAACCGCCTTTAGATCTCCAAATAATTAATAATAAAAAATAAAAAATCACATTCTGTTCACATGGGTGGAAAAAGAAGTCTTTTCTATTACTTCAATTATACAGACAAAGAAATATTTGAAAAAATTATTTAAAAAAAAAAGAAAACAATCGAACAAAGTAGTAGAAATATTTTTGAAAAAATGTTACGGAAATATATTTTTTCCGTATTCATAAACGTTTGAAAAAAAAAAAAAAAAGGTTTTCGATGAAAATATTTAATTTCCATTAATTCTTATCTAATTTTAATTTTTAGACACAGTCAGCGAAATTGACAGATTTTCTGATCCATATTTTGTTGTCTTTTACAAAAATCCGGAATTATTGAGTCGTCTCTGAGGCCATGTAAATATCGAGTTTGAATATCGCATTCTTAAAATACTAAAAATTAATATTTTTTAACAAATAATCTCGGAATACTCATTTCCGTTCATTTATTTTATTACGAAAACAAATTCGTTTGAGAACTTGAATTGATCGCGTTTTCTCAAAAACATCGAATCTCATTTTCAGATAATATCATCATTCACGATCTTCCTATCATTTAAGACGTTTTATTTTTTTATTTTATTTTTTACTTTCATTTCATTTGACTAAATAATAATGATTGACAAAAAATAAATAAATGTAAAAATTCATTCTTAACGAAACGATTTACAGATTTTAAAAAATGCTTAATTTATTAAAATTTCATTCTTCTATCCTTTGTTATTATATTTATTATTCATTGTCCCCCTGTGTTGAAGCTGACACCTATTAAAAGGTCGGCCCGGGTCAATAGCCAGTCCGCATCCGACTTCCCCCTCTGTAGCGCATTCGCTATGGCACGTTCAATTCCATGGGCACAGGGAAACTGCCGAAAACCGTGTCCAGTCTAAATAACCCTGCAAAAATAACCAGGCCAAATAACCGACAAAAAAAAATAACCGGGACGTTAAGGAGTTCGGTACAAAAGTCAAAATGTTAAGAAATTGATCAAATTTGGTGATAATGTTGTTCAACATCAAGTACGAAAACACAAATTTTTTAAAAATTTTCATCTACTTAGTTATCGAGTAATTACGCATTAAAGCAGATTTCTTATGCCCGGAATGTATACCTATATATATGGAAACGCTATGCTTATACACGTGATCTTTAGTCTTCAATTACTCGCGATAACTGTGTAGAAGAAAAATCTGAAAAAATTTTTATTGTCAAATTTGGCACTAAAGAATATGTTCACCAAATTTCATAAAATTCTGAACTTTTTGAAATTTTTTGTTTTTTTAACATGGTTAAAAACACAAAAATGGTTTTGTGTTTTTAACATGGCAACATTGTATCGCTTGTACCGAAACTCTTTAAACCTACCATTTGAGTGGGTGCTCAATTGGAGTTGAGTTTATTGTCTGCCATGTTCTTTTGGGCTGTGATAATTATTTTTTGTATCGGTTATATTCATCACGGTTATTTTTTTTCGTTGATTATTTCGGTGACGGTTATTAAGCGAGGTTGTATTTTGACACGGTTACTGAGGACCGTAACCCTGAAAACTTGTGCCATTATACAACTGGCTCTGGGTTTGTTTCACGCGGCGGTGACGGAGCTACGTCACGCCTTCTCACGAGAATGTAAACATTAACTACAGCTGTATACATGTGACGTACTCATGACTTCTTATTTCGTCCGAAATTAAGACTTTATCCAAAATTACTTAAAATCTAAACTCGACCCTTAAGGGGTTGAAACGAGGATCCAAAAGTTATTATACGAGATAACATTTCTTTTTTGTCCGATTTGCCTGTAACTTTGGGATAAAAATTTTAATAATACAAATAATCGTACACGTGTTCCAGAATTTTCTGGAATTGAACGAGCTTATAAATGCGAATGGCTGGGAAAGCCGATTTCGATGCAGAAAACCATTTTGAGTCTGATTCACCGATCCCAGAAGCCTGTGACGATATCGGTGGGTGGATTTCTTCCAGCTTTGTCACTCTACTATTACGCATCTGTGAGTCCAAAGGCAACCAAATATATGAAGGCTGACGAATAACTATTTTCTTCGTATTGCACTAAAAAAATTTGTTCTCGCAGTTTCTTTCTTCCTCGTTCTCGTACTTTTCCACAATGAGAATAATCTACAACGACGAGGGATGAACCACCGCGACGCCCGGTATCGTTGAAAAAGAAAACTGCGTAGCGAGTAAATTTACACTAATAATGACAGGTCATTGAAATTCTGCTGAATCCGTTTGTTTCATCTTTTTCGATACAATCGTGCTCTTATTAAAGAATAAAATATTAATTGTCGTCTACAAAGTTGGATTTATCGAGACTCGACTTTGTCGAAACGTATCCAAGCTACCGGAAGACTCTCCCTCAATAATTGTTCCAATCAAAAATTCTCTTTATCGAACGTACAAGAAACTTTGAGAGCTTTAGCAGGCGCCAATTCTCCCACACTCATAATTACAGCTCTTCGATGTGGCTGGAAAAATAGCGAAGGAACTTTAACCTCCGACGCTGGAGGTCTCACCCCTCAGGCGTCTTCATCGTCGATGCTGATCAGGTGGCAACAGCTCTAGTCGGATTTTCAAAGGTCTCATCCTTCCTCACTTCAGCTTTGACGATGTGAATCAAATAATCAAAAATTACAAAACTAGATGTGTTTTGATCCGTTGAAATAAAAAATGTCAGAACGTTTGACGTCAGTCAAAAATGTGGTGAGGTTGATAAAAGTTTGCGGAAGATTAACGTCGACGTGGCCACTGGATCCTAAATCTTCAAGGAGAAATCAAATTATCGGTGAATTATATTGGTGGATGTCCTTCCTGAACGTTATTTTTTTAATAGTTCCTCTCTTACTCGGGGTCTATCATTATCGCCGTGATATCACCGTGTTGATGAAAGCCTTGTCAGAATTGACTGCCCTCATTGAGGTTTTCTTTAATCTCGTTATTTGTAAATTTCAACGACATCGATTACAGGTAAGATTTCAAATGAAAAATCAATCGAATCAAAATTCAATTGAAGGTTGAACATTCAAAGCTCTTCTTTTTCCTGCATCGTTCATTCGAATGAACTGAGTGAGGTGAACATTAGCTAAGACACTATTTACCAATGGACGAAACTCGTACTTTTTCATGAAATGATGAACTTTCTGCTCCGTACATAAATCGCAATAAGAATTTTTTTTTTCAGGAGCTTTCTACTCTTTTGAAACTTTTCGAACAATTTTCTCAATCTTTTTCGACACATGATTTTTATTTTGAATAATTAACAGACACTCGTTCTCACACTTGAGTCTAACGCACGTTTGTTATCGTTGCAAGTGTTCATTCAAATATTCGAAGAAACAATACATAACGGTATAAGAATGATTTTGAATTGATCATTCCCAGTGATTTTGTATTCGAAATATTTTTTTTTTTCTTACATACTGCTTGATCTGAATTGAAATATTTATTTCAAAAAGTTAAGAATTTTATAAAATTTAGTGAACATATTCTTTAGTGCCAAATTTGAGAATACAAATTTTTTCAGATTTTTCTTCTACACAGTTATCGAGTAATTGAAGACTAAAGTTCACGTGTATAAGCATAGCGTTTCCATATATATAGGTATACATTTCGGGCATAAGAAATCTGCTTTAATGCATAATTACTCGATAACTAAGTAGAAGAAAATTTTGAAAAAAATTTGTGTTTTCGTACTTGATGTTGAAGAACATTATCACCAAATTTGATTCATTTCTTAACATTTTGCCTTTCGTACCGAAACTCCTTAAAGCAAATAACGATTCATTCAAATCGAATATCCATTATAAAAATTCTTGTAGATCAATGGACTTGATAGAGGAAAGCACTTCGGTTAAATTGAGCAATTAAGGGGTATACGCAGTTGCAAGCCCAAAAAAGTCGTTTCTTTAGGAATTTTTTTTCTGAAAAGAGATATTATTTGATGAATATAAGAAGTATTGATAAATGTAGTGGTAG
Organism: Campoplex capitator; assembly: GCA_037576405.1. Taxonomy (NCBI): domain Eukaryota; kingdom Metazoa; phylum Arthropoda; class Insecta; order Hymenoptera; family Ichneumonidae; genus Campoplex; species Campoplex capitator. Next base: position 4,072,615 of record JARBWI010000023.1, read on the forward strand.
CTTTTAACTTTATATCGATATTTTTCATTTTCAAAAATATTGATTTATACTGCTCCAGTATAGACGTTCTCCTGGAGGTTCTCGAAAAAAAGGTGTCTGGCGGTGAGCACGATATCTCCGGTTTAGATGATCTGAAGAAAAACAAAACCGAGAAGCTTCTATCAGTGAATAGACAAATCTAGGTATTGATCAAAGGAATAGTCGAAATTTTGATTTTTGACAAAATGGCGGCTCGAAAAAGAACCAATTTCAATTTTCGACCAAAACTTTTTCGTTGGATTGTTAAAAAAAAGAAGAAATTACTATCGAAAATTTTATTCCTTCGATCAATACCTGGAAAATATATCTGAGAATGTAGTGTCAAAATTGCAGACCGATTGGTTGAGCCGTTTTCGAGAAATCGTGTTCACCGACGTTGAAAAAATCGTTTTCCCAGAAAAACACGTTCAGACTTTTGAAAGTCGTTTACCCATCATTAAAATTTGTTTCGTTTTTTTAACTTACGTGGAGTCACCTATGCCAGAGCCATAAACACCTTAATCCAGTCCTGAAATAGGTTGAAAACTCACGAAACAGATAATTGGCTTTGAAAACATTGGATGCGATGTGTTTTGATGGACCAACCTTTACAGCGTTTACTAACAGAAATCACGAGTGTCGTGATGAATGCGAGGGTAGAAGACGGCCTCGTCTACCAAAAATACGTCGATCGTTATTTGTATTTTCTCGTGACATTGGGCTCCATGTTTTTCATGACGGCAGTTACATTTTCCTGCGGTCCATTGGTCATGAAGACGAGTCTACCAGCTGACGCCTGGTATCCTTTTTCAATTGATTCACCAATCGTCAGATGTAGTCTGTACCTGTCGCAAGTTTTAGCGATACTCCAAACAGGTCTTTGTGTAACGGTTGACATCATGATCGGTATGATGTTATGGTACACATCCGCCGGTTTAGAAATGTTGGCAAAAAGTCTTGAGAAGGTCACCAGTGAAACAGAATTGGGCGAATGCATCATTGGACATCAGAGAATAATCAAGTAAGTTCAATGTACGAGGTTGGAGGCTTCTTTTAAGTTTTTTCATTGAGTGAATAATCCATTTGGAAATTTTGGAATTCGTTGGTATTTGGAAAAGCTTCGCTAGAGAAACGAACCAAGCGGTACGCTTTCTCATTCTGAAGGGCAATGCCACTATGGCGTTAGCTGCGATCTGCGGTGCCTTTCCTTTGATATACGTGAGTCCGATCACCAGTCGCTTTGATTCATTTGATCCTCGGCAAATGTCCTTGTAGAAATAGTTCAAAAGCCACTGTTTCGTGGGCTCCAATTCATTCTAACATTTGCTCAGAATCAAAGGACCATTTTCATGACTAATCATTTTAAAATCAATGCTTTTTCTCGTACCTTCAACTACCGTTAGATGCCTTTCGAACATCGCGTTATGGTCGCCATCAAAATCAACTTCCGACCTTTTTAGAAGCCAAAAATTTTTACGTTTAATCCATCCCTGTCCTCGCATTTGTACTGTTTGGAAATTCTTCGAACGACATTGGTATCGCAACTTCAGATATAAAACCAATCTTTGATCTTTTGGAATCGAAAAAAAAAAAAAAAAAAAAAAAAAAATTATCAAAATTGAAATTGATAAAAATAATTAAAAAAAAAAAATAAATTTAATAACACATCAGGATTTTGAGCGTGCACCTTACGATTTTTGCGTGAGTTCCTCTCACAGTTTCCCATCTACGACTGAATTTGAAATAAATTGAAAATGTTTTTGTTTTATTTTCGGAATTTCGGTAATGCAATATTCGCGAAACTGGTTTATTCGAAGAAAATTTGAAAATCTCAGATCACAAACCGGATTCGATGGAATTGACATTTTTTGAAATTATCGAGTTTTAGATAACAAGGCGATGATACTTTTTGTACTTTTTCATAAACTCAACCGTGAAATTTTTGGTTCACGTCCGATCTGAACGAAACCAGGCTTGTTCGAATGCTGATGAAATTTATTAAAACATATATAATTTCGTTGTTATCGAATCAGTCGATATTTGATCGATATTTCGTTACGTGAAATACCAAGTTTCTCAGAATTTAAATATTCAACTATTATCGTTCGCCTGATAACACGTCTGAGTCAACAAGGAAATGAGCAGAACCGACCGACCGATTACACGTGGCTAGAAATTTTATTATAATTAGACTGGATTCTTATTCGACTGTTATCAGTAGGGTTAATGGCCAATTGAATCAATAAGGAAATTTAAAGTCTAGGAAAACAATATTTCCCAGCCACACGGGGAGATAATTACAGGTTCGATACTAGCTTACGAATTTAAAAAATTGTTCGATTGAATTGAGGCGAAAATTAATTTTTGTGCAATTTGATAAATCTTTTTGCAAGTTTATCAGAATGTTTGACGAATTTTTCAAAAAAATTTGAGTGTTTATGATTTTTTAATGACTCTGTTTTGTCTCTATGACTAATTGAGAGATAAAGATTTTCGGATTTGTCGATATTCGTAGTCACTTGAATCATGAAATTTTATTTCAATCCTCTTGATTCAGACGGCAATAATTCAGAAATTTTTAAGCCAAAGTTTGGTGAAGGTAAACTTTTTTCATAGGAGTTACAGCTACTTCGATGTTTCGAAGTTTAATTAAATTATCTCAACAAACTGTAACTTTTTGTCACGGACTCGTACATGCGTTTGAAAATATCATGCTCCTAGAAAGCCGATGACATAAATGAAAAATAAAAAAGTTACGAGACTTTATGCAGTTTTTTTTTTTTTTCAACTGGACAAAACCTCGACTTTTTCGTTAGTGGAAATATCGTTTCCCGAAAAAAAGGTTACAAATCTAATGAAAATGCTGCTGGCACGTTATAAAAAGGTTTATGAAATGAGAAAGATTCATTATGAAAAAGAAAAACGAGGTCTATTTTTCCAACGTCTGCACCCTTATTTTTTTTTACCTGACCGATGATCGACTTTCATTTCACGATAATCCAGTGATATGATAAAATTCAATTATGGGAACAAAGGAAAATGCGTAGCTTTGGATACCATCGAGTTGAAATCTAATTCGTATTCTTACTGAACAACCAAAAAATCTTTTTATTAGTTGTGTCTTGTCAGGTACATATGTTACAGCGTGTATGGGTAATGATTCCAAGAATTATTGCCGTTGATATTTAATTTCATTTTCCGGAGCTCGTAACAAATTGAGCAGAAAAATAATGAAAAAATCGGATATGCTCTTGCATGAAAAAAATTCGGGGAATCCGATTCGAGAATCCTGACACTAATTCTTACCACACCCTACACTCCTGGGAAGGATACATTCTAGAATTTGAACTACATTTAAAATCAGCTGCGAATTCTGGCATGTTTGACAATGGCCCATTGACGCGAAATTTGGTCGGAGTACGTGTGCCTGTGTTGAGTAAATGTCTCAAGTATTGCGATCGGTATTTAGTACAATGAGTGTTGGCCATAGAAATCCAAAACAATTGCCTCGGCGTGTGATCCAATCCAGGTAATTTCTTTTCTGGCCCATTTTTATCCACCCAATCGAGGTAAGCGTAATACGCTGTTCTGATACCCACGTTGTCCGCCACGTTTTCTTTCAGAGTCGATGAACTGTCGAGCTAAATGAAATCAAAACGTATTTGATGAATTTATAGTTGGCTCAAAAAAAAAAAAGAATACGTTGAATGTCTCATCATCTCGTAATAGATGATGAGACATTCAACTCTATTTTGTGGACACCTGAATAGAGCACGGGATTATCAGACAAAGTTTGATCTGGTTCTCATTAAAAATTCATTCCAAGCCCCTATTAAACCTCACATCAGCCAGGAATAAAAAATTGTACACTAATAGACTAATTTGTTTGTCGTGTCATCAATATTTCCATTGAAAAGTCGATGGCTTTTTTTTATCATCGTTATCGGATCCTTTTGCGAAAATTTTTTTTTTACAACAGGGTTGAACCTCAGCTTCGCGATAATGCGACGATTTTTGAGTTGAAATATTTTGTAGTGCATGGGAAAATTTAAAAGACCAAATTTGAATATTTCAACGTTTTTTTGTTTATAATTGTTAGCTAAAAAAAGACCGAGCAGTTACGATTTCTCGATCGACCAGATCAAAGCAGGTAAAAATATAGTGGATTCAAGTTCGAATCTACTATCCTTAACGAACGAAAATCAAGGATCTCGTTCGATGAACAGAGTTTTTTTCTCAGTGTGATCATGATAGTTATAAAAAGAGCTTTCGTTGGTGGGCAATTTTCGTAGGTTAGGAGTCTGCCCCGCATAATTTGAGATCCAAGAAAACACACGTGTCGTTTGATGAAACGCACCCATTAACTGCTTCAAGACGTGCCTTCAAATATTGACTCGAAATATCACATTGAAAAATTTCAAAAATACTTACAAACACATCCTCATCAAGCCATGCATAGAATTTTCCATAATGCCGAACGAAGCACTCCATTTTATCATCATATTTTTTCAAACTTTCCGAGTCCCACCATGAATTAAGGGTACCATTTTCGTCAAAATATTTTCCTTGCTCATCAACAGTGTTTGAGATATGGTGACCCATCCTGGACCCAATAGCTCCATAATTTAGGTATTTCGGTCGATCGACATTGTACAATTCGTCGGAATACAATTCAGCGACGAAATCTATACAAAATCAATGAAATAAAAAAGAAACGTTTATAGAAGCAGATAGCTCGATGGACAATCGAAACTACGAAATTTTCACCAATTTTATACGTAGCAGGTCGTGAAGGGATCCAAAAGTAAGGCAATAAAATCGCTATCAAATACCAATGAAGGATAACTGATTACAGTAAAACTGAATCACACTGGAACCATTGAATGCATTACTATTATTTTTTTTTTTTTTTTTCAAATTCGTTTATCCATCTCAGAATTTTTTTTATAATTCCACAAAATATTAGACAGAAAAGAAAAAAAAAAAAAAAAAACTTGAAATAGTTTTTACTGCGAAATTTGGTACGAGAATGAAGATATTTAATAAATATTTTTAAACTTACGCAAATAATTATGGTTCAGCTCGAATATATTACCCGGTAATAAGAATTTTTCACAGTCTGTCTGAGATGATTTGCTCATGGAATGCAAAGCTTTGCGGGCTTGAACTTTTTTCATGAATTGCCTTATATTCGCTTTATTAGAGTGTAAAGAATCATCCGCTAATTCAAGATCATGATAGTATGCCTCGAGCTCATCATAACTTATGAATTTAGGACAAGTATACAGGTTGCTGTTGATTTTTCTGATTTTATTCAAAGCCCGATTCTTTGTGCTCTCCGTAACCCATTGCGCCTGGTGGAAGTCGAAAGAAAATTAATAAAAAAAAAAAAAATCATTGTTCATCGGTTTTTCATACGTGCCAGTCTCTCAACTGTTCGCTAATAAAATTTGCAAAAATTGGCTCAACGACAAATTGATTCGATGCATCAAAATGATTTCATAAATGAATACATAAAAACTGAAAATATTTTTCATCCGAGAGATCGAAGGTATTCAGTTTCGAGTTAACCGATAACTGGTCTATTTCAATTAAATCAGAAATATAATTCGAAACAAAAAAAAAATGGGTAATGACCTCTTGAACGAATCGAGAAAATTGTTGTTTCGTGTTGTTGAATATCTCCGTAAGATCCTTCAAAATTATCTCGTTCATGTACTTCGTCTGGTACAAAGCACCCAGACTCAATGGAAAAATTTTGCGCACCCTAAAAACGCAATATGCCTCTCTGCTTTTTCTTTCTTCCCTGTCTTTCAGAATGTCCTGAAAGGCTTTCGTTCCATGAGCCAGCTGGTCGATGAATTTTTTTAGATATTTTGACATCGAGCGCCACACTAACCAATCAGCCAAATCTATTTCTGAGCGAGAAGATATTAAATATTTCAGCCTGTCGAGCGTCTCGAAGTTTACTGGTAATTGAATCGTTGGGTTATCGTATCTCCTGAAAAGTTCTCGGAATCCAAGAGTTGGATATTTTTTTTCCAATTCGTCGAGAGTCGTTCTTGTGTATTGACGGTACCAGTCACGTTCGGTTTTCTCCGAAAATACGTACTGCAAAAATTCAATCCAGATTTAATATATTTTTTTAATCTTATTGTTCCTGGATCGTTCCTACGACCCCGCTTTTCCCCTCGCACCCAGAAAAAACATCTGGTTGGTTCAACTAGCATCTATTTAAATCAAATAAATTTTTTTCTTTGTCCCACGGCCTAATAGAGCTCTATTCAACTTGTAGAAATGATTTTCTTTCATTCGAATATTTTTATATTTAAGATTAATGGAAAATCTATTTTTGCGATTTTCAATTTCAAAAAGTTTTTACAAATTCAACAAGCATGTTGTTGAGCTGAAAAAAATCTATATAATATTATTAACACCACATTTAATATTATTATTATTACTTAATATTTCCATGGGTCTGGAAACCTGGGTGGACATCAAAATTCACGACCGTCTGTTTGTTTTGAGACATGGTCCGTTTTGAGTAAGTATGACTTGGGTTTCCGCTATTTATGCACATCCAGAGCGTAATTCGTATATGAGAAATGTTTCGACGCTCTGCGCCACGTAGTGGTCGGAGCGATAAGCTTTGACGCGGCTACCCAAATAAATGCACTCGAATAGAATTATTTATTTGATTCAAATACAGCTTTTTGGTTGAGGCAAATAGAAATGTTTTTTGATTTAAATTTCAAAAAATCTAATAAATGATCCTAGTAGATTGAAATAGATCTTTTTTCTGGGTGGCGCTCCTCTCTACCTATTCCTGTTTTGAGTTTTTAATTTATTTATCGCTCATATATTCTCACCATTATTTGCTTTCTTGTTTCGAAAATAAGGGATTAGAAGTTCAGACTTACTGTGAAAAGATTCTCTTCTATAAGCAAAACTTTCAGATGATGAAACCGAGAATTATTTTTATCGATACCGAAAGAGTCAGTAATATGGCCCATGTAATTGAGATATTTCGAAAATATTTCGTGTTTTAAGCTTTTTCGGAAGTAATTACGATGAATCACAGGATTTTTTATTGAAAGCTGAAACGAAAAAGAAATTTCAATGATTCAAATTCCTCCTTAAAACCGAACGTCGAATAATGTTTTCGTTTTAATATGTGCATACACCCAAAACGTAGTTTGTCACGTTCGTCAAATCTTCTTCATAATTAACATGGAAAATGTATTTCAAAATTTTCTTTTTGTCGAAGCGTGTTGAATTCCAATTTTCTTTGTCAAGTAATGGCCAGCCACCGGAATCTGCTCTAACGTTTTCCCAAGTTTCCCTTGCTCGTTGGCTTTCTAACAATTCTGAAATTCAATAATATCATTCAACAAAATTGTCTACACTCCATTTTGCTTCATTCGGAATCATTCGATTCGAAATATTCAATCCTTGATCAGATAAGAGTTTTTGTTTTTTTCGCTTCGATCGAACTTATAAATTTGATCTGTCAATTCAAGACCTAAGATTAAGTTGAATCGAACTTTAGTATTGAATAATTGGGAATGTATAAATGTTCTCGAATATCTCGAATCTGTCGAGCATCTCGATGTAACAGCGTTTGGGCCTGCCATAGTCGAAAATATTTTTAACCTTCTATCAAATTTACTGACAATATTTAGTAATTTTTAATTGAAATTCGAAATTTTTGAAATTTATCTTGGTCTGAAATAAAAAATTTTTTTATCAGTAACAGCTGAAAATGCGAACTGAATAAATAAAAATAAGTCGACTGTTTCAAATCGTCATATCGGTGGCGTAAATAAATTGAGCTTGGAATATAATTAAGCGTACGATATTGCTATCGCTTCGCGTTATTTGACTGGTTTATTGTCTTTTTTAATTTCCATTTGTATCAATAGGAACAGCGAATGTAGGAACGTCTTCAGACGTAATCGAGTTTCAGTTCGTTACACAATTCTTTCAAACAATTCTTCAACTCTATTCTACCATCATTTATTTCATTCGAATACTATTTTCGAGTTTATGAAGAAAAAAACGAATGAAAAAAAAAAAAAAAAAAAAAAAAAAAAAAACATTTTTTTGATCGTTCTCATGCGATCGTTTATGACACCGATGAGAAAGATTTTATTTAACTCACCGTCCCTGATACAATTGTTGTAGTAAGTCTTGATCAGTCTGAAGGGCTTCAGTGCTGTTTTTTCGTCAATACTTTCGACGATTAGTTGTAGACGTGATTGCACCTTCGTGAGGGCCTTCATTTCAGCATTCATTTTACTTTGATCGTTGGGCATGTGGAAAAATTGCGCAGAATCACCACATACGTAATCGTAAAAGTCATCGCATGGATTCCCACGGTTATCCATATATAACTGAATTTGCAATGCTGCAAAAGTTTTAACCAATTTTTACTTCACGATCATTGATCATGCCTTCAAATTTCGTGCTCCTGATCATACATTTCTAGTCCAAATTTTGCTATTAATAATGCATAAAAAAATGTTCGGTGCTTCCTCGTAAAACTAAGATTAAGCATATGACCGGACCATTTCAATGATTCCAGAAATCCAGATCCACATTTTAACTTTTTTTTTTTTTTTCGAAATCTCTGACCATTGCCAGTTCATTCAGAATGATCATTTTCTATTTGGGCCATTCGGATATTGAGCCATTAAGGGCCAAGTACTCAGGTTTGAAATTTCTCGATAAACCAATTTTTTTTTTTTTAGTAATTTTTTTTTAAATTTTTCATCCAACAGTACGATGTGTCAAAATTCAACGATTCACTCTTGCGACTGAAAAGCATCAAATTTTTTTCAGGATCAATTAATTTTCGACATACCTGCAGAACGACATTGTGACGTAGTACACGAATCTTCCTGGTTCTGGGTGGAATTTACCGGCAGTAACTCATCTGTGATTTCAATGAAAAATATCGTTGTATCAACTTTCACACAATTTATAACCGCTGTCGTTCACTCTTGCGAATGAACCTTTTCATTTATAATTACAAACTCGATAAGCCAGTTATTATGAAACTGTTGTTCCGGATGGCTTAAAGAAACGTCAGGTGTCATTTAAAATTGTCAAACGACACGACAGCGAAGGATCAGTATTTGCTCACGGTTCAAGGGACAGCGGAATATATTCGAACGAGAAAAATTATTCGGACAAACTATTCGAATCTAGTTAGTAAAATAAGGGAGAAAAATTTCTGTAAAAAAAAATTCTTTGACGAAAATTCCTTGACATTTTATAGAGGGTTCATTTAGTTTTAAGGTATCGAATCACAAACACTTGGCTCGGAATGATTTCTCCAAAGGAATGAAAACGAATATTACTTTTTATTAATACTCACCATTACCTTCACAAGAGGATATTGCAACGAATATTAAGAGTAAAAAAACAGTTGGACTTCTAGGCCGGTATGACATTTCGGATTTTAATATAGAATCGATCAGGCTTATTCAAAGTTATTAAAAATCAATAATCAAACGGAGAGAATGTATAGAAGATCGACGTCGTATATCTCGTCTCTGGGTATGTTGAAAGTGACTCCAACCGTTACTCATTACTTATATATAGTTTTTCGGTCGAAAGTTCTAATATGTTGTATCATTTGGATAAATAACTCATTTGAATCAATAGTAAAACGTCGCGAGTCGAAGTTGCTCAAGTTTTATTGGTGTCGATAATATTCTCGATATACTGGGCAAACAATTATTGCGATCTGCGCGCGGAACAAACACGACGCCAAATGCTTTTGACGAAATAATAACAAATTTAAAAACGTGCTGAATATATAATTGTCATGGAATGTGAATATATTCTAAATCGATTCGACCCCAGATGAACGTCGAGTGAATACGGTTTTTGTCGATTTTCGGAATTCTTCAATTTTTCTCATGCGTTTTTTTTCGTAAACCCATTTTCCATGAAATTCAATTTATCCTTCATTATCACTTTAAAACTGTCATGGATTAGAAGGTATAAAAGGACACGAGTTAGAGGGTCAAGACGAAGTTCATAATTCGTTATTTTTTATATTTAATTTGGTTAATTATGAATATTAATAGCCGTATTTTTTAAATACATTCAAGGAGATGCGAACAATTTGAATAATTCATCATGCTGAGAATGATATTTCAATCTACTAGGATCATTTATTCGATTGTTAAAGATTTAAATCAAAAAAATTTATTTGCCTCAACTGAAAAGCTGTATTTGAATAAAACAGATAATTATACTCGAGTACATTGATCGCGCATGGGGCAAAGTGAACTAACGTAAAATTTGAAATTTCATGCAATTTTTACTTTATATTCAAACCACAAAAAAATTTCAAATTTCAAGCTAACAATAGACACAAAGCATAGCCAAAATATTTTATGAAATTCAAAAATTTTTTACAGTTTCTACTATCTACTGTACACCCAGAAAAAACATCTGATTGGTTCCACCAGGATCTATTTAAATCAAATAAATATTTTTCTTTGTTCCACGGCCCAAAAGAGCTCAATGTAACTTTAAGAAATGATTTTCTTATATTCGAATATTTTTATATTTAAGATTAATGGAAAATCTATTTTTGCGATTTTCAATTTCAAAAAGTTTTTACAAATTCAACAAGCATGTTGTTGAGCTGAAAAAAATCTATATAATATTATTAACACCACATTTAATATTATTATTATTACTTAATATTTCCATGGGTCTGGAAACCTGGGTGGACATCAAAATTCACGACCGTCTGTTTGTTTTGAGACATGGTCCGTTTTGAGTAAGTATGACTTGGGTTTCCGCTATTTATGCACATCCAAAGCGCAATTCGTATATGAGAAATGTTTCGACGCTCTGCGCCACGTAGTGGTCGGAGCGATAAGCTTTGACGCGGCTACCCAAATAAATGCACTCGAATAGAATTATTTATTTGATTCAAATACAGCTTTTTAGTTGAGGCAAATAGAAATTTTTTTTATTTAAATTTCAAAAAATGGAATAAATGATTCTAGAAGATTGAAATAGATATTTTTTCTGGGTGCACCGGAGGATATTACAATGCACACAAAAAGTAGAGAAATCACGACAACATTCGTTGTCCGGGTCGACATTTTTTCACTATAATCCAGAAAATATTGCAATCGATTTAAAGTAACTCGAGTGAATTTCTAATCGAATATCATTTACCGTTGTATATTTTTTATCTCTCAGAGTAATGATATTAATTGGGCACCTCTAATACAAAGAGCCTCCGTGACGCAAATTCCATTATAGCGCGATATTTGTTCATGAAAAATATCGCTCGAAAATTTTTATTTAACTCTTATCGTTTGGGAATGATCCATCTGAATCAATAATGGTATGAGGAAAACGCAAAAATTTTATTCTCTTAACGAACGACGCAATAGTTTACAAATATAGGGTCTAATTTGTTTCGAAAATAAAAAATTTCCAATACACACGTGGCGGAAAATATAGATTTCATCATCGCTTACCAATTCTAATAATTTGGGCATCGCTCGAATGAAATGTAACGAACATTATTTCATGTCTCATAATTTGAAGGTTTATATAAAACTGTACGATTCCATTGGAAATTTAAGACATTAATATTCGTATCAGTCCTCTTTGTCCAAACTGCGATCGTTCGAAGACGACAAGTGCTATAATCCAAATAATTGATATCAAGGACACGTCGGGCTGAAGTTTCGAGTCAAAAAAATATCGTGATCCTAGAAAGCCGATGACATAAATGAAAAATAAAAAAGTTACGAGACTTTATGCAGAGTTTTTTTTTTTCAACTGGACAAAACCTCGACTTTTTCGTTAGTGGAAATATCGTTTCCCGAAAAAAAGGTTACAAATCTAATGAAAATGCTGCTGGCACGTTATAAAAAGGTTTATGAAATGAGAAAGATTCATTATGAAAAAGAAAAACGAGGTCTATTTTTCCAACGTCTGCACCCTTATTTTTTTTTACCTGACCGATGATCGACTTTCATTTCACGATAATCCAGTGATAGGATGAAATTCAATTATGGGAACAGAGGAAAATGCGTAGCTTTGGGTACAATCGAGTTGAAATCTTATTCGTATTCTTACTGAACAACCAAAAAATCTTTTTATTGGTTGAGTCTTGTCAGGTACATATGTTACAGCGTGTATGGGTAATGATTCCAAGAATTATTGCCGTTGATATTTAATTTCATTTTCCGGAGCTCGTAACAAATTGAGCAGAAAAATAATGAAAAAATCGGATATGCTCTTGCATGAAAAAAATTCGGGGAATCCGATTCGAGAATCCTGACACTAATTCTTACCACACCCTACACTCCTGGGAAGGATGCATTCTAGAATTTGAACTACATTTAAAATCAGCTGCGAATTCTGGCATGTTTGACAATGGCCCATTGACGCGAAATTTGGTCGGAGTACGTGTGCCTGTGTTGAGTAAATGTCTCAAGTATTGCGATCGGTATTTAGTACAATGAGTGTTGGCCATAGAAATCCAAAACAATTGCCTCGGCGTGTGATCCAATCCAGGTAATTTCTTTTCTGGCCCATTTTTATCCACCCAATCGAGGTAAGCGTAATACGCTGTTCTGATACCCACGTTGTCCGCCACGTTTTCTTTCAGAGTCGATGAACTGTTGAGCTAAATGAAATCAAAACGTATTTGATGAATTTATAGTTGGCTCAAAAAAAAAAAAAGAATACGTTGAATGTCTCATCATCTCGTAAACACCTCTTTTTGCGAAGAGCCCTCTATTTTGTGGACACATGAATAGAGCACGGGATTATCATGCAAATTTTGATCTGGCTTTCATTAAAAATTCATTCCAAGCCCTTATTAAACCTCACATCAGCCAGGAATAAAAAATTGTACACTAATAGACTAATTTGTTTGTCGTGTCATCAATATTTCCATTGAAAAGTCGATGGCTTTTTTTTTATCATCGTTATCGGATCCTTTTGCGAAAGATTTTTTTTTACAACAGGGTTGAACCTCAGCTTCGCGATAATGCGACGATTTTTGAGTTGAAATATTTTGTAGTGCATGGGAAAATTTAAAAGACCAAATTTGAATATTTCAACGTTTTTTTGTTTATAATTGTTAGCTAAAAAAAGACCGAGCAGTTACGATTTCTCGATCGACCAGATCAAAGCAGGTAAAAATATAGTGGATTCGAGTTCGCGTCTACTATTCTTAACGAACGAAAATCAAGGATTTCGTTCGATGAACAGAGTTTTTTTTTCTCAGTGTGATCATGACAGTTATAAAAAGAGCTTTCGTTAATGGGTAATTTTCGTAGGTTAGGAGTCAGCCCCGCATAATTTGAGATCCAAGAAAACACACGTGTCGTTTGATAAAACGGTGCGTTTTATCAAACCCCCATTAACTGGGCACCCATTAACTGCTTCAAGACGTGCCTTCAAATATCGACTTGAAATATCAAAGTGAAAAATTTCAAAAATACTTACAAACACTACCTCATAACTCTCACCAAGCAATGCAAAGAATTCTCCATAATGCCTAACGAAGCACTCCATTTTATCATCATATTTTTTCAAACTTTCCGAGTCCCACCATAAATTAAGGGTACCGTTTACGTCGAAATATTTTCCGTGTCCATCAACAGTGTGTGAGATACGATGACCCATCCTTGATCCAATAGCTCCATAATTCAGGTATTTCGGTCGATTGACATCGTACCAGGGATCAGTATCCAATTCGGCGACAAAATCTATAAAAATCAATGAAATAAAAACGAAACGTCTATTGAAGCAGATGGCTGGATGGGCGAGCAAAACTATGAAATTTTCTCCAATTTTATACGTATAGCATGACGTAAAGGGGTCCAAACGTACGACAATGAAATAGCTATCAACTATCAATGATGAGCAACAGGTCAAAGTAAAATTCAATCGTGCTGGAACCGTTGAATGCATTACTATTATTATTTTATTTATTTTTTTCCAGATACGTTTATGAATTGAGATATTTGAATAATATTTTCAAACTTACGAAAATAGTTTTCTTTCAGATCGAATTTATCACTCGGTGACATGAATCTTTCACAGTTTGCTCGAGATGATTTGTCCATGGGATGCAGAACTTCGCGGCCTCGAACTTTTTTCATGAAATCGCTTATATTCGTTCTATTAGATTGCAAAGAACCATCCGCTAATCCAAGATCATCGTAGTGCACGTTGAGCTCATCATAGCTCATGTATTTAGGACAAGTATACAGGTTGCTGTTGACCATTTTAATTTTATTCAAAGCCTGATTCTTTGTGCTCTCAGTCAACCATTCCGCCTGATAGAAGTCAAAAGAAAATCAATAAAAAGCTATCGTGAATTGGTGAAGGATTAATGACCATGAAGCTTGTGCTGTTGAAATTTCATTTTTTTTTATACGCGCCAGTCTCTCAAGTGTTCGACGATTAAATTTTCAAAAATCTGCTCATTATATTCGAGCTTTCGTTACGAATTGACAGACGTGTTAACAAAATGGATCGATTTAAAAATTTCTAAGTTCAAAAATTTTCCACAATCAAGCATGAAAAGAAAGAATGACTCTAGGCCAAGTCGAGCTTTATTAAACGTTGGAGCAATATTTTTCAATGTTTCAAATATTTTTATACTCCTGATTAAACAATAGTTAATTAATTTCAAGTTAACAAATAATTGGTCATTTTCTAATTGACCAGAAATGATTAGAAACAGAAAAAATGGCTAATAACCTTTTGGACAAATCGAGAAAATTGTTGTTTCATGCTGTCGAACATTCTGGTAAGATCCTTTATTTTTTTCTTGTCAATGAACACCTGTCGGTACAATGTATCCAGACTCAATGGAAACATTCGGCGAACCGCAGAAACGCATTTTCTCCATCTGTCTTTATTTACTTTTTGACCTTCCAGAACGTGCCGAAAGGTTTTCGATTCGTGACCTATCAGTCCTGGAAAATTTTCGAGATATTTTGACGCGAGGCGCCACACTGACCAATTGGCCAAAGCTCTATCTGACCAAACAGATACTAAAGCATTCAGCCTGTCAAGCGATTCGAAATCTACTGGTAATTCAATCGTTGGATTATCATCTCTCTTGAAAAGTTTTCGGAATCCGAGTGTTGGATATTTTTTTTCCAGCTCGTCGAGTGTCGTTCTTGTGTATTGGCGGTACCAGTCACTTTCGACTTTCTCCGGAAATACGTACTGCAAAAATTCAATCCAGATTTTATATATTTTTTGATTTTATTGTTCCTGAATCGTTCCCACGACCCCGCTTTTCCCCTCGCCCCACTCTTCCTATTCCCGTTCCTGTTCTTGTGAGAGAGAGAGAGACCCGTCCCCCCCACCCCCTTAGAGCGTTGGCCACGGCCGGTCTTTGCCCATGCCTGACTATACGGTGATTGCACTGGGGCCGGAGGAAACTGTCGGAAACCCCGGCCGATACGGGCGATAGTTTTACTGAATGTCCGCTGGGTTTGGCCCATCAGAAACTCGGACTTTTTTCGCGTTATCCGATTCATTTTTTAGGTATTCGTTCATTTTTTGGCCGAATCTCGAAACCCGGTGCGGACGACGCGCTAACTCGCAAAGTGTAATCGCGTTTTGCTCGAAATTATGTTTTTCCATATGGTGTAAACTCTCAATAGAAGAGTTTTTTAGCTATTTTTTTTTTAATTTCGACACGGTTTTCTTCGTGCCATTCTCCATCTTGCTACGGAAGCTCTTTCCGAAATATTCATATTTTCTGTACGAGAAACTGTCGCGAAAATAGGCTCAATGCAGTTTTTTCTTTTCAAACCGCCGCCATTTGGTTAGTATCAATAATTTGAAGAAAAAAAAAGGGAAAAAACTCAATAGCGCGATAGCGGTTTTTATGCCGATGGATAAGCCATTCACGGTTTCCGCATCGGATGATTATTACGGCCGCAATCATGTACACCAATCGAAAGTTTTTTTCGAAGATGTTTTGTATCGTTAAAAGCAATTAGAGGAAAAAAAATATATTCGTTCAAACATTTATTTTCTATTCTCCATGAGCTCTTTGATTTGACACAGAAAAAAAAACAATCAGACTGATCAGTACATTTTATCTTTTGAAAAATAATCGCTAAAATCAGCTATTTTTCGACCTGTTGCACCGAGGTGCTCTTTTACCTTCGGAGATCGCTGAAGCTATTATACCAACCGAACACCCATCACCGTCGGTGAAACAGGTTTATTAAAATTTCATCATTATTTCTTGATTTTATAAAATATGATGATTCGTTGATCTTTTCTCAAATGCTAATGATTATTTTGGGATTTGAGGACATGAACATTCCGAAAAAAAAAGAAAAAAAAATAACAGTATGGAAATGAGACCACGTTTGACCAACTGAGTCTGCTCCTAACCTCTTCTCGGCCATTCTTTCATATTCGGAACAAGAGTTGTAGAAAAAATGCTAGCTCGCGTATATGAAAATAGCAGAAATCTTCTTGACCGTTGATCGACACACGAAGGCTCGTATGATAACAAAAAAATATGAAGCACACGTATATGAAAATAGCAGAAATCTTCTTGACCGTTGATCGACACACGAAAGCTCGTATGATAACAAAAAAAAATATAAAGCACACGTATATGAAAATAGCAGAAATCTTCTTGACCGTTGATCGACCCACGAAGGCTCGTATGATAACAAAAAAAAATATGGAGCCATTTTGTGCACGCGTTTTACCATTTCATTTCGTTGTGATTCAGTTCTAATCTGCGTCAAGTGGTCCCATCCCAACGTTTGAAGTCTCAAAAATATAATGCAATAAAATTGAGATAAATTCCCCAAAAATCGTAATCGCAACAAAACATTTCTTCTGTTCATGACAGCAATAGTCGTTTTTCTAAATTCGAGTCTTTTTCTGTTCATAAAAAACCTCAAAAATTTGAGCCACGTATCTACGAGATTACTCTACGTTGTTTGCATGAATTTATGAGAAAAAAAACATTTTGTCCGTGTATTCGTAAATCTTAATTTCGAAACAAATTCCAAAAATTGAAAAAAAAAAAAACAAAAAAACAAAATTCCAAAAATTAAAATTTGAACGCCGATTGCTATGAATAATTTTTACAATAGTCCATACTTACTGTGAAAAGTGCCTCTTCGAAGATCAAAGTTTCTATTTGTTGAAACAAGGCATATTCTCGATTGACATCGAAAGAAATAACAAAATCGACCATGTATTTGAAATAACTCGAGAATATTTCGTGCTGTAAGCCTTTTCGAAAGTAACTACGATGAATAACAGGATCTTTGATCGAAAGCTGAAATCAAAGAAAATTTCAATAATTCGAATGCTGCTTTGAAAAAAAAAATTAAATAAAAAAAAAAAAATGTATGTCAAATCATTTTATTCAAAATATGTCGCATACACCCAAGACGCAGTTTGTCACGTTCGTTGAATTTTCATCGTCATCAATACTGAAGATGTATTTGAGCATGTTCTGTTTGTCGAATCCTTTTGAATTCCATTTGTCTCCTTCAAGCAACGGCCAACCGCCGGACTCTGCTATAAGTTTTTTTAATGTTTCGTTTGCCCGATGATAGCTTTCCATCCCCTCTGAAATTGAATAATATATTATTCAATAAAATTGCTTCGACTGGTCCAGTTCATTCGGAAGCATTCATTTCGAAATATTCAATTATCAATCAAAGACTTCGAGTTTTCTTATTTTTTATTTTTTATTTTTAAAATGAATGTGACAAAAAAATTAAGGTTTTCACTTTAATCGAACTTCTAAATGCGATCTAAGAGTTCAAGGCATTTTTTTTTTTTTTTTTTTTCCAACTAATAATTCGAAGTGTTTGAAATGGTTTTTTTTTTCGTTCCAAAACGAACATGGTGTTGCTCGACTACAGCTGAAAAAGGAGACTTTAATGAATAGAAATAATTTGGAGGAATACTTAAGCTTACAATGAAGCTACCACCTTGTGTTTTTTGAAAAAACGTTTCTTTCGTTTTTCGTTACCATTTTTATGAATAGGAATAGCGAGTGTAAAGCAAACAGCTTGTCTCCGTTCGCTGAACTTTTTCAAACGTCTTCGAGTTACAGTTCGTAACAAAATTTTTTTTTTTATATTTCTTTGATTCGAATAAAATTTTAGAGTCGATGCTGATGAAAATTGTGTCGATTAAAATTCATCAAAGTCCATCGAAGAAGCTTCGTTTAATGAAGAAAAAATGCATTTTTTTCACCACTCTTATGTGTTCAATATTTTTTTTTTTTTTTTTTTTTTTTTCAAATTTTTTTTATTTCGAGAGAAAGCGGATTAGACAGTGATGAGAAAGATTTCATTCGACTCACCTCCTCTGATACAAGTGTCGTAGAAAATCTTGATCAGTCTGAAAGGCTTCACTTTTTCGTTTTCCGTAATACTAACTATGAGTCGCCGTAGACGTGCTTCCACGATCATCCCGGCTCTGACTTCAGGATTTATTTTATTTTCGTCGTCGGATATTGGGACATTTTGCTCATAACCACCACAAGCGTAATCGTAAAAATCATCGCATGGATCCCCGTTCTTATTCATACGTGTGTCGATAAAATATGCTGCAAGAGTTTCAACTAGTTTTTTACTTTACCGTTATCATTCGTGCGTTCAAATTTTGGGCTTTTAATAATTTACTTTCGGTAAAAAAAAAAAAAAAAAAAAAAAAAAAAAATCGGTCCGAAATAATTGATTTGAAAAAATATTTTTTATCACTGAATCATTGCTTGAGTTTTCATTTTCATCGCCGCAATAAATGCCTCCCGTTTATTCGGTGTTTCCTCGAAAGGCTCAGACCGAGCACGTGATCAGACGATTTCAATGATTCCAGAAATCCAGATTCACATTTTCACTTTTTTTTTTTTTCGAAGTCTCTGACTATTGCCAGTTTATTCGAAATGATCATTTTTTCATTTGGGCCATTTGAATATTGGGAGGGCCAAGTGCTTAGGTTTGAATTTTCAATCAATCAATTTTTGCTTTTTGTTTTTTTTTTTTTTTTTTTAATTTTTCATCCAACAGTAAAACCTGTCTAAATTCAACGATTCACTCTTGCGACTGAAAAGCATCAAATTTTTTTCAGGATCAATTAATTTTCGACATACCTGCAGAACAACATTGTGACGTAGTACACGAATCTTCCTGGTTCTGGGTGGAATTTACCGGCAGTAACTCATCTGTGATTTCAATGAAAAATATCGTTGTATCAACTTTCACACAATTTATAACCGCTGTCGTTCACTCTTGCGAATAAACCTTTTCATTTAATATTACAAACTCGATAAGCCAGTTATTATGAAACTGTTGTTCCGGATGGCTTAAAGAAACGTCAGGTGTCATTTAAAATTGTCAAACGACACGACAGCGAAGGATCAGTATTTGCTCACGGTTCAAGGGACAGCGGAATATATTCGAACGAGAAAAATTATTCGGACAAACTATTCGAATCTAGTTAGTAAAATAAGGGAGAAAAATTTCTGTAAAAAAAAAAATTCTTTGACGAAAATTCCTTGACATTTTATAGAGGGTTCATTTAGTTTTAAGGTATCGAATCACAAACACTTGGCTCGGAATGATTTCTCCAAAGGAATGAAAACGAATATTACTTTTTATTAATACTCACCATTACCTTCACAAGAGGATATTGCAACGAATATTAAGAGTAAAAAAACAGTTGGACTTCTAGGCCGGTATGACATTTCGGATTTTAATATAGAATCGATCAGGCTTATTCAAAGTTATTAAAAATCAATAATCAAACGGACAGAATGTAGAAAATCGACGTCGTGTATCACACGATTTCGGGCATATCGAGAGTGACTCAAACTGTCACTCATCTCTTAGTATATATACTGTTCTGATCAATAGTTTTATTGCATCGTAAAAAATGGTTTAATAAAGGCCCAAGTGTTCTTTTTCATGCGAAGATACTTTCATTCGAATGAAATTTCGGTTGAACCTATAATGATATGCCACGAGTCAAAGCCTTAACAATACCGTTGACGATCCCGACATACTGAGTAAACAATTATTCAGATCTGCGCGTCGAAAAAAACACGCCACCGAATGCTTTTCACGAAGTAATAGCCATTTAGGAAAATTACTGAATATTTAATTTTTATATTATGTGAATACGTTTTAAATCTATCTGACCTCGGATTAACGTCGAGCGTTTAAAATTTTTGTCGTTTTTCGAAATCCATCAATTTTTTCATGCGTTTAAAAAAAAAAAAAAAATTTTTTAATCGTAAATTCCATTTTTCATGAAATATTATTATCCTCAGTTTGTTTCATCACAGTAAAACTGTCATTGTCGATCATTAGGTAAAAATGAACACGAGTTTTAGGGTCAAGAAGATGTTTATAATTCGTCATTTTTAATATTTCATTCTCGTTACGTGTGCGAATATTGATATTTGGATTTCTGTAATTCATTCAATGAGATACGAATAATTTTGATCATTCGTTATATGCTGAAAACGATAGTTTTGTTTTGTTTTTTTTTTTTTTTTTTTTTTTCTTTTTTCTTTTCGCGGATCGATATGTAAATAAGATAACAGAATTTCGGTGTTCATTAACGTTTCATTTTAACTCGTTGATTGGTACGGTCTCTCAATTTTTAGAACGAAATTGTCTCGAGTGAGAATTTCTTATCTTATCGCTCAGCTCTGAAGCGTGCGGGATACGCGCACTTGGGTTACGTTATTTTTCGCTAGGGGGTGACACGCCCTTTTCAATTTCTCATCTCTCCAGTCTCGAATACCTCTATGCACTATGCGAGAAAAGATTTTAATTGAATTACAACCGAGGCTTTCCAGAGAATACGTCGAAAAAAAGTATTTCGTTAGTACAAAAAAACCGTTCAGTTGCACCAATTATTTATTTTATTTCACTAAACGACGCGTTGAAACAATCAAATGAATTTTGCTGTCTTGAATTTCTCTGAACAAACGCAAAATATTTTTCATTTCATGAAATCGAATATTTCACGAAGCCTTTCGGTTCATTCAACTCTTATCTCAGTGTGGATTAAATTGAAAAAGAAAAAAATAAAAAATAAAATATCGTTACTATTGTAGATTTGCCAAAAATTTGAAAAAAAAAATGCGAAAGAATCGTTTTTGTAGTTGAAGCGTCGAATAATCATTGATTTTTTGGAAACTGCATGAAAAAAAAAAAAAAAAAAACAAGACTTTTGACACTTTTTTGCGACGAAAATATTCAAACTTTTTTTTGCACCATTCTCATGGGAATTTCTCCTTGAATGGTGTATCAATGATTGTTCTGTTCTTCTTGGTGTGGTCAGCATCAACCGATTTTGGTCGTGTCCCAATTTCTACTTTTCGTAGTCTGCGGCCTTTTGAGACTTTATTTAACCGCTTGGCCAGCTGACGATCTGGCAGAAATGGTAAGCATAAGTTTTTTTTTTTTTTTTTTTTTTCAAATTTTGTAGTTTCGGTTATTCCGACTTCGTTGTATGCTCGAACGACCGTTTTTTCAGAGCAATAAGTTAGGGGCGATCACGTACTCGACACGTTGGGTTGACGGATCGATGAAAATGCGAAAGGGCATTTTATTCGTCATACAAAGGAGCCAAAAACCACTGGTTATTTCGGTCACAGGAATTCTTCCTGCTCTGACCCTCGAATTCTACGCTTCGGTGAGTTTTTATCTTAATATTTTGTTTTTTTTTTTTTTTTTTCGATAAAGCACAAGATTTATTTGAATTTATGAATGAAAAATTGAATATTTTCAGTTTGTTTCAGCTACAATGTCCTACTTTGTTACTCTGAGGGCAGTCATTGACGAATAAGTGAATTTAATCCGATATTAATATTCGTTATTATATTTTATGCTGATTGAATAATGAAAAACGATGTAATTGTAATTTATCTGTGCCTCATTCTTCATTGAAGCATAATATCAGTTGTCATCGATCAAACAATTTATATTATCTTCTCTATGTATATAAATCTGTTCGCTAAAAAATGTTTGGCCGCTTTTCAATTGGAAACGACTGAACCGATTACAATGAATCTTTCACGAGATTAAGGATCATGATTTAAACTGAGTTTGTGGTTTTGTGAAATTTCGTTATCTCAATATTTACAGAAATGCAAAAAAAAAAAAAGAAAAAGTTTAACGATTTCGTTCAATCTCCGATTTTCAAAACTCATCGGTAGTTAAATACTGACGATAAACGAAAAAATCGATAAACCAATTTGAAGGGAATTGGAAAACGAACGAAATGAGCGGTGGCTGAAAAAAAGTTACAGCATTTTTTAATGAAATTATGAAAAATTAAAAATACGAAAATCTTTCGTTCGATTATTTTATCCAGAAGAAAAGTGAAGAATTATTTATGAAATTGAAAAGAAAACGCAAAAATATGGCCCAGATAACATCAAAACGGAATAATTCATGTATCTAAAAAATTGAATTAAAAAAATTAAAATAGGAAAAATTCACAGCTAGAATAGGCTAGATGCGCCTGCTCTATGCAGCGGGCGAAACCCGCACGCACAGCTAGTAAAATATAAATGTTTTTTATTCTTAAGTGAGTACAGGAAAAAATTTTTTAGGAATTTTTTCTAAATTTTTATCTCTATGTCGTTTGAAAATATTTCTCGAAATTGGGCCTGAAATTTTTTCTCCCAAGTGATTACAAAAATTATTATTCACATGTGGGAAAAAAAAAAAAAAAAAATTGGGAAAAATCACATTCCATTTTCATCAACCTGGAAGATTCATGTGTTGAATATATATGTGATGGCAAAAAGCTTTTTTCTCCTGTTTAGAGACATTATGTTTCGTCAAGCACGATATTTTATTATTAGAAAAAAAGATTTGCTTGCCTGCAGCTATTTTGAGTACACCGAAGTTGGATATGAGCGTTCTCCTTCGGTAATGTTTCATCCACGATGGCATCAACAGGTTCTGTCAAACTGTCTGTTGATAAGATGGTTTTCAGCCATGCTGAAAGCCCTCGAGTTTGCTCGGCTGGTTGATAAGTCACGAGAATTTCTTATCGCCCATTAAGGAGTTTCGTTACAGGCTGTACAATGTTGCCATGCTAAACCATGTTAAAAATACAAAAAATTTCAAAAAGTTAAGAATTTTATAAAATTTGGTGAACGTATTCTTCAGTGCCAAATTTGACGATAAAATTTTTTTCAGATTATTCTTCTACACAGTTATCGAGTCATTGAAGACTAAAGTTCACGTGTATAAGCATAGCGTTTCCATATATATAGGTATACACTTAGAGCATAAGAAATCTGCTTCAATGCGTAATTACTCGATAACTAAGTAGAAGAAAATTTTGAAAAAAATTTGTCTTTTCGTACTTGATGTTGAAGAACGTTATCACCAAATTTGATTAATTTCTTAACATTTTGCCTTTTGTACCAAAACTCCTTAATGCACGGTTTATCGAACGATTAAATTGAAACATTGACACATGATGACACAGCGATTGCAATAAAGTTCGTATCTTACAGTGAAGAGACCCAAAGAAATTGAAACAACCATTTTTGCTTTAAGCAAAAAAATGATCCTGAGTATCAACCTCAGATCTCTTTTCCTGGTTTTGCTTCTGCTACCACACATTTGCTAGTGTCGAAGAAAGAAGAAGAAATATTAAAACTGTAAAGGAAATATTCATTTTTAAATGGGCAATTGCACAAACTACTTCGATTCCTTTCTTCCACTTTTATTCTCGAACTTTTGAACGATGCCAATAGTCCTTAATGACAAGGAATACATTGTGAAAATCGCGATTAATCGTCCAGGAAAGAAACTGCAGCAGGTTGATTCGGATGAATTATCATGATTCGCGTTTCCAATGCAATTTTCGTGATATTAAGGAATCGAATATTGATGGTTGAATAAAAAGTAGATTTATCGGAAGACAGGCAGTGATGGAAGTCAAGGTAGTAAAACCCCCTCCCTCAATTATATTTCTCTTCAAATATTCTCTTTGTCGGACATAGTTGAGAATTCGCAATGTTAAGCAGACGTCGACTTCCCACATCCTACGATTAGAGCACTTCGATATATCTTGGTAAATATCGAAGGTACTCGACCCTTCGCCCTCCACCCTCCTGCACAGTTGATCAGATATTCTCATCGAAAGCAGTTCCAGTAAGTTAAAACTGGAAGAATTTTTATTTTTCGTCGAAACACTACCAAGACCAGAGCTCCGAAACTCTCACTGACCAGAGCTCCGTTTAAAATTTCAACTTTTTCGATAATGCTTAAACGTATTGCCGAGGTTAAAAACGTGGTCAAGTTCATCAAACGTTGCGGCAGAATAACATCAGCCTGGCCAGTAGATTCTGACGCAACGAGAAACGCCAAAATCTTCGGTGAACTCCTCTGGTGGGTGTCCTTTGGTAACACTCTTTCTCTCGCACTTCCTCTGATGCTTGGACTCTTCTTTAACCTCATCATCTGCAAATTTCAACGACGCAGATTCCAGGTAAGTTAACCTTCAACATTTTTGGAAAGAGCAGTTTAAAACACAAGGGAAATCCCTGAATGACCTCAAGAAAGGAGTCTGGTCCGGTCGAGGTTTGGTCCGGTTTTGGTTTTTTTTTGTACGCTTGGGAACTATTAAAATCGCCTGCCCATTTGCCGACATAAAAAGCCGGATACCTGACATTGCCGTTGGCTGACCTTCCAGAGCTTACTAACAAAGATCACGGAAGACGTGATGAATGCGGACGTGGAAGATGAACTGGTTTACCAAAAATACGTCAATCGCTACTTCAATACCTTTGTAAGCGTTGGTAGCCTATTTTTCTTGGCAGCGGTTACCTTTTCCTGTGGACCATTGGTTATGGACACGGAGCTACCAGCTGATGCCTGGTATCCTTTTTCGATTGACTTACCACTCGTCAGATACAGCGTTTACCTGACCCAGGTTTTGGCAATACTCCAAACAGGGACCAATGTAACAGTTGACATTACGGTTGGTATGATGTTGTGGTATACTTCTGCGAGTATCGAGATTTTGGCTAAAAGGATTAGAAAGGTCGTGGACGAGTCGGATATGAGCAAGTGCATCATCGAGCACCAGAGAATAATCGAGTAAGATGAAAAGTTGAAAAAAAAAAAAACAAAATCAACCTTGACTTTGTGGGGGTT
Source organism: Campoplex capitator (assembly GCA_037576405.1). Lineage (NCBI taxonomy): Eukaryota > Metazoa > Arthropoda > Insecta > Hymenoptera > Ichneumonidae > Campoplex > Campoplex capitator. The sequence continues at coordinate 4,097,841 of JARBWI010000023.1, forward strand.
AATGAATGAGGGGAAAAACTTTGGAAACTGTTGGTTTTTTGGGAAGCTTCGCAAGAGAGACTAACTACGCGGTGCGTTATTTGATTTTGAAAAGTAATGGCAGCATGACACTGGCTGCCATCTGCGGAGCATTTCCCTTGATCCACGTAAGTTGATCCACATGTCCATCCATCAGTGGGTCGAAGTAACTGGCAACGAGATGAATGCACTATTTTAGTTTTCTTTGTGTGGCAGCATCAACCAGTGTTGGTCATACTCCAATTTATTCTTCTTGTTTTCTGTGGCCTTTTCAAGCTCTATTTATCCGCTTGGCCAGCCGACGACATGGCAGAAATGGTAAGTGCACTTTTCACCTTTAACAAAGCTACAGATTCGATCAGGCAGTTTGCTGATTCTTCGATTACGATTTAGAGCAATAAGTTGGGTGATTCAGTGTACTCCATGCGATGGGTCGATGGATCAGTGAGAATGCGCAGCAGCGTTTTGTTCGCGGTACAGCGGAGCCAAACGCCTTTGGTAATTTCGGTATCCGGCATCATTCCTGCTCTGACTCTTACATTTTACGCTTCGGTAAGTTTCGATGAAAATGTTTCTTGGATCGATGCTCGGGGCTTCCGTCACTCAGCGAATTAATGAGAACAACCTTTTTCAGTTTGTTTCAGGGACAATATCGTACTTCGTTACCTTAAGGGCAATCTTTGGCTAATCGATAGAATTCAATGAATAAAGTGATCATAAAATGTTTCCTGCTTTTTTAATTGTCGATTAAATCAATGATTCGAATCTAGAAGACATCCATGATGGACGTGTTCCAGCTCCATCGTACCGAGATATGCGACGCGAAGTACCATTTATTGTTTAAAGTTACTTACATCGATCCTGAATCCACAATGAATCCATCATACCCAAGATCCACGTATTGAACAGCAGTTTTTGACGATACAATTTTTTTAATTTCAAACTTTAACACTCCACCATAACTAGTGTATTTAATTGTCTCTAGTTTACATCTTACTTGCGAGACTAGCAGCTCGTACTCTGGCTCGAGCTCCAGACAAGCAAACGTCAAACCATTTTCATGTTGACAATGGCACTGACTTGTTGTTCTGTCGAAAGACGCAAGTAGAATGAAACTGAGCCTTTTCCATATCACGAAGAAAGTAGAACAAAGGAAAAAGTGGGGAGGGAAATGGCAGTAATAATTTTCTTAAACGTTCGATCAATTTCAATAATTGGTTGAATAATTATTGTTGAAAATAGAGATGCCGGCGTCATATGCGCTTCCGAGGTATGACGCAGTCCCTTGGTGGTTGCACCCACGTTAAGTCGGTGATAAATAATTCACAGGTAGCAGGTATGAGTTCCTGCAGTGGAGTAAGAACTTGTAGGAGTCATTACACGCAATCATCATTACAGCGGCGCCGAAACTCTGTCTGAAATTGACTTTATTATTAATGCTTAATCGGACTCTTCATCACCCAAAGCCTCCTCCAGGGGTGAAATTCATTTGTTTCAGTATCGCGGTGTTAAAGAAAATCCAGTCGTCAGTCGTAGAAATAAATTTGTATCGCGATGTTCGAAGCTACTCCTCAGGGTGCTCTCCGATTCACAAAGTTCTGCGTTTGTTTGATATTTACTTGGCCACCCTGGCCGGAAGCTAGCAAACTCGCGAAGACTCTGTTCAACATTTTTTCTTGGTCGTCGGTCATTTTTCCGACACTACTAGCAATCGCATTGTTAAACGCTGCTCGCTATCAGATGGACGATTACCTTGTCTTGACAAAAAATGTTTGCCTGGCATTCTCATGCATTCAACTGGTCATAAAAATACTCATTTGCAGAAGACATCGTCCACGACTCGAGGTTTGATCAATACTAGACGAAGGGGGAAAGCTCTTTCTCTCGATATGGAACCTTACTTTTTCGGCTTAATCAATCAGGTCAAACTGTAACATGGCAATGTCATTTATATGAAAAAAAAATCTGTGTTTGAATTTGATTTGTCATCATATTCAGATTTGAGCAAAGTCTGTTCAACCGTGTGCCAGAGCTTTCTTTTTATTTTGGCAACGATATACATTAACCTTTCATAGTTGAACTTGTCCGAGGCTTAACATCCATGAAATCAACTATAAATTTAATGATTTCGTAGATATTAATGATTTTAATCAATTTTATTCGATAATGTAGAACGACGGCTATTCTAAAAAAGTCTTTTCAAATAGAAACCTGGCAGTCACTCGTTTTAGAGTCATAGGCGATTCGAATTGATTTTGTAAACAATTTATCTTTTCTGAATTCAATGACTTCAATTCTTTACGAAGTAGTGTCAGATTTGATCGGTATTCCATGATCAAACCCGACACACTGCTGAGAAAAAAATGAAATTTATTACATTTAGAAAAAAATCAGATCAATTTAAGTTGATGGAAACACATTTTAATTGACTTAAAAAATATTTTGTGACGATTTGAATAGAAAAAAAAAAAAAAAAAAAAAACAACAGGTTCAAGTGGAAGTCCTGGAAGAGTAAATTGATTGAGTTTGCACGATTGTTAATCAAGAGTTCTTTCAATACCAAACAACTGTGAGGTTCTTATGATGCCAAAAAACTGGGTGGTTGCATTGGTTCCGGCTTATTAATTTGATTTGAATTTATAACTGTTTTGTATCGGTCAACCTGGTTAAGAGTCATCGAGCGATGGCATACGCAGTGCCAGGTGCCAAAAAAGCAAACTAAAATTCTATTTTACCGGATTTCGTTGCGAATTTTATGATTACGCGAATATAAAAAATATTTAAAAATTCGGTTTAATTACCCGGTTCCGGCTGTGCTCCCTTTTCGGAGATCAGTGATCTCTTAACAACACAATAAATTAACAAAAATACAAGGCGCTTTGCTCGCGCCATGACAGCTCTTTCGCCAGACACAATAATTGTTTTATTACAAATTGTACACACATTTGCCACAACTGAAGAGACCAGAGCCGGATTCACGCCACTTCCTTGCACATTACGAAATTTATTTATTGCGATTTCAATAAAAACTCACGGAAAAATCCGGTAGAATACAAACGAGGCGTCTGACGTGTGTCAGCGACTATATTTGTACTATATATAGATATATTTTACTATGAGAGGCGCCACCGTCGATTTTGAGTTGGTCACGTGAGCTCGATGACTCTTAATATTATTTCAGCGTTTTACGCGCATTATTTTTTGTTTTTTGATATATCGGATGAGCTGCAGTTGATCCATAAACACATGCTAGCTAAGATGACTATGAAAGGTTATTGCCAGTTCAAAAGAATTGGCAAACCAATGTATTCGCGTGCAGAGATGAGTATCTCCGATCGTGTGTATTATGTGAGTATTACGAAGTCCTGTTGGTAACAGGTGTTACACTGCGCCATGAAGGATTTCGTTGGCGATGCTACACCCCGAGAGATGGCGCTGCTTCAACGCTACGTAAATCGTTGTGCTCCTCTCCATTTTATCGTCAACCTTTTTGCACTCGTCGCGGGTCTCGCTATGATTTCTGGACCTCTTATACTTCCTATATCCTTACCGTCCGATGCTAAGTATCCGTTCTCCGTTGATACACATCCAGGCTGGGATATTGCTTATTTACATTTCATTGTCGCCGGATTACAATGCTCCTCGATCACTCCGATCGAGTGTCACGTAGCTGTTCTCATATGGTTCGCTGGAGCACAACTTGAATTGTTGGGCGAAGAATTCCAGAATGTCACATCCATACAGGAATTTAACGAATGCATAAAAAAACATCAAATTTTATTGAAGTAAAAATTATTTTCCAAAATGTCTCTTTCGTCAAACTTATTTGTATTCATTCAACTCTTCGTGTACAGTGAGGACACGAAGGATTGATTAATATTTTTCATGCATCTGATAATCTTCCTTTTTTCTAACCGGAATAGAAACACTGACGAGATGATACGAGTCGTACGTTTAATTGTTATCACCTCAACATTTATGGCGGGTCTCTCAATCGTAACAGGTGCTATTCACATAATCAGTGTGAGTTCATTTTTTTCATTATACGTATTTGCTTTTACTCTTTTAATAGAAGATTTTATGAAAAAAAACTCTTTGTTTCTTTCATTGTTCATAAAATAGCACGAACCGATGGTAATTAAGGCCCAATTTATCATAATCGATGGTGACTTTGCGTTAGTACTTTTTATCAGCGCTTGGCCGGCTGAAAACCTCATCAACGTCGTAAGTTTCTTTCTAACAAAATGAAATCACATGCATTACAAATTTTTAACACTCTCCTGGCTAATTCAGGCATGACGGAGCGCAGCGGAGTGAATGGGAACGTACTTGGCCCCTTTAATAGCAATAAAATAATGCTAATTCAATATAAATTATACTTCCAGTCGAACGGAATTGGTCAATGTGCTTACAGTTGTTCCTGGATTCAGAATTCACCGGAAATGCGTAAAAATGTATTATTCGTTCTGCAGAGATCTCAAATGCAATGCGCCATATCTGTTCCTGGTATATTACCGGAACATTCTCTACAATACTACACATCCGTAAGTATAAAAAAAAAGAACGCCAAGTATTAAAAGACGCGACCTTCATTATAAAATAACCATTGCGCGCGAATAGAGCGCGCGTAGACGGCAATACATGCCGGTATCGTCTACGCGTTGAGAAACGCGAACGAGAGAGAACGCGCCATGCCGAGGAAGAGGGAACGCGCAGCCGCGTGCTGTCTCTCTCACTCAGCGGCGCGCGAGAAGTGGGGGTAGCCTCGTTCAGCGGGAACTGGGCGAAGAAGACGGGACAAATGTCACGTTTCACGCAAAGGACGTAAGTCCAACGTAAACAAACGCTCATTACGCCTTTCTGACTCCAAGGGACAGAAGTTCCCAAAACATTCAATTTTAATTCACAAAATTATGATATCTCGAGATTGGCTGAACGGATTTACTTGCAACAAGGACCAATAGAAAGAGAAAAATCGGAAAAAAATCGTTACCGATATTCAGAATTTTTACGTAAACGGTTCGACCGTGAGAGCGATTCGAAAACTTTATGACGTCATAAAACCGGCATATTCGAGTATATCAGAGTGCGGCAGGGCTCGCGCTGGCATTTTTTCTTTTAATACTTGGCGTCGAGCCGCTACCGCGTCTCTGGATATAACAGTTGGATCTTAGCAAGCTCCTTCTTGGTCCTAATAGTGTGTTTCAATGTTTACAGTTTTTGTCGAAAACTTTCTCTTTCTTCACGACATTACGTATCGTTTTTGACGACGAAAACAGTGATCTTTAGTACGATGGAAATGGAAACCACGTTATCTTTTCAATGGCAAAAGAAAGGAGAGCAAAAATGTAACATATTTTTCAATGCTTTCGAATTGGGAGTAGCTTCGTGATAGATTCAATTTTTTGGATTGTAATCGATCAACAAATAGAGCGAATAAACGTACTTTATGTCAGTATGTAATACTTTATGTCATTTGCTGTTTTTAATTTGGTAAAATGTAAAATACACGAATTGCTTCTTTTACAAAGAATGGAAATGACTTGATGAATTTAGTCTCAACCGGTTTTGTACGTATTTCAATAATTCTTCGTTATCGACGATTTTTTAGCCAACAACTTTCGAACAGAAATTTCTTCCAATGTGCACATCGGTAACATGCTCTACAATGATACTGTCGAACTCATTGTTTATGCTCAGCCACCTCCACTGAAGTAGTCCTATGGAGTAAATTCATTTTTATTCTCCTAAATCCCTTGGAGGTTGCACACCAGTGTACGGTATCGCATCTAGATCGTAGAGTGTTTTATCATTAAAAAAAAAATGAATTGCCAAAAGTGCTCTCAAAGCTGGCCTATTTGGAACAATGAAAATTTCTCTTTTTCCTTCGCACATTGTTTGGTGGTCGTTTGGTGGTGTATGGTATCACATTAAAAACATTCAGGATTCCACCATTTTTTCAGTGTATCATTTTTATTTTGAACTTTGTGAAAATGGATACTTCTAGTTCCCAGAAATTGATGAAATACATTTTTCAAGAGATCTTTGATTTTATGTCGTAATCATGCTTAATGCGCTAGCAATAAAAGCGACTAATAAAATAGAATAAAAGCGAAAGGATAATGATAATTATCCTATGAAGCCGGAATGATAATTATCATTACTTATTAAGAGATACTTACATCGTGAGTCGTGGAAGAAGTTGATGTGGATTTATATTAATGAAATTGTTCATTTTATATGAAGTGAGTGTAGATTGATGTGGCTCATTCTATCATCTACAACGAATCCATCATACTGAAGATACACTAATAGAACAGCACAGTTTTCAACCATACAAAGTTGATGATTTCAAACTTTGAAACCACACAATAACAACTGATGTATTTCATTGTTGTTAGCTTACATCTTGCGAGACTTGCAGTTACTACTCTCACCTGAGGTCTTTCGTTCTGCAGAGATCTCAAATGCAATGCGCAATATCTGTTCCTGGTATATTACCGGAACATTCTCTACAATCCTTAAGTATAATATAACAGTTGTATCCTAGCAAGCTCCTTCTTGGTCCTAACAGTGTGTTTCAATGTTTACAGTTTTTGACGAAAACGTTCTCTTTCTTCACGACTTTACGTATCGTTTTTGACGACGAAAACAGTGAGCACGATCGACATCAAATTCCACGTTATTTTTTCAATGCTAAAAGAAAGGAGAACCCAAAATGTAAAATATTCTTCAGAGCTCTCCTATCGGGAGTAGCTCCGTGATGGATTCCATTTTTTTAAATTGTAATCGATCAACAAATAAAGCGATCAAACATGCTAAACACATTGGTTTTGTAAAAATTATAGTAACAAATCCTGATTCGATATTCTTTCCATATCTAACCCAATCTGACCCGAACAAATGTGCATCAGAGAATAATCAAAAGTGTCTAATCAGACTGAATATTCGAAATAAAAAATTAAGTCCTCGTTGGTTGTTCGAAGAGCTTTGCCCGGAGACACGAACTACGGAATACAATTTTCTGATCCTGAAAGGCTTTATGCTGCTAGCCCCAATCTGTGGTTTGATTCCTTTGATCTGAGTGAGTTTTCCTGCCAGTCCTTGGCAGGAATACGGATCGATCAGAAATACTGCTTCAATTTGATTCATCAAACTCACACAAGCATCCGCAAAGGTCAAAGGACAGTTCCTGTTCATATAACAAACGCCCTCTACATGAACCTTTTGCTCGCAATAAAGTGAAAACTTGTTTATTCATTTATCTTCTTCTACTTCATTCCATTCGCTGTTTTTCATTCGTTCAACTCGAAAATACTCGAAGGGCTACTTTCACGAAGAACGGAAAATACTTAATAATTTTGGTTTCGAACGATTTTGGACCTAATTCAATAACTTCTCGTTGTCAGCTTTTTTTGACAGATTTGATTCAACTGCCAAGTCAGTTGAATGTTTTCGTATGGAACTTACTTTATCTTCGGCTGCTTCGGCAGCATTAGCTTTATTCTTCAGATGTGCGCGTCGGTAACATCCTCTTCAATGCACTGCTGTCAAACTCAGTGGATTGATAGGACTCCTATATTATCGACTGCACCATTAATTCGCATTGAATTATGACAAAATACTGATTCTGAGAATATGGTTGGGAGTTGATATTAATTAATTTTTCAATCGAGAAAAATCCATGTTTCATTTCCACAGCTGATTGAAAATAAAGTTCGCCCAATCATAGCGCTTTTAAAAAAAGGGCTTTTGATTTATTCTTCTGAGTTATTTAACTTTATTCGAATAATTAAGGAGCTTCATCTTGGTAATCGAATCAACAAACGGATATTGATTTTCAAAAATAATTCAATACACTTATTTATATCAACGAAATTACCTGTCAAAGGTAAAAGTTATTCAACTTTTTTTACGATTTCGTGAAATCCGTTCGATACTTATGAGGTTCGGAATAAATTAATTTTTCATGAATAAGAAGACTTCGAAGACCGTTCGTCATTTTTTTATTGGATCGTCAATACCCACGGTAGTGATTTTACAATTTAGGATCGCAACGTATTTGTAAACTCGTATGTTCCTTCAACGCTGTAAAATCATCTGGCACTGGTGTATAATTCTTGAAGACAATAATAATATTCAAGGACGATGATGAAGGCGATGATGGTGAGTGTGATTATGAGGGGGATGACCATTGTACGTGCAATTGTAAGTGAAGAATAAAACATCTTGTGCCTTTTTCAAAAACAGATTATTTTCCACGTTTAGAAGCTTCTTCATCGTATCGGAAGGTCTCTCGTCTAAGCAGCTTATTATTGAGGAAGACCCCGAGAAGATATCATTCTTAAGCCCATCTGCCTGATATCTGATCTGAAAAAATACCAAAAATATAAATAAACAGATCACGATGCCATTAAGGAGTTTCGGTACAAAATGCAAAATGTTAAGAAATTAATGAAATTTGGTGATAATGCTCTTCAACATCAAGTACGAAAAGACAATTTTTTTCAACATTTTCTTCTGCTTAGTTATCGAGTAATTATGCATTAAAGCAGATTTCTTATGCCCGAAGTGTATACCTATATATATGGAAACGCTATGCCTATACACGTGAACTTTAGTCTTCAATTACTCGATAACTGTGTGGAAGAAAAATCTGAAAAAATTTGTATCGTCAAATTTAGCACTAAATAATATGTTGACCAAATTTTATAAAATTCTTAACTTTTTGACAATTTTTTGTGTTTTTAACATGGTTTAGCATGGCAACATTGTATCGCCTGTACCGAAACTCCTTAAACATTTTTTTATTTTAGGTTCAACGATCGAGGTGGGCGTCACTCATTTGAACATTTTTCCAGCCTCAAATTATGGTCCATTTGAAAGTTAAACGTCGTTTTATTGGAATGAGAAAATGATCGAATTTTGTTAAAAACTTGAGCTTTCTCTAGAATCAGTGAAATGAAATGTTAGCATTTCAGATTCACCATTATTCTTGTGTCAATGGAAAATGAACGAATAATATTCTGTCTTAGTTCCAAGTATATTCAATAGAAATATATTGACTGAATATATTGACAATTTGATTAAATTGTAAAAATCTATAAAAATTCTTTGATTTCTTTATATCCTTGATTGTTTCAAATATTTGTTTTAACCGTTAGCAACGAAAATATTTTCCCAAAAATGTTGAACCTCTGATTCCGAAACTCCTTAAATTCTACCCTCAACATGAAGTTTTTATTGCTAAAAATATTTCTGGATCAACGAAAATTCGGGTATTCGTATTAATGTTTTAAACGCATTATGCATTGTTTATCGTTTCTTGAAAATCTTTTTCATCATTAATTTATCGTTATTACAACACATTCGTTGAAAACAATTTTTTTCAAACCGAACGATTCATTTGACCCTCTTCTGACTAAGTTATCAGATTCCAAACGATGCATCAACGTTCTCGTGGCACTTTGCGTCAGAAAAAACTTATCATCGTTATTCGGATTTGTGTTAAATTTTGAGTCGATCGATTGAGCATTTTTTCAAATTATCGTTAACGCCACTGGAAATAACATAGTTTGGAGAACTTTGATCAAGTGAAATCTTTGCAGGGTTCATCAGCGACCGACTCTTGATGTTTCCAGGGCATAATGAACCAAAACTAGTTGGAATTTTTCTCTAAAACTTTGCGTCCATACTCTTAGAATAAACTCAACGTTTTGTGACGTAAAATGAAAGTAAAATTTTGAAAGTTCCAGAGGTAATTTAGTCTCAATCAGTGCTCATCGATTCATCTCTGATAATCATTTATCCTGGAACCTTCTGAAGATGATCTTTTAGTTGTTTTTCTTATTGCGATTGATGAAGACTGGCTTAAATAAATTTGAATGAGCATACTTACTCCGAGGCATTGATAATGAAAGCAGAAGTGTGCCTTAGGTTGGAGTATCTCCAGTTCTTTTAGCGCATTATCGCCTGAAACCTTGACGTCTTCGAGCCGTGCGAGTATTTCGTTCAATGCGATGCTCAAATGCTCGTCCAAGTTCCTGGCAACATCTCGTTCCGTTTTTTCGTATTCGATCAAATAGCTTCTGCACTTTGTGGCGTTGAAAGTTGTATTATTGTTCGGATCGTTGATAATGTCGTTCACCAAAAGATTAACCTTCGTATAAAAATCAATAAAAACGCAGTTGGTAAGATGGTCTAGAAAAACAGTTGAAATTCATCGAGCGATTTTCGTTATTACCAAACTTGAATTTTTCGTTAAATTCGCCTTGAGCTCTTGAATTTCATCGAAGTATTTTCCACTGGTTAGTGTTTTTACTTCTGTAATTAAACGACTGATTTCCATCACTCGTTTCCTGATGCAGTATACTACGAAGTTGATATGATTGGTAGGATCGTTTCGCTCCCGTTCTCCCGAACCGACGACGATTACCTGTCCAAATCAAGATAATTATCAAGCGTTTAAACGTTTCTTCGGCACTAAAGTTACTCGTCAAATTCGTCAAAAATTTTCATATCTGCGACTATTTTTAATTGCTCTTTTTTTTTTTTTTTTCTTTTTTTTCAATCGAAATTTGATTAACAGGAAAAGACTTTATGGACAAACTATTATAAATTGATGAAGAGTATTAAACGAGTGGGTTTCGTTACCGCAAGGAAGAAAAAAGTGGCTGCAAGAACGATTGCCAACTTGGACATCTTCACAGTGTTCCTTTCCATGGAGCTGAACAACGAATGATTCGACAGCGTATTAGAGCAGCTTTTATAGCAAAATTTTCGAAACATTCGTGGAAAATGGTGCCTAAATTTTCATGGTATTCAAACATTCGATCGTGTATTCAGATGTCAATGTTTGTTTGCAATTGCGTCATTTTTTTTTTTTCTCATATCAACATCTTATTAAAATTTTCCTTCTCATATTATCGCATTACTACGCAATAAACTCGCTGATAACTATTCGTGCTCACACATCAATTTTGGTATGAAAAACACCTAAAATTGGCCATTTTAATATTGTCAAAAAAAATTTCATCATCCACTCCCATTTGTTCCGGAAACAATTTGAAAGAAAAAAATGAGAAAAAAAAATTCAAAAACAAGCTCGAGTCAGAACTGAAGTCAGTTTGAAACTTGTACAGTTTGTTTTATTTCTGAATTATCGTTTCAAGAGAAAATTTAAAGGAAAAAATAAGGGAAAAAGGGTCAGAAATAAGCTCGAGTCAAAACTGAAAAGTCAGTTTGAATCTGATACAGAAACGATCGAACTTTTTTATTTTTTCGAGCAAAAACTAATGATTGGAAAATTTGAAAAAAATTCTGATACGTTTACTAGAATGAAAGTAAGAAATTCAACTATTTTTCGATACCTGCTATTTGCGCAATTGATAAGAAATGAGCGTGACGTGTGATACATTTATCAATGCCCTGCCAATCATGTACTAATAGAAAACCTGAAATTAAAAGAAAAAAAAATAAAAAAATAGAAAAAAGACGAAAGTCTACCGTGGATCGATCATAAGACTATAATTTTTTTCATGCACAATATTTGAGAATGACAAGAGTCGTTCAGCATCTGTGACGAATTACGAAAAATATTTATTCAGCGATATTTTTTTGAGTGTGCTTATTTCGAAAATTCGTTATTTTCACGAATAGGAACGTTAGTATATTTGGTAGGTCGATAATTATTTTCACGCCATATGGTAACAGCAGATTGTACAAATAAAAAAAAAATTTCTCTCAAATAACAAAAAAACGTCGTAATGGAAAAATGTCGTAATGGAAAAAAACTTTCGTATTAAGATATGTTCGGGTAAGTATTTAGAGATAATTCCAATTGTTCGTTGTTCAACACTCCTCAACTTTTCGGTGATCTGATGTACGTGCCTGGCATTCGTTGGTAGAAATATTTAAATTTACTTAATCGTTGCTACACGTGTATCAGAATTAATGCGAACGATAAATTCTTCATTTATTTATGCGATTAAATGAAACATGAAAAATTGATCATTCGATAAAAGTTTGTCTTCGTTATTCTCTCCTTAGAGCAGTCTCAAAAGTCATGAAATTTCTGGGACTTTCATCCACGAGTTTCGGTATAAAATTTGAAAAACAATTTTTCGATACTCTTTACATTTTCGTGACAAATTTCTCATGTTGCTCTAAGCAACAGTTGTCACTATCACAAAATGCATTTGAGGTATTCCACGTCAAACCGGCGGACTTTTTCCCTGACCCTCGCCGATTCGGTTAATTATTTTTTATATGATTATATAAAGTCTAAAAGACATCCTGGAATTTTTTCAGATTTTTCTGAACAGCCATTGAAGGAAAAAAAAAAAAAAAAAAAAAAAAAAAAAAAAATCCAAAAAAGTACAAAAAAAGCTCCTTTTTAAAAATCTGAAAAAATTCCTAAAAATCGCTGATTATATGCCAAACGCTAAGCTACCGCCCGTAGTGGAAGTACGATTTTTTCTGTGTGTTAATCGGCTAATAACGTTGAAAAAATTCAAAAAATGCCGAAAAACACTTACTCTGGCTCAATAGTTGAATATTTGGGTACCTAAAACCAATTTTCGTCACAATTTTCGAACAATCAAATAAAAAATATGGATCTTGATCAGCTAGTAGTTACGAATTCCCAATATAATGAGATTATACGTACAATATTTGAAGCTATTACACCGGTCATGGAAGGATCTTTTTCTAGAGTTGGAAAAAAAATAGATTCACATATTAGATGATAAAATTGAATAAAACTATTGAATGAATACCTCAACTTTTTGGCTGGCTCAATTTTTTTCGTTTTGTACTGGTCTGAAATATCCCAAAAAAATTTTTGGGTACGAAAATTAACTATTGGCCCGGAATGAGTGGTTCTTGATTTTTTACGAATTTTTTCAACTTTAATAGCTCATAAAAACACAGAAATAATCGTACTTCCACTACAGGCGGTAGCTTAAAATATTTCAGATTTTTTAAAAGAGGCTTTTTCTTGGATTTTTTTTTTCTTTAAATGGCTGTTCAGAAAAATCTGAAAAAATTCAAGGTGTCTTTTAGACTTCATATGATCATATAAAAAATAATTAACCAAATCGGCGAGGATCAGGGAAAAAGTCCGCCGGTTTGACGTGGAATACCTCATATATTTTCATTTTTGGAGCAGTGGACACGTCCAGAAAAAGGAACGTGGAACCGAAGGAAACTGTTCTGAGGAGAGGACGAGAAGGTCCATTTGTATATTTGAGGGGCGTGTCATGACTTTTTCATGAATCGATCGCTTTCGGTATTCAAGAGGGCTTTTCGGTGCATTGGAAAAGTGATTTTTTTCCATCGGGGAAAGTGTCATCGTTTGGGAAAAGCGATCATTTTGCGTTAAATCAACTTCTTTCTTGATGTAGAAAGAAGAAAAAAAAAGGAGTGAAGCTATTGAAAGATGCATGAAAAAAATTGTGGAAATTACGAATTTGCATTTTTATGTCAAATTACAAATATAAAAATCTGACAATCTCATCGATTGTTTCCTAATCAAAGTTTTCCACTGAAAAAACGATTTTTTTCTTCAACTACTATTCGAGATTACTGAATGTACTTGCCTCAAAGTTTTTTTTTTGCTTTTTTTATGCTGTTTTTTTCACGACCATCGTCAGGATCGTGACGATACTGCCATTTGAATAATTGGAGAGTTTTGGAGTCAGTATCACTGCAGGCCTCTCATCTCGGGAGTTCAATCAACTTTTGGCGAAGTTCTGTATCGAAAAGGAAAAATGAAGTTGAGGGTCGTGGCAGGTTGTTTGTACCGAAAGGATTTAAGGAACTCGGGAGGCTGCCCTTCGACCCACGAAATTTTCTCTTCGTCTCATGTTCACTCGGTTACCTTAGCTCGATCCTAGTCAATTTCTCTTTGATTAATCTTCTGGTCGCTTCTACTCTCTCCATCATTTCTTCTGATTATACCGTCGAAAGCTGCTCGCTATCAATTAGACGATTATCTTTGACGAATACCACTCGCTTGGCATTCGCATGCGCCCGAGTGCTCGCAAAAAAAAAAAAAGAAGAAATAGTTTGAAGAGGTCAACGTTCATGACAGGAGGTTCGATCAATACTTAGACCAAGGGCAACAGGACTTGTTGACGTTTCTGTATCTCGATTCGAGACACTTGTTTTTCGGTCTGTCGATTCCTCTGTCACCGTAACACGGGAACGAAAAAAAAAAAAAAAAAAAAAAAAATTTTTTTTTTTTTTTTTTTTTTCATCGTTTTTATGAAGAATTTCCCAATCGAGTCCTGTTTGTCTTAGCCCCTGAACTGGAGAAAAGGTTCGTTACTGATGTTTCAGCTCTATTTATTCTTTTCTAGTTACTCTAAGATTCTAGGAACAAAAGAAAAATTCCAAGATACCAAAATACCAAAATTTCAGGAATGAAAAATGTTCTTTTAGGATTTCTAGTATCCGATTTATTTGGATGATAAATTATTCAGAATCTTAGAAAATGCTGTTTGATTTTTCCAATATCAACTGACTCAATCGTTGGCTTCTTATTAGCCAAGCTTCTAGGAGACTCGACTACGAGTAACTTGATGGTTGGACCAATACCAAACAACCCAGCAGTCGACTTGGTACCAATAAATTCAATGATTATGTTCCTGTCAACCAACTCGATGGTTGGATCAGGCACTAACCAATCCAACGGGCTGTCATTGACGTAATTTTGGCGGCTGGTTTGACTTTTTGGTTTGGAATGATTGATCATCGTTGCTTGAAGAAAAGCATGATTTCGCTTATTTGTATGAAGCTGTTTCTGGACTGCGCTTTGATGACTTCCATCGGTCACGCTGCCTTCCCCAGATGCTTTGTTGGAGCAGGTCCCTAATCGCTGATTACGGAGAATTCGAAAATGTCACATGCGCATCGAGGAATTCAATAAGAAAATCAACAACAGTGTTTGAAATGAAAAACTGAATGAACGCTTTGTATTTTCTTGTTCAGATTATCAGGGTTCGACCTTCTCTCCTCTTTCTCGATGCTTTTTCTTATCTTCGTCGCAGTTATTCAACGCTAATTCCGTGTTAATTTGACCTCCGGTCGGACGGAGATGGCCATGAGGCTCGTGAATTCTCCTGGGATTGAGAACACCCATAAAATCCATAAATAATTGATATTTGTTTTTCAGCAGAGGTTCCAGGCTCATTGCTCAATATTCGTGGCTGGAATATTGCCAGAATATTCGTTAAGAAATTACACATCGGTGAGCTCGCGTCCAACAGCTTTATACTTTCAGGAATTATATCGCCCTTGATTGCAGTTCTCTTTCTTCACGACTTTGCGTATCATTTTTTTTTTTTACGATAGCATCATCCTGGGATCTTATCTTATTAGGGCAATAAAATCGGATTTTACATTGACATCCATGTAGAGAAAATGTGACTCTTACCTGTTCCACAGCTTTTGGCAGCTTTGTGACAGAAATATTTTGACTATCATTATTTTCAAATGAAAGGAACTTAAGGAGTTTCGGTACAAAAGGCAAAATGTTAAGAAATTAATAAAATTTGGTGATAATGTTCTTCAACATCAAGTACGAAAGCACAAATTTTTTCGAAATTTTCTTCTACTTAGTTATCGAGTAATTATGCATTAAAGCAGATTTCTTATGCCCGAAGTGTATACCTATATATATGAAAAGGCTATGCTCATACACGTGAACTTTAGTCTTCAATTACTCGATAACTGTGTAGAAGAAAAATCTAAAAAAATTTGTATTGTCAAATTTGGCACTAAAGAATATGTTCACCAAATTTTATAAAATTCTTAACATTTTGAAATTTTTTGTGTTTTTAACATGGTTTAGCATGGCAACATTGTATCGCCTGTACCGAAACGCCTTAAGAGTCATCGAGCGATGGCATACGCAGCGCCAGGTGCCAAAAAAGCAAACTAAAATTCTATTTTACCGGATTTCGTCGCGAATTTTATGATTACGCGAATATAAAAAATATGAAAAAATTCGGTTTAATTATCCGGTTCCGGCTGTGCTCCCTTTTCGGAGATCAGTGATCTCTTATCAACACAATAAATTAACAAAAATACAAGGCGCTTTGCTCGCGCCATGACAGCTCTTTCGTCAGACACAATAATTGTTTTATTACAAATTGTACACACATTTGCCACAACTGAAGAGACCAGAGCCGGATTCACGCCACTTCCTTGCACATTACGAAATTTATTTATTGCGATTTCAATAAAAACTCACGGAAAAATCCGGTAAAATATACACGAGGCGTCTGACGTGTGTCAGCGACTATATTTTTACTATATATAGATATATTTTACTATGAGAGGCGCCACCGTCGATTTTGAGTTGGTCACGTGAACTCGATGAATTTATGGGAAACAATCACCAGCCATGGGAAAAACGTTTTTTTTTTCCTAGGATAAACACAGTGAAACCCAAGGAATATGTCATCGAGTATCAAAATCGTATTCACGATTCCACTCCACTTTTACTCCCCACTCTGATGTTCAGTGAATCTGTTACTGAATTTTTTTTTTTCTCATTAAGGAGTTTCGGTACATGCGATACAATGTTGCCATGCTAAACCATGTTGAAACCACAAAAAATTGTCAAAAAGTTAAGAATTTTATAAAATTTGGTCAACATATTATTTAGTGCTAAATTTGACGATACAAATTTTTTCAGATTTTTCTTCCACGCAGTTATCGAGTAACTGAAGACTAAAGTTCACGTGTATAAGCATAGCGTTTCCATATATAGGTATACACTCCGGGCATAAGAAATCTGCTTTAATGCCTAACTCGATAACTAAGTAGATGAAAATTTTGAAAAAAATTGTGTTTTCGTATTTGATGTTGAACAACATTATCACCAAATTTCATTAATTTCTTAACATTTTGCCTTTTGTACCAAAACTCCTTAAACAATATTTTTATCTTCCTGAAATGCCAGGGCTCTATTCACGATGAGAGTCAGTTTGAAAAGGTACATCATTATAGGAACGATGAGTGAATTATTGATCGAAGTATGAAGCTTCAGGTCTATTAAAAAGTGATGTCAATTTTATGATTCTCGTTAATATGATAGACTAAATCTACAGGGCTAGACAAATCTACACTATTAATATGGTGGGATGGTTTGCTTCGGTCGGGATATCACGGTGTAATGAATTCTACACCCTTTACATTGATACACAAGCCAAATGTGGATGAGCCAAAAGGCCTAATTCGTTACTCCTCAGGATAATAGACACGAAATTACTGTTTTCGAGAGGTTCCATCAAATTTTCATATTGTTTTGTACGGAATGATAGTGGCAATCTGAAATAAATGATTCCACGGTATATTCCAGCTGTTGGTTACCAGGCCCTTAATCACAGATAGCACTAAAACGTAATAATATCAATTAAAACGCCAATTTATTCGTCATGTCGAGTCTTCGAGTATGGTTGCTGTTTCGGTTAGTAAAAAAAGATTCTTGAGGCGAGTATCAACGAGGTAAAAGTATCGCAGTGTTGTGCGGAAACATTGAACAGCAGGATGTTCACGGTGACTCCAAAAAGTGCTTTGCGGTATACGAAATTATCAGTTTTTCTAGTTTTCACTTGGCCATTATCGCGCGAAGCTAGTAAAACGAAGAAGAGAGTGCACGAATTTTTTTTCTGGCTATTTGCCGCTTTGCCAGTTGTCATGACGTCCATTATGTTCAACGCCATGCGCTATCAACTGGAAGATCATCTCTCATTCACCAAAACATTTTGCATTGCTGTTGCATGCGCTCAAGTATTCATCAAAATGCTCATTTGCAAAGTGCAACACTCACGCTTGGAGGTTAGTATTCACTAACCATGGTTATTATGAAAAAAGATCTATTTCAATCTACTAGGATCATTTATTCGATTTTTTGAAATTTAAATCAAAAAACATTTCTATTTGCCTCAACTAAAAAGCTGTATTTGAATCAAATAAATAATTCTGTTCGAGTACATTTATTTGGGTACCCACGTCAAAGCTTATCGCTCCGACCACTACGTGGCGCAGAACGTCGAAACATTTCTTATATACGAATTGCGCTCTGGATGTGCATAAATAGCGGAAACCCAAGTTATACTTACTCAAAACGGACCATGTCTCAAAACAAACAGACGGTCGTGAATTTTTATGTCCACCCAGGTTTCCAGACCCATAGAAATATTAAGTAATAATAATAATATTAAATATGGTGTTGATAATATTATAAAGATTTTTTTCAGCTCAACAACATGCTTGTTGAATTTGTGAAAACTTTTTGAAATTGAAAATCGCAAAAATAGATTTTCCATTAATCTTAAATATAAAAATATTCGAATGAAAGAAAATTATTTCTTAAAGTTGAATAGAGCTCTATTAGGCTGTGGGACAAAGAAAAAAATTTATTTGATTTTAAATAGATCCTAGTTGAACCAAGTAGATGTTATTTCTGGGTGATTCCATTTTATATTTATCCAGAGAATCTGGATTGTAATTCCACATTCATCTTAACTTTATTCGATCAATTTAGCTTTTGATTCCATGAGAATAACCGCGACGAAATGAAAATGCTAACCGTTTGTTTGAGTTTTGTTGTTTCATCGCAGATGCTGCACCGTACTCTCGACGATTTTCTAGCGAAAGCGACTCCACGAGAGATTCAAAAGCTTCAGGACTACGCTAGCCACTGCAGCTTGTTTCACGTTGCCATTAATTTATGCGCTCTTTTCGGTAACATCGCCATGATTTGTGGACCACTGATTCTTCCTCAGCCGCTTCCTGTCATCGTTAAATATCCTTTTGCCGTCGATTACTCACCGGTCCTAGAATTGGCTTACATACATCAAGCTATCGTGGGATTCCAGTGCGCCTCGATCGGCTCAGTCGATTGTCAAACATCGCTTCTCATCTGGTTCGCTGGAGCACGTCTCGAATTACTTGCAGAAGAATTTGAAAACGTCTCGAATGTTCGTGAGTTCGACGAATGCATTAAAAAACACCAAATTTTACTCGGGTAAACGCCGAATTTTACTTTCTGACATTTCTCCTTGAAGCTTCTCGATAAGCCATGAACACTCGAAAGAAAATAATTCAAAACTTTCTCGAACTCAGATTCGCGGAAGAATCGATTCGTGCTGCTCGTTCGATAGTTCTAACTACTATTTTCTCAACGATTCTCTCAGTCATCACTGGTGCCGTGCAGTTGGTAACCGTAAGTACATTTAATTTCTTCATGAATAATGAATTAATGACATAAAACGATTGCGTCTTGGTTTTTGAGAAAAAAAAAATATTTATCGGGAAAATTGTATATTTGTTCTCATCAGCCGCAGCCATTGATCGTGAAATCACAATTCTTCATGATTGCTGGAGGATTTATGGCAGAGCTTTTCATTAGCGCGTGGCCTGCTGAAAATTTGATAAACATGGTCAGTTTTACGGCTGAACATTGGAATAGGACGGATCGAAACAAAATCTCAAAATTTTTCGTTTTTCAGTGTGATGCGATCGGACAAGGTGCATATAACTGTCATTGGACCGATCATTCTCAGAAACAGCGACACAAGATTTTATTCGTCATGCTGAGGTCTCAAATGCACAACTCAATCTCGATACCGGGTTTAGTTCCGAAACTTTCTCTAAGTTATTACGCCTCGGTACGTGAAAGTTTTCATATAGTCATTGCTCAATGACGAGTTCTTAGCCCATCAGTATTAGAAATTTTCCTAATCAATAACTAACCGTCAGCATTGATTATAACGTTAATAATTGAATAATCATTAGTATAGGTCTTCAGACATTAAACTCATTGACGTCTCTAATTACTAACAATAAGTAGGTATTGACCTAGTAGCTGTTGCACCACATATACCTTATCTGTTGGTCGCGCGTTGATCGATTTCCATAGATATATAGTTTCAATCGTTTAATTCGATAAGTGAAAATTCATGACAGTTGCTAACTGGTTCAACTCGTTTCTTTATTCATTTCCTATCAAGGGGTTAATTCATTTCTCATCCATCCTGCATCCATCCATCCTTCCACCCGTCCATCCATCTATCCATCCATCCATCCCCCATCCATTCATCCATCCGACATCCATTAATTCATCCTCCCATTCATCTATCCGCCATCCATTCATCCATCTTTCGTCCATCCATTTATCCATCCATCCATCCATTCGTCCATCCTCCCATTCATCTATCCGCCATCCATTCATCCATCTTCCGTCCATCCATTTATCCATCCATCTTCCGTCCATCCATTTATCCATCCATCTTCCGTCCATCCATTTATCCATCCATCTATCCATTCATTCGTCCATCCTCCCATTCATCTATCCGCCATCCATTCATCCATCTTCCGTCCATATATCCATCCATCTATCTATACATTCATCCATCCATCCGCCATCCATCCATCCGCCATCCATCCATCCGCCATCCATCCATCCGCCATCCATCCATCCACCATCCATCCATCCGCCATCCATCCATCCACCATCCATCCATCCATCCATCCATCCATCCATCCATCCATCCATCCATCCATCCATCCATCCATCCATTCATTCATTCATTCATCCATCCATCCATCCTCCATCCATTCATTCATCCTAAGTCCACCCACCCATCCAACTATCCATTCATCCACCCATCCATCCATTCATCCATCCATCTATCCATCCATGTACCTACTCATCCATACATCCATCATTTCCGATTTATTTTCGGTTAATCGGGTCTTTGGAACATTTACAATTTTTGGAAACTGCCGACATAATCATAAATATATCTATAGAAATTGATAAATTCAGCGGTAAAAATTGATTGTTTTTCATTTTTTCAACTATTTTTCGAGCGTATCCTCATTTTCTGTTTCCAGTTTGTCTCCAGAACTTATTCGTTCTTTACTGCCTTGCGTGTAATCATCGACAAACTCAAGTTTTGAATCTCATCCCATCCACGTTGGTTTCTCTCCTGATGGGATAAACGCTTCCACACATTCGTACGTACCATTAAAAAAAAAAGTAACCATTCTCTCATCTATTGGAACAATTTTATACTCATGAATAACATTTTTTTATTTTTTTCCTAAGAAGCGAACTATTCGGGATGACTGACAAATTCGGAATTCATTGTCCGATATTTACGCGTACATCGAACAAAAGATGGTAATTGAGCGCGCACGCCCCGTTCAACGCTATATATTGTCCTCGTTGGAGTTCAGCGACACTTTTCACAACACTCCAACATACACGAGCGAAAGGGAAAACTTCAGAAGCTGTCACACTGATTAAACAGAAAAATCTCTGAAAAAGTGCTGTTGAAAAAAAAATATATATATATATGTATATATATATATATATTCTTCACGTGAAGACTGAATAGGAAGATTTTTCGAAAATCCTTCGTTTTGAAAATCTGTTGAAAAAATAATTCGATACCACCAAAAAAATTTGTTCAACGTTTCAACGTTTTTATTATTGTACACAAAATTATTCGCCGACATTTCCTCAACATTTTTTGACAGTTTTTCATGTTTCTACCCCGATATTTCCGAAATTCAAAAATATTCAAGAGAAGATACGAAAATTTCAAAATTTGTCAAAAATTTTTCAACATCCGATAAAACTGGTCCACGAAGCAGCGAACATTTTTCTCTCTTCCGATTTTCACTCGCGTACGGTAATAAGATAGAGAAACAAAAAAAAATATTTGAATCTCGAAAATCTAGCATAAGAGCATCTCGCAACACTTTCACAGATCCATGTCAAAAACAAGCAGAACGAGTGTCTCGTCAACAGTTGACAGTGAAAAAATGACTGTAAACCATGCCAGAACTTTTATTTTTTTCGTGATAAACTCTTACGTTACATATTTTTTTTAATTCCCGAGGATCGCAGTCATTTATTTCACCATCGGTAAATGTGAGTCTTGAATCTCAAATCTCTTCAACGAAAAAAAAAAAAAAAAAAAAAAAAAAAAAAAAAAAAAAAAAAACAGAAAAATTCTAAAAGAAATCATTTCCAAGAACAAATGAAATTTTTTTGAATAAAAAAATGGAGCACTCCAAAAAAAAAAGTGTCAAAAACTTATCAGAATTTTGCAATTCCGCAGACTTTATTAGATTCCAACAGAAAAGTTCTCTTTTCAATAAAAAAAAATTCAGTCTCCTATAACATCGACTCATTGACTCAATATTTAACGAAAAAAAAAAGCGTTTTTTAAGATAGGAATAATGACACGTGTCGTGATAAGCCTGAGGACTGTAAAAGCTGTGCAAATTCGAGTTTGGTATCGACGAGTGTATATAAAACATCGGCGCGACGAGCGCGCGGAGATCAATACTGAGCGTACAAGGAAACGAGCCAGTAGAAATGCCGCCTGCCGGTACATACACAGGAGAGAAGCGCAGCCAGAAACAGTTCGATAAGGGGGTGGTTGGAAGCTGCTCTATATAGAAGTGAGCAAGCGCGCACACTCGCACGATTCTCTGTAACATAATCCACCACCTTTTCACTAAAATCTCGAAGCAGTACTTTCCCACGGTTTATACGCGGAGGACACTCTCTTCGGGTGCCAAAAAAAGAAAAAAAAAAAAAACAACAAAATCCGCGACGCGTTTTTGCCATCTTTGAAAAAAAAAAAAAAAAAAAAAAAAAATCGCGTTCATCTCTCTGCTTGTTTGACCGTTTCATTGTAAAAGTGAGATCTCATGTTTCCAATTGGATTTAATCATTAGCCGGCCGGCGCGAATCCTCGAGGAGGTAAAGATTTTTCATCCCTTAAAATCCTCCAGCATTTTCTGCAGTAAAAAAATTATTTTTTTTATTTTGATTTTTTTATTCTTGGAAAACTAAGGAACAGAGAATCAAATTCTTCGTAACGTGAAACTGCGAAATCTCAGCTTTTGTTACCTCGGTTTCGTCGCTCCAGCAAATAAAAATCCAGGAGAAATAAATTCTACGATTTTCTTCATTGACTTTACATTTTCGACAAAATTCTCTCTAAAACCTTTAATTACTGAGATAATCATACGGTAAAATAAGCAATAAAAAAATTCTTATTAGTATTGCCATAAATTTCAGTTCACTGCAGAATAAAATGAAGAAAAAAAAAAAAGTAACATTTTTGTACCACGATGATAAAGCATTTCCACAGATTTTTATGATGCAACAACTGAATGTTTTTTTTTTTTTTTTTAATTTATTCATCAAATAATCGTACAAAAAAATAGGTAAAAAGAAGCAGGAATAGAAGAGCAAAGTTATAGAAATTAAAAAAAACGTATGAATCGTCGAAATAAATTTTTGACGTTAAGAGTTCAAATAAAATCTCAAATATTTGACAACGATTCGGTACTCACACCTAAATAACAATGAGAGAAATGTATCTCGATTTAATTAGCTCGAAAAGTAAACACGACCGATACAACTGATAGCTAATACGTCAATTATAACGAGAGTAGAACGAATAAAGAAAATGACACGTGTATTAATAATAGAGCGTGTAAGAAATTGAACGATTGGAGGTTCTTCTAATCTCGATGTTTGTTATCACCACATGCCTTGCCATATGAACGCCAGAACGAAGCATACTCGGAGCATGTGACAACGAACGCACGCCTCGTTTTATTCCCTGCTTTGATGCTTTTCTTTTTTCTTTTTTTTTTCTTTTTTTTTATTTCTTTCTTTGTCTTCGGTGTCCTTATTTTATTTTCCTACACGAGTAAACAGAGTGTGAGAGACTGGTCTCGCGATAAATACCTCCAGGTGTGATCCTAGTCGGTATTAACTGGCTATCTCCGGTTCAGAGCAGTATCAACCGCTCTTGGAGCCTTACCTTTCGAGCTGTATGTCCGGAGAGCATCGCGTGAGATCGAAAAGATATTTTTTTTTTTTTTTTTTTTTTTTATTCGTTTCTCCCATGGTTTCTTCGATGGCATGTGAGATTAATGCCTTGATCCGGTCTCCTTCGTAACAAAAGTCTCGCAGGCGAGGCTCAGTGGAAATGGAACATGCTCGACGTTACTCTTCGACTCAGGATATGGACAAATCGACGGTGTGGCTGTGATCATGTGATTCGATGAGAATATAACAGCTTTGATCGAGACTCGGATCAAGGCAGGTTGAGAAAAAAGAAAAAAAATGTTTGTTGAACAAAATCCGTTTGGGATTCAACGATATTTTTTTGGGTAATGCAAAAAAAATTAATGGTCGAATCCACCAAATTTTTTCGTTCATCTTAAGGAGGATGGCTACATACGAAAATATGATAAGAATTCAATAAAATTTAGTGACAACATTCTTTAGCATCGAATGCAATGACACAAATTTTTTCAAATTTTTCTTTTACATAGTTGTCGAATAATTGGAGTTTACAATGTGCTAAAGATATACCTATATATATATATCAGAATCCTATGCTTACGGTTGTGAACTCTAGTGTTAAATTACTCGAAAACTATGGAGAAGAAAAATCTTAAAAATTTTTGTATATTCATATTTAATCCAAAAGAATATGCTCACCAAATTTCATTAAATTCTAATCATTTCGAATTTTCCTATGCTTTTAACGTGCCAACATTGTTGTGTGTAGCCAACCTCCTTAAAGAGTTTCGGTACAGGCGATACAATGTTGCCATGCTAAATCATGTTAAAAACACAAAAAATTTTCAAAAAGTTAAGAATTTTATAAAATTTGGTCAACATATTATTTAGTGACAAATTTGACGATACAAATTTTTTCAGATTTTTCTTCTACACAGTTATCGAGTAATTGAAGACTAAAGTTCACGTGTATAAGCATAGCCTTTCCATATATATAGGTATACACTTCGGGCATAAGAAATCTGCTTTAATGCATAATTACTCGATAACCAAGTAGAAGAAATTTTTGAACAAAATTTGTGTTTTCGTACTTGATGTTGAACAACATTATCACCAAATTTCATTAATTTCTTAACATTTTGCCTTTTGTACCGAAAGTCCTTAAAGGATTTTGTTGGATCAACAAACATTTTTTTTCTCAGTGCATTGTGTGTGCATAGTGAGCCACAAAGATTTGAATGGTGCGCCTTTCGAATGGGTTCTGATTCAGTTTCCATTGAAATGAAAAAGATCGAGAGATTTGATGAGTTTTTATTTGAAAAAAAAAAAAAAAAAAAAAAAAAAAAAAGTCGAATTTTATTAGAGCAATTGCTGCTCGGTGGCGATAAAAAGATTGCGGCTGGTTGGTGAGGAGCACCCCCATCAACCTTCGATCTGATAAGCTCTTGGACAACGATATTGCTTCAGGAAGCTAAGCTCGTTGTTAGTCAATGACGACGGTAAAACGACTCGACTGTTTTCGCTCAAATTTTTCATTCAGCAATAATTTTTATCTTGCCTGACCTCAGGATAGTGATATTACGAGTATTGTTTTACCAAAGCGCAGCTGAAAAGTTTCATATTGACGAGGGAAAAAAAAAAATGAGAAACAGAGATTCCGTTCAGATGAAATTAATCGTCGGTTTCTTGATTTTTTTAAATTGAAAGTCACTCGAAACTAGTCAACAACGAATTATCTATTCGCGTGTCCGCGCGGTTTAATTGATTCAATGAATCAATTTTTTTTTTTTTTTTTTAATTTTGTCAGATTCCTATCTAATTTCTAAACACCGTAATTCCGGTCGATCATCTTCGGCTGAGAACCCACCAGTTAAAAATTCATACGACGAAACTCATTTTTCACCTTTAAAAAAAAAAAAAATTTTTTTATTTTTTTAATTTTTATTATCAATGCCCTTTCCACGTCGCTGCTATTAATTGAGAGACGACACACTTGTTTCCGCGGACGCGGTAAATAACTCGCGACAACCTTTCGTTACGTGATCATGGCGTGCTCATGGACGCATTACATCACCTTAACGATCTTCTTTCCCATGTTCAGAAAATGCATTTAATTTTTGTAACAACGAAGTTAACGCTCGATAAAAAATGTTGGTTATCTCGTCGAGAGATTTGGAAAAGAAGAAAAAAAATGTTAATTCTGCATCGTTGATCGACACACGGCACGAGGAGGTAGGGATTAAGGGGCAAAAGGGTGCAGGCAAATCCGGACTCGATCTCTAAAAAATCCAATACAAACATCAACTGAGGGAACAAAAACAAGTCGTCTGCCTCGAGCTACTAATTCTTTTCGCAAACATTTGCCTCCTTACTTTTTTCCCGCCCAAAAATTTGTCAGATTTCTTGAGGGGGGCGGGGGGGGGGGGGGAGGGAATCGTTCGTAGCACGAGCTTAGTCATATGTCATTTGGGTAGTGAAACAACCAAACGTCAAGGACGACTCGGCAAATGTCGTACGACTACGCTTTTACTTCAATGTTTTTTTTTTTTTTTTTTTTTTTGTCATGTTGCAATTGAAGATTCTAACGAATTATAATTTGTACTTTATTTTATGAATGATGAAAAAACAGCCTCGGTACATTTGGACTTGACAAAATTCAAATTCGAATTGACATAATTCATTTTAAGATATCAGAAAACATTGTGGGTCACCGAGACCCATGGAGTAGTTCGAACTTAATTTTTTACAAACGTCCAGTCGTTCATGAATTCTGAAAACGTTTTTCGGTAGATTTTTAGACGAATTATTTGGTTCGTAAAGTAAAATGGAATGGAATTTTTTTTAGAATTTTAGAAATCATGGAGCTTCGATGAAGAACGACGATTTATTACTATCAAGTTTGACTCTTTTCAGCTGGAAGACAGAGTGGATGGTGAAATGTCTGAAGAATGAAGACCAGGTCTTCTAAAAAACCTCGAAATTCCAAGCCAATCGAATGAAAAGTTTTCGAAATATCTGATTTTCCAAACTTCGAGAAATTCGTCTAAAAAAACAATCACATGTTTTCCAACGAATCACTAAAGAGAAAACGAAACGAATCGGTTTTCCTGTCTCGCCAGAAAGAGAGAGAGACAGCAGAATTCCTCGTGAGCCAATGTCTCGGAAAATAGTGAAAACTTAACTGGTGTACACGATCACATAACGATTTCATGAATGTCATTAGCATTAGTAGAATCCAAGCATCATTTTCTACGATAAACAATTGGGCAGAAGGCAGAATTTTATTTTATTTTTTTTCCAAGACTCGTCGTTACTCTCTGTGACAACAGAACATTTCCCAAGCGCATTTACACAGCGACTACACATGTGAGAAAAAAGTGAGCTCAAACTCTCAAAAAAAAAGTTTTTGAAATCGTGAATAATTATGAGAAAAATTGGCTTTATATACAGCTCTAAGCACGCGATATAAAAGACTCCAAGCACTCGAGATTATTGTCAATTCTTTGAAATCAAATCATATCAATTCAAAAACAACGATAAAATTATCCAATTTTGTTTCTAACAAATCAGTTTAGTTGAACGAATAAAAGGATGATTCGCTGCCTAAAGATTTAAATTATTCTCTCTTAATACGTTTAATTTATGCTATTTATATTTTTTTTACTCTATCGAATTGAACACCAATTGGCAACGGTGGCAGTCCAGCATGAAAGAGATCTTCAATACTTTAATGGCTCGAATGAATAAAAATTGTCAGATTCGTTTAATTATGTAATGACTCTGATTGCAATTCGTATGCTAACGCAGTGATGAATATTCCCAAAAATATATATATATATATTTTTTAAAAGCCCCCAAAAAAATGCCCAAAAAAAATAAAAAATAAAATGTATATATATATATATATATTTTTTTTTTTTCTACAGTTTCAAGTATAAAGGCGTAAAAAATTTAATAACAGAAATAAGAGAACGAGAAGAAGATTTAATTGGAATTTCTAAGTATCCCTTTCCTCTTCCAATGAATCGTTAAAGAAATCGTTTGAAAAAGAAAGAAAAAAAAAAACACTTGGATTTACAAATTTAATGAAATAATACAACGAATTCTGAATTTCATTCTTCTTCTTTTTTTTTCGTGAACATTCAACTTTAATGACTCATCATTAATGAATAATCGATAACGATGAAGCATCGAGTCGATTAAGTCGATCGCCCATAAGTTTCCCTCAATCTGCCATCAATTTCTCACTCTCCTTTTGCTCTTCACTTATTTCACAATCGTGCATAGAACATTGCGACCTTATCAACTTCGTGCTCGTTCGCTCTCTCGCTACCCACCTCTCTCTCTCTCTCTCCCTCTCTCTCTCTCTCTCCTTCTCTATCTCTTTCTGTGATTAGGTACTCTCGCGTGTACATGCTCGGAACGTCTGGCCTGTGCCCCGACTCGAACTTCGCTCGAGTCTCTTGGCTAAAAAACATTTTACTCCACGCGAAGCTGTCAGTGGGCAAGCACCTCATATGAGATTCACTGGTTCCCTGAACCTGACGAAAAACAATATAAATAAACGTAAATATAGAGTCGAGAACTGTCATTTTTTTTTTTCATCCTTTTTCCTCCATTCAATTTTAATAAACATTTAAATAATTGTTTAAACAAATATATTTATTTCGAGATGCAACAATTCGTTGTATGCTGTCACGTCGATAAAGCACGAACGTCCACTCCAAATATTCATTTGTTCTATTCTTATTCTTCATTTATTCAAATTGCGAAGTGATTGAAAAGTGATTTTTTTTGCCAAATGGTTACTGTTCATCGATTTTATCGGTTTGAAAAAGCCGCTCACAGATTCGTTTCGCGTATGAAAAGTGCGACGAGAATTTATCAGCATCGTCGATCACTCGATTACGTTTTATTTTTTTCCTTTTTTTTTTTTTCGTTTTTAGTGTGAAGAGTGATAATAATTTTGATATTTTAGCGCAAGGTGAACAAACGGATAAACATGAATCATCCGAAGCACAAGTATGTTTTTTTTTTTTTTTTGGCTTCTCATTTTATTTATAGTTTCAGTTAATTTTTATTGTTGTTCAATTTATTTCCGTTTTTTCGATCGAAAACCGTATTCACAGGTTATGGATGAAAGTTCGAACGAATAAAAATCTTTGCAGCTTTTGATAGATTCCGAAAAAATAAAAAATAAAACAATTGTCCAGCCAAATCGTCTTTATTCCAATTTTGTGATTCAACGGACTCTCTCATTTGAAATCAACGAATTCTTCAATTGATCAAAAGCTCGAAATTCAACTTTGAATTAAATTGATTCTTTCAACGACTAAGCTGCTTCAATTTAAAGCAGTAATTCAACGATGAATATCCAACTGAACAAATGGACTAATGTGATAATTTCTCGATGACAGTACTCAAAGAATCGTACGGATAAAATGATGAAAAAATTTGAGAAATTAAAGGAAAAACATATAAAATATTTGAGATTATTGTTGAGCTTGAATAACATTTCAGCGAATAAAAATTAAAATTTATCTCTCGTCCTTTCGTTTTGTTGTTCTTTGCTCTTTCTCTTTATCTTTTTTTTTTTTCGACTCGTTCATAAATCGTTCGTAATCGTTAGTAAATAAAAAAAAAATGCAACTAAATTAAATTTGTCCAACGAGTATTTAACGAATAAATTTTCGAAAACAGACTCGTTGAATTTATTGCTGCTCCGTTGCATGTCAGTGTGTTTCAAGGCAAAAATGCCGGTAGAGTTAGTACTATGCGATTCGCTAAAATAACGTATCGCATTAGAATTTTTTTTCATATCCAAAAAGTTAGAAAAAAAATGAAAAAAAAAAAAAAAAGAAAAACGATAGTAATGATGATTAGTAATCGACAAGGTTTTACGGTGAATTTTAGCGCGTAATTTATTCAACGATTCATTAAATGCAACGACGAGAAAAACCATTCTCAAGAATACTCGACTCGTTTCCAGCACATAATTTTTATTGAATATTTATGATGTTTGTGGACTTGACACGCGGATCTATGAATAATACGCCGACACTTTTCCAGCGTAGAGCCAAACGTACCATCTTAATTTCCCAGCGAATTTTCTCGCGAGTGTTAAAATATATCGAAACAAGAAATGACCCTTTTTCTAAAATTTAGAAATTTTTTTCAACCCACTCCATCTTGGTGGTAATTGAACACGAACAGTCGAATGTATGATAAAATTCGATGATGAGTTTTGTCAAAAAATATTACATGACTGACTTACACAAGTGTCTCCACATGTGCATCCAAAAATAGGCTGACAGATTGTCTATTTTCCCACAAAAATGGACATTTTATGTTGAAATAACACTTTTAATACGTGGGCGTTACAAATGATGATATGCGAATGATTACGAGTGTGAGAATCCAAGTGTAATTGGATTAGCTCAACTTTTTCAAATTCGATCATTCGTCGGCTGACAACGCAGAGGTTTTAATAACTAGAATTTTTTTTTTTTTCAATTTGTTACTAACAGTTTTGTCTCAAGGTTATCGCAGTCAGAGTATCAGATAAATCACGAATTTTCAATAAGGATGTGATGAGAAATGAAATAGATATTCTTGGCTTATGTAAAAAGACAAAAAAAAAAACAAAAACATGATAAAAAATGATGGAAACATAAAAAAAATGTAACGAAAGTTGTGCTTCTCCGGTGGAAAGTAAAAATATGAGAAAATATGGAGAAAAAAATGGGAAATATGGCATTTTGTGCATCTCACTGTCAGCGCGTTTCGCAATGAACCCACGCAATTTCGTCGGGGTTCAGTATAATTTACACAAAGCATTCTATTTCATTGCTCGTTTGTGGACGTGGCAAACTGATAGCAAGATACTAACGAATTTATCTGCTCACTTGAAATCCCACGCATGAATTTCTGACCAGACGTGAGAGCATGTCTGTGGTTAGTTTTTTTTAGCGAATAATTTTCCAAAACTTTGGAAAATTCAACGTCAAGAGCCACAAGTTGATTTTCGGAAAATCCGATTCTGGTCTCTGTGCTGTTGAACTGTCCTTTCAGGACATTCGAAAGCAAACGTTGTTATGAAAGTAAACCACTGTTCCAGCTACTAACCTCGGCTGGACACTTTCAAATAAAGATTTTTCAATAACTAACTTAAATTTTGACTCTTTTATAAACCTACCGCAGAATATCATGCTACCGACCACTTTCCAGAATAAATCAACCAACCATCCCCGAGACTCAAACGACTAAGCAAATGTTTAACCAGTTGCCAACCACGACTCATCAAATGTTTAACAACTTACTAACCACGACTGGCCGAATGCTTACCTATTTACCAACCAGGACTAACCAAATGTTGAACAATTCACCAGCCACGACTAACCAAAATTTAACCATTTACCAATCATGACTAGTCAAAGGGTTAACCATTCACCCCCACAACTAACCAAATGTTTACCGATTCACCAACCACGACTAACCAAATGTTTAACGATTTACCAACCACGATTTACCAAGTGTTCAACGATTTACCAACTACGACTTACCAAATGGTTAACGATTTACCAACCACGACTAACAAAATGTTAAAAAATTACCAACCACGACTAACCAAATGGTTAACGATTTACCAACCACGACTAACTAAATGTTCAACGATATCTAACAATGACTAACCAAGTGTTTAACGACTTACCAACAACGACTAACTAAATGTTTAACGATCTACCAACCATGACTAACCGAACGTTGAACGATTACCAACCATGACTAACCAAACGTTTAACGATTACCAACCATGACTAACCAAACGTTTAACAATTACCAACCATGACTAACAAAATGTTTAACGGTTTATCAACCACGACTAACCAAATGTTCAACGATTTACCAACCGACTCTAACCAAATGTTCAACGCCTTACCAACCACGACTAACCAAAGAAACCAAACTTTTTCCAAATGAGAAATTCCACCTTTCACCAGATTTGAATGCCAAAAGTTCAGTTTTGTGCTAACCTCGAAACACCTCTACTAACCTTCATTCGAAATACAAAAATAGACCTTACCTCAGAAATTTTGGATCACCAACCAAACATTTTATCATCAACCGAGCTCGAACCCAATGAATACGATTTCACCTGTCAACGCTTCATCCTGCTACTAACCTTCGTTCAAAATTAAAAAAAAAAAAAATTCCATATTTTCAAATTCATGTTCGATACTGAAGGTGCTCACCAAATACCTAAGCCTCCTTCACTCATTCCAGGCAATAACGTGATTCCACATCGTTCATATACTACTAACCTTCGTGGATAGTAAGAAAAATCCATTTTTTTTCTATCGGATAAATAATAAAATCGGATCTATAGCATTGTTATGTCATGACCTTGATGATCGACGTTATAGAGTTAAAAATCTGCTCACAATGTTGTAGTCTGTGAGAAATCGTTTCACGTGTCGATAAGATTGTATCGAGCCAAAGCATATACTTACACCGGCGCAGATAAGTCGTTTCGCGTTAGGTTAGCTATAGCTTCGAGCCTCGCCATGAACTCATTGCGACTTGTTGTATGTTTAGATTGTTAAGCTTCTTCCATACATGTGTATGATTAACCGCGTGAAACGTGCATGTGTGCTCAAGATGAGGTGCATCGCCAACACGCTCAACAGAATATAGCAACAAATAACCCAAGTCTTTGTATAAATATATGGATAAACTCTCGTCATACGGAGAACGTCTGATAAACGGTCTCTGTCAATACCTCATTTCCTGACCGTCCATCGGTCACGAACTTGACAGCACTCAGAATTTCCTTCCCGGAGATTACTAACCCTGAAATACTAACCCCTGGTGACACATTTTTTTTTTGAGTAGAATCTACTTGAAAATTATCGAGCATTGCTTTTTTTGGGTCTCGGATTTCATAAATGTGCTGAAATTCTCGACGATCGTCAGTTGAGTGCTTGGGCATCGAAAATTATTTTAGATTTTTTTTCAAAGAGCACGCGTGACGGAAAAATGTGAAAAATTGTTTGCAGTCGACTGAGTTGGTGGAGAAATTGCATTTTCAATTTTTTTAGTAGGTTCATAGAAAATGTACGCTTTCGAGCTTACGAGCTTTGAATATCTGCATTTTCTTTCACCGGATGACGACTTTCTGGTATTTTTTTCACTGTTCAAGCCACGTGAGCCAGGCTTTACCTGTTTATATTTTTACTTTTTTACTTTCGTTGAAATCTCGTTGAGATCTGAAGTCGACAGGGCGTTATAGAATATTCTGGGTTGACTCAACCGGTTCAGAATCTTTATGGTGAGACGTAAAAATTATGTATCGTATTTCAGGATCTGTATTTAAGCCTCGGCTTAATCGACAGTTTTAAATGCTCCGATCGGCAACCGGTTTGTTCGGTACGCCGAGCACAAAATATTCTTCGTGATACAGCTTCGTTGCTGAGCATTTTTCTTTTCATCAGTTTCATTATTTTACAGTTCAAATGCTTCTTGCATTATCGAGGAACGATTATTTCTGTTCGAAATGAAAAAAAAAATCCAAAATTGGATTCGATCTTCTTTCGGGTTACCGGAAATTCCATGAATTTCTCAAAAGAGTTCGTTTTTTTGAGGATTCTGAAATGGTGAACACAAAAAATAAATAAATGATTGATAGAAACAAAAATTCAAGAAAGCCCGGGAAAACGTTGATTTTGTGCTAAGCGTTTGTGTTAAGGCATTAACTTTTGAATATCCTTAAACGAGTATTTCGAAGTCTGAGCTGTGGAATAATATTCGAACGGAGTCGTTGCACTCTCGTCATCATTGTCGGTCATTTTTTTAAGTTGATAAGTGTATTTCTGAGCAACGGGACGTCTCTCTTCACGCTAAACTTTCTTTGCATATGAACTAAATTGATAGAGGCGCTTATGACTATGACGACGCCACGTTATTGTGTTACTCGCTAGGGGCTCGTCAGCCTCCTCTAGACGTTGATTGCGTTGCTTATCGGAAGTGATGAACAAAAGATTCTAAAATACCTATCCGTCCGATAAAAGCTTCTCTACACATGTATGCAGTCGTACGGTATTGTTATCTAGTTCAAATTGAAAAATGATATCTTCACAACTCAAGGGCAATTATCAATTTGGCCCTTATTGGTTCCACCGCGTCCGCTCTCAAACTTATTCAGCGCGTGAGTGCGCGTGGAGCTATTTATACGGATGGTTAGTAATGAATAGCTTCCTGGTTATCGAATTTTTAAAAATACTTGCAATGTGAGTCGTGTTGGTTCATCTATTTCTGACTACTTACCATCATTTTGTGGTCATTGCTGCGAACTGGTGACAGGTTGCCGACTAACCTTGAACTAACCTTGAGCCTAACCCTGGACTGACCCTGGAGTAACCTCGCGCCTAGCCCTGGACTAACCTTGAACCTAACCATGGTCTTACCTTGAGTCTAACCTTGAGTTTAACCCTGAGCTAAATCTGAGACCAACCCTGGAACAACCTCGAGTTTAACCTTGAGTTTAACCCTGAAAGACACCTGAGTCTAACCCTGAACTACCCTCCAGTCTAACCCTGAACTCATCTTAAGTATCTGACCCTGAGTATAACCCTGAACTTATCTCAAATTTCTAGCCCTGATATAACCTTGAGTCTAACCCTGAGTCTAACTCTAAACCAACCTCGATTCTAACCCTAAACTAACCCTGGGTCTAACCCTGAACTAACCCTGAGTCTAATCCTCGAACTCATCTTAGAAGTCTTTAGTCCTGAACTCATCTTAAGTATCTAGCCCTGAAATAACCTTGAGTCTAACCCTGAGTCCAACTTTGAACCAACCTCGAGTCTAACCATGAACTAATCTTGAGTCTACTCCTGAACCAACCCTGGGTCTAACCCTGAGTCTAATCCTGAACTCATCTTAAGTCTCTAGCTCTGAACTAACCTTGAGTCTAACCCTTATTCCAAGTTTAACCACCACTAACCAGAGCTAAATTCTAATCTTAAGGTTAATCGAAGGTTAATCTAAGGTTGATCGAAGGTTAACCGAAGGTTGAGAATGGCTGAGTCTTTGACGGCCAATGTTCGAAGGCTGGTGAAAAATTTGGCCAAAAACAGGGTTAGTAGACCAATTCAACTGAAGCGGGTTCAATAATTGATCGACTACGTGAATTTCAGTCGATTTGACTCTTCCGGAACCTTTGCGTGCTGAAGGGAAACTCAGGGGTTCAACCCCTGGGTTTAACGGGTAGGAAAAAAGTACCATTATTTTGTAGCCCTTTGCGTTCATGAGTGATATTGAGCCTAGAAAATTGGGAAATTCGTTAATTCCAGGGCTAGAGAAATGCTGTGAGAATAGTTTCAAACTCGTGACCCAATTTCAGCGGTTTTACTAATGACTTTCCGGTGTCGGTCACCCTGTACATCAGTTTTGTCAACTCTGGCTTAATTTCTCCTCGGCAAGCGCTACGAAACGCGATATATAAACATAGGCAACGCGTGCGCACTCCCCCACAACGTCTCCCGTAACAATTTAGTTGCTAGTTCGCAGCCAAGAGAGTAGATTCTCAAGCACGTGTAATTGACAGCTGTCATTCACCCGCTATCAAGAGTCGCGATAAATTTCATTCATCAATCAGTTTTCATTTTAACTTCACTGCTCGATATTCCTACTTTATTGGCTATGGTCAGTGTCCTCGGACATGTGGATTGAAGATAAATTCTTCGCTACCCTAGCAGCGATACTTTTTAGTGACTATTTGTCGCGTTGATGTGAGTACGGTTTCTGGAGTATCTCATTTAATCGAACTTCAATTTCCTCCTGTTTTTCGACTGCGTTGACATCGAATTCATAGTCCGCTTGAACGGAAGTTGCGTTTTTTTAAAAACTCCTTCATTATCGTCCTGCGAGGTCGTTTTACGATTGATAAGATTTCATTTTGCACTGATATTTTTGTACTATCAAGGCAATAAAATTTCATTACATTTTCTTACGTCCTAGCCACTTTCTCGTTTTTCGAAATTTCTCCATTTTCCTCTCGACTTCGAGGAATTTTAATAATTTCCAATTACCTTTATAGCTGACTCGCTACCACCGTGGGCCAGCGTCTGCTTCATTTATTCAAAATTTTTGTTTTTCAAATTTTTTCAGTTCCGTTTTGATAATTATCTATTAAAAAAAAAAATTGATTTTTGAAAATTTCATCAAAACAAAAATATCAAATAAAAAAATATTCCATAAAGTAAATTTTTAAAACAGTTTATTTGAAAAAAAATTGTTTTCAAAATGATTACTGCTGAAATTTTTGTATCAACGATATTAAAAGTGAATAACTTTCTTGCACCCTCGACTAGTTTTATGTGGTTGGCTCCATGATTGAACGAATGTGAATAGCAATTTGCATTACAATAGAGACTCCTCGGTTCTGTTATTAATTTATCCTGAATATTCATAGCTTTGTTTCTCCTGTTGTTTCCAGGCCGTGGATGCAGCCTGGGATAGGAGCTCCACCTCCAAGAGGTGGTGGAGGAAGGCAAGTGATCGGCGCGCCTTCCAGTACCGGCGATGAAGAAGCGCCGAAGGATCCAGGTGCTCGAATCACCCATCAATCTTACACCGAAAAAGATTACGAAGGTAAATTCAATCAGAATCTTATTAATACTCTCGATTGATAGAGAAAATAAAAATGTTCATTCGAGGCATCAATCGCTGAATACTTTGCTGTGTAAATCATTCGGTTCCGTCATGGCTCCACGGAGGGAAAATTATTTGAAAAATTGCAGTAAATATTCGCATTGAGTTCTTCTGCTAAAAATCATTCCAAAATTTTTTTTTCATTTGCTATATTCATGAAAATGGTATTTAAATAATTTTTTAACGTTAATAACGCTCGAAAATTAATTTCAAACAATTTTACAACTAAAATTACGATATTTTGCTAATTTTGATAAAATTTCGATAAGAAATTACTACGTTCGTAGTGAAAAAGCTCAGAGCAGCTTTGAGATCTTTAATAACATTTCTAGACGCTAAAAATCTCGTTTTTCGATAAAACAAAAATTCATTTGTATTTTTGAAAAAAAAACTTCGAAACTTTTTTGTCAAAATTTCGATTAAAGGTATTGCTCCATTTGGAAGAAGCCAAAATTTTCAAAAAAAAAATTACTCCAATCGTTGGGATAAAAGCATTTGAAAAACAACGTTAAAAATTCCCCAATTTTTTTTTCTTCAGCACCGAATCAGTGTTTCAAGCATTCCAAGATAATCGACCTAAAAAATATTTTCATAATGTCAAAAAATTATAATAAAAGAGCTCGATAGTCGAGCGAAGATTCTTTCCCAGTCACAACCATCGAACTTTTCCAGCGTTCTAATTTAGGTTTTCCCCTCACTAGCAAAAAAAAAAAAAAAAAAAACAAAAAAATGCTTCAACAGTTATGAAAATCGATAACCGATAACCGATGAATAACTCCGAATTGAAAGTTCACGAATTCGAATGATATTCTCGTCGAGATATTTTTAAAACTGTCCTCAATCAACGTTTAAAAGTGCAACCTTTCGAACGATGGAGTCCACTGCAAAAACAATTCCGCCCACACTCGTTCCGTTATGGGTCAATTTTGAAATTTATCAAATAAAATATTTTTCGACTTCTGCTTTCAACTGCTGAAAGCGATTGAATTTAAATTCATTGAAATTCAGTTCAAAATATTTTGTCCAAGTCGGGTTTCTTCGTTCGCTCTTTATTTTGTCACCGAAGCTCATCGAATGGCGCGGATTGCATGTCGATAGTATGAAAAGGCTTCGAAAATCGTTATCCCTTTGACCTAAACGATGCTCGCGCGACTCAAGTCACTACAATCTGCTGACCTCGGCCTGCTTACCGATACTGCGACTGCACGATGGTGATTGCAAAAAAGATTGAACGAATAAAAAAATTAAAGAAATTGGCCCTTGACCACGATCACAATCTCGTTATTCCACTGCCCCCCTCCCCCCCCCCCCGTTGCTTTAACGTAAAATAAAAGAGTTTGATTATTTACTGATTTTTGTAAACTCTCTCGAGATTAATGACGAAATAAAAATAACACTTTTTACAAAATCCAACGATTTTTTGGCTCCGAAATTTTTTTTTTCCCAACAAGAGCTTCCCAGACCTTTTTGAGGCTAATTTTTCTACTTTCCCTGATTCACTCAAGCATAATCATGACAAAAACCGAAATCGAAAAACTGCAGAATTCATCCTGGATATCTGCTCTTCACTGATAAAAAAAAAAAATTCGAAATGTAGTCAGCGAATGAAAAAAAAAATTTTTTTAATCTTTTTTGTTTCAGGTCACAGGGCACACACCGTTTACGTCGGAGTTCACCTTCCTGGGGAAAGAAGACATCGAAGGCATCACAAGCACCATCACTCGAGTCGTCCAACCTCTTACAATGGTAGCAAAGAAGAGCCTGACGATCGGCCGAGTAAGTTTGATGAAAAAAAAAAATAAGATATCAAAAGAAAATGAATGCTTGACAGATCTGATAAGCCTGAAATTTGCTGATAAATAGGACAGGCTGATTGTGTTTTATCAATAAAATAAAGAGCACGAAAATATTCGATGAAGCATCTAATGATGGTTTCGTGACTCACGTAGTAGTTGGATTGTCGGTGTATTGTGATAGAAAACCTCGAACGTGTATATCTGTATCGGAGGAGAGAGACACGTCGAGAAATTATCTAATCTATGAACAACGAGGAAATAACTTGTAATAAACTTCAAAGTCATAATTGACCTTACCGCTCCATTAAAATGCCGTCAATGACATCTGACAGATGCGACGAGAGTGCCCTTCAGGTATAGCTCGCGCTTATTATAAGCGTTCCTTACGAAATAATAGACACGTTTTCCCCTCTGCTATATAGGGTGTCCCATTATTATAATTCTTCAACGTCCGGTTGCCATAAAAA
This sequence comes from Campoplex capitator, assembly GCA_037576405.1. Taxonomy (NCBI): domain Eukaryota; kingdom Metazoa; phylum Arthropoda; class Insecta; order Hymenoptera; family Ichneumonidae; genus Campoplex; species Campoplex capitator. Next base: position 4,136,690 of record JARBWI010000023.1, read on the forward strand.
TTTACTTGTCGTTTTATATTATTGCTCCTTGACTCCGAGCTCCAGTTTCGAATCATTCGAACGAGATCGGTTATTCAAAAATTTGGCTTTTTAACCGATTTTTTAAATTTCTCCTTTTTTTAAAGCTTTTTTTATGGAAAAATATTTATTTAAGAAAATAAAAAATTGACGGAATTGTTTTATAATCTGGAAAGAAAGAGTAGAAAAATTTGAGTGAACGGTGTCCATTGGCGTTTCTTCAAAAATGATCCAGAACAAAAAAACCGAAGAGATTATCAAATAAGATACCATAATCTAGGATCTGTCATAGCCGATTTAGAAAATATTGGTTTATGACGAAATGGCGAAGCAATGAAAAGTTCAAATCGAAATAAAAGATTTTTTGAAGCAATGAAAAATTAATTTTCCATTGCTACTAAAAATTTGTTATTCCGTTTTAGATTGTACAGTTTTAGGTTGAACATCGAATGAGAATGGCAGCAATGAAAATAGAACGAAAGGAATGAACCTTTATTGGAATTATTCGTTCGCATTGTACGAGGGTAATTCACAGCAGAAAAATACTGTGAAAAAAGAAACAATGTATGAATGACAATGGCTTACTCACAATGGCTAGTGGAGTAATGAAATTGTATCGCTACAACCAGCTGCTGTCGACAGAGGAATTAAAAGTGGATTGTACACACGCAAAGAATAATAAAATGAAATGCTCGAGACTCACGTGACGTGACTTCAGCTGTATCATGCTCCTCTGTCCAGAGATGGCAGCGATCCAATAATGGCAAAAAATGTACATCGGTACAATCCACAGAATTATTAATCCTCGAACGCTCTGTTCGTAGCTGAGAAGCTCCATGAAACGAGAAAATATTTTTTTCATATTAAAATTTCTTCTGTCTTCGCTTTTCATTTCCTGAAATATCGGAAAATCCATCATTTTCTATCAGCTCAGTGATAGAACGAAGCATTTCACAGTGAATACTGGAACCAACTCATAAAATCATTTTTAATACATAAATCAATTTTTTTTAATTCTATTAATAATTATCAATCAAAAATTAATTTCAAATAAGAATTTAAAAAAAAATAAAAAATGGTAAAATATTTTTAAAAGAGTTTTAAAATAAAAAATAATTAAAAAAATGGTAAAAAATAAAATTTATAAATAGAAAGACTTCGACTGTTCAGAAGTTTGGAAAAAAAAAACATAATATTTTGGGAACGATCATCGAGAGAGATGAAATTAATTGACTTCGTGACACAGAATCGCGTACGAAAAATGTTTAAGCAGAAAAGAGCTTTCAAAATTTTCATGAAACTTTGAAATCGAGAATCTACGGCTTACCGTAAGTTCAGCAAGATTAAACGTTTAATGCGACACTGATAACCGTTTTTTTTTTTTCACAAACAACTATAATCCCTATGAATTGCAGGAATATTAAAACGAGCTGACAATAAAGATTATTTATGATTAAAAAAAAAAAAAATTTCTACATTTTATCAGTTGTAACGATTCGTGAAAGAGTGTCAGCGACTCATTGTCGTTTGATTTCGTTCAGGCGTTTTTTTCCTCCATACAACAGAAAGCTTTGCCATTGCCTCCTAGGAAAAAAAAAAACATCAAAAAAAAAAAAAAAATTATTCTAAAATTCTCTAAATTCCTCTAAATTAATATTTTTTGTTTGTTTTTTTTTTTTCCATTATTTACTGTGCTGGTCGAAGAGTAAGGAGAAAAAATTGACACGGAATCGTCTCGTATCAGAGCCAAAATATTTCATCAATTTTCATGGCTCTAAATGCTGAAATAAAAAGCTTGAAAAAAAAAAAAATTTCAAAACCCTTTTTTTGCTGCTATGAAATTTTCGAAGAGAGGTAGAAATGATTGAATTTTCAGGACAATTGGTGCTTGCACGGAGGGGTCGCCTCGCTAGCATCTGCGATCCCGATGGCGAAACTATATGTAAGCGAGATCGTAATCGATGTTTTAATCAAAGCTGTTTCATTGATTATCAAGGATTGTGTATACAATCGAAAAAGAAAAAAAAAAAGAAAAAAAAAACCCTCTCATGAAGCACTTTGTTTGGCTGATTAAACAGACACACGATAATGCACGGTTAAATACACTTTGACGCATTTTTAAATACACAGAATATCACACCAAACTGGAAGTGTAACGATGAAGCAAAAAAAAATGAAAATCGACACCTTTCAAATCAAAGAAACACGAAGGTTTCATCCAGAATGAAAAAAAAATTAATAAAATTACTATTATTTTTCGAAGTATTTTTCATTTTTTCAAATTCTTTTTTTACTAGCTTCATTCGATGTTATCGAACCCTTCGATTCCTAGAATCCTTCAATTTTTTTTTTTTGAAAATCCCAAAAACTCGTATTTTCTGTATTCATATTTTTCACACTGTTTCTTCCTCCAGTACGTGATTAAAGAAACAAAATTTTGTAAAAACTAATCATAACGACAGAATTGATCATGAAAAACCTGATTTTTTATAAAAACTCGTTTTTTAATTATTGCAGAAAAAAAAATCTTTCAAAAGATTTTTATTCTGAAAAAAAATTTGCTGGAAAAAAATACTTGATTTTGTTGCTTCTCGAAAAACTTTGATGACTCGAAAACTTCATTGAGACCATGGCATGCTCATTGTTCAATGTTCGTTTTTACCCCATATTTATCCTCCCAATAACCCCATGGCGAAAAATTTTTTTTTGCCTATGCACCGATCATGGCTGACAGCATCGCGTTTTCAGCTGACTTTCTCATACAATTTTCTGTATCATCGTGCGACTTATTTTTTCATCTTTATTCTCGATCCATTGAAAAATAGATCAAACTTTCATCGTTCGAAAATTTGGTTTTTAATGAAAAGAAAATTATACTTCGAGGAAGTAAAATGATTGGAAAAAGGTTGAGGAGCTGGAAGAACCAATCTTTCGATCGATCATTTGATCATTCCCCTTCATTCCCCATGCTCGTGGCGATTCCACAGCATCGAATCATTTTTAATATTCTCTCCACGTAGCTGTTATTAGCTTTATTCGCAAGCTGTCATTCCATCGTTGAAATAATCTTGTTTCAACAACATTTCTTTCAATCCAATCTGACTCTCGTTTCCTTCGACATTTTTTTATTATTTAAAAAAAAAAAAAAAAAAAAATATTTTTATTTTTATTTTTATTTTTATTTTTATTTTTATTTTTATTTTTATTTTTTTATTTTTTTTACAATTTTAGTCACGCCACCAGCCCAGAGAGTCCAATTTATTCTTGGCGAGGAGGTTGGCAACGATGCTCACGAGTCCCATCCACTTTTCTCTGAAATGGAGGAGCTCGTCAAGGAAGGTGATGAAATGGAATGGAAAGAAACAGCCAGGTAAATCATATTACTGGAATTTATTCCAGTCAGAGGATGCCAGCCTTGGATTGCAGAAGAAGCGAGAATAGTTTGATCATCGTCCGGACGCTTCACAGAAATAAAAAACTTCTTCTGTATTCCATCGCTGCGTATATTTCTCTCGAAGAATATTGAAATAAAAATTTTTTTCAATAATCGAATCACACTGGTTCTGACACTGGAGCTATGACCTTGATCGTTTAAAGGTGGATCAAGTTCGAGGAAGACGTTGAAGAAGGTGGCAACCGATGGAGCAAACCTCACGTCGCAACCCTGTCTCTTCACTCACTCTTCGAACTTCGTAGCTTAATACTCAATGGAACAGTGATGTTGGACATGGAAGCGAACAGTCTCGAACAGATAGCTGATCTCGTGCTGGACGCCATGATCAGCAAGGGCGTTTTACCTATCGAGGCCAGAGAAAAGGTTCGACGATTTTTAATTTTTAAATTCGTATCGTCACGCGCAGTTTCGAAGATCCATGAAACAGGGCTCTTCATCGCACTTTGTCAAACTGATTTTCATTTTTTTTTTTTTTTTTTCATGGTTTTTTGTACGAAAAGTTTTTTTTTTTTTTTTTTTTTTAAATGGTTTTTCGTACGAGAAACTCGGTATTTGGTGTAACGCTCGTATACAGGCTGTGAAAGTTGTTGCATTTTGGCCCACGTGGGTCTGTGTCAACCAGAATTTTAATTTTGTTGTGTTTTTTTTTTTTTTTTTTAAGTAATTTTTTAGTTTCGATGTCTTGACCTCCAGGACAATGTCCTCGTGTCCTTGGCCCTTGGTAAACGATGTTTTAGTTCGAGTTTAATTCGCTTAACGTTCTCTCGATCTATGCTGATTCCTGGGGAAATCGTTTCGGGGATTTTAATTGTTGTTGAGAAATCATTGTACTCTGGATACGTTCTGTTTGCTTGTTTGTTCGTTTGTATATATATATATATATATATATATTTTTTTTTTTTTTCCGAATCGCAATTCAACTTACCATTTTTCGTAGCTCATCGATTTCCTCCGATTCTCAATTATCATTCATATTTTTCAATCGTTTTTACTGGCTCGTTTTTACTGGCAATTTTGATAAAACGAAAATTCCTTTTCGTTTCAATGAACTCGATAGAAAAAATCGTTTCACGTATTCGTCTCACGAGCCTCATACAATAGATACATTTATCTTATTCGCCATTTGATTTGACTCAATTTATCTTAATCGTAAATTTTTAGCTTAAATATTACGTGGAGATGGTTAGGGAAGTATTTGAAAGAACAAAATTCATTTCCGTGCCGTAAGTACTAAGTAGCTCTTATCTCAAATATCACGCTGCTAAAAATGGTAGAGGTTGAAAAAATTCACTCCGCTTCAACAATTTTATAAACTCGGTTTTATAAAAAAAAAAATTTTTTTTTTTATTTTCTGGTATTCTGATATTTCGATTTTATTATTTTTGTGAACAATTATTCAACTTGTATTTCCAATTTACAGTAATTACGAAATGATTATTATTTACATTTATTTAAATAATGAATTTTCATTGTTATTACCAAAATCATTTTTTTTTCTATTTAGTTTTATGTAAAAAATCATTTTTCAATAAATATATTAAAATATAAATTACATACTCGAACTTGAAATAAAATTGTACATTAAATTTTCTTTATAAAAACTTTTCGACCGAATTTGCACGTTTTTTTTTTCTTCAGAATTTTAGATAAACAATTTTTATTAGATTTCATGCTCCTGGAAACATCGAAATTTAATCGCTTTTCCAAAATTATAGAATAGAAAAGCAAGTCGAACTGGCATGTTTGTTTTCGTTGTTCAGTGACAATCGACAAACTGAATTTCTACTCTTTTCAATCAACCTTATCAGTAGTCGTTTCACTTTGGTTGTGCAACTATAAAAAAAAAAAGCTTTTTAAATACTTGTTTAAATGAATATGTTAAATTTGGTCATGGCCCATTTCAAATTCGACGATTTCAAGATTTTTATTAATGAATATTCAATTTTAAATCCTGCTTAATCACTGTGATGTAAAATAAACAAATTCGAATATCTGTCATCCAAAAATATTCGAATGAATGCAACACAAAACACTTTTTTACTTATAAATATTTTTTTTTTTTTTTTTCAGCTCGCTTGAATAATTTTCAGCAATTTTTTTGACACGATCAAAAGTGTTCAATAGACTTCCCATTGGTCGAGAGATTTTTGGGGTTTCGAAAAAAAAAATGCGAGCCATAAAATCGTAGTTTCTGGCCACGAGCATTTAAAATAACACTTTAATAGTTCGTTTCATAAAAATGATTATTTTTTTTTTTTTTTTTGAATTTATCGTTACAATTGAATTTTAAAACTAGATGCGGGAAGCCCTCTTGGTCAGACATCGACATCAGCACGAAAGACGTAAGGATAACAACATGTCGAGGTTACCAATAATCAGATCTTTGGCAGACATCGGGAGGAACCATTCGTCATCGAAAAGTAAGAAAAATATTTTCAAGCACAGAATACAGAGAATATTTAATTTCAGGAAAAACAGGATGTATCGAACGCTGTTAGAAACGATATTATCCGCAGTATTATTTTGTAAATTATCGGGATAGGATTTCGACGGCACAAATAACATCCGCAACGAAGGAGTTGAACCGATTTGTATTTTTGTTTTTTTTTTTTTTTTTTTTTTTTTTTTTTTTTGGGATCACAGAAACCTGCACTCGTCGAAAAAACTCGAAAGGGCTTTTGTTTTTATTATTTCCGGGCAAACTGGCTCAATCGGTTTCGTATGAAATCATACTTTATTACTTCATGGTACATTCGTTTCGATACACAAGTAAAAAAAAGTATTTTTTTCTATTTTGTTTATTCACAAATTCAAAATGAGGAAAGATCCATTTTTTTTTTTTTGAAAGAAGCTACTTTTTCTGATTTTATTTTAAATATAATTTTTTTTCCTATTTGATCAAATTGTGATTCTTTGATATACGTTAATTGATGAAAAAAATGGTGCAATCGTTGAAGGATGTTGAAGCATTTTATTGTGGTGAGAAACGATAAATGATTCATCGAGATACCATAAAATAATAAATTTGATTTACAACGAAATCAGGTTTTGGCAGTTCTGTCTATTTTTTTATTACACGATTTTATTTCTACTTTTTACTTTTTTTTTTTATAATTTATTGAAGAATTTTTAAAGCTTTCGTTCGTTCGTTTTTTTATTTTTATTCGTAATCTTTCAGTCAACTATGATTTTATGATTTAATAAAACTTTTTTTTTCAGCTTTAATAATGATTTTTCTTTCGTTATTTTACTTTATAATTTGATTTTAATTGAAGTTTAGTTCGGTTAACACTGGAAACGATTAAAAACAACGCGTGTGCCTCGAACGTTTTGCAGATTGTGACTGTTCATGTGGTATGCAACGTTTGTTGACGTCAGATTTGCAGGAGCGTCCGATCAACGATACTGGCGAGGTTTATGCACCGGCTTCGGTTATTCGTAGCACAAGCTGCCCCGATCAAAAAACCGCTCTCATCTCCAAAGAAGCTAAAGATCTTAAAGGTCCATACCTACTCGTGCCAGGTACTCAAGAGCATTAAGCCAGTCTCGCTTCATTCAAACCCACTCGATTCACTTTGCTCGAGCTAATTAATGTTTTTTTTTTTTTTTTTTTTTTTTTTTTCGTGTCGCTAATAATGTCGTTGAATTTCATGTAAAAATGTCTGAGTTTCATAACATTTTATCATGATTTTAAATATCGTGAGCGTTGGGAGCCTCCGATAAAAAAAAAAAATACGATCATTGCTGTACTAACAAAAAGCTTTCATTGCTCTGTGTCCATCGAGATCTGGACGATCTCTCGAATTGAGCAGCCTCCGACGAGGTCAATACTTGGTTGGGTGACCGCTTGGCCATGAACCGACTCGCCCATCAACGATTAGGTGGAAGTCAGTTTTTTTTTGAATTTTGAGTTCCCGATGATGCTAATCGACTGAAATTCAGTCAAAACTTGACCACCTGTATCGACCGGGTTTTTGCCAGTTTCCCTCGGCCCTCGAGCTGTCGCGATACAGTCGTAGGTTAGGGTAAAAGTAACTAAAAAACGTTCCGAGAATAATGGAAGACAGAATTGTTAGTTAGACGTTAGTCGTACACGACGATAGCGAACAATTGGACTAAAATTCACTGTTGAAATCAGCATACCCCATGAATTAGGCTCACGATCAATAACCTGGAAGGTGGGAAGGCTCACGCTGTTGTTATACACGAATTCCAAAGTTACATGTTTCTTCTCGAGTTTTCTTTTTGTTCCAATTATATTCTTATTTCTTTCCTTTTGTTTTGATGATCGAGGAAACGTGCTCCTTGAATCCCAGTCTGTTGATCGTTTTTTATCCGGTTTCCTTCGATTCATTCGTCAATTTCATCGGAGTCGAAGGATCCTGGTTCTTTTATCGCTCATACTATTGGAACCGTGAGAGATAGAGCAAAAAATAATAGGAGCAATATCGTGGAGCATCAAATTTCCTACAAGAAAGTCTCCGACTGGACTCCTCCATCTTCAGCAGTTCAGATTGAGAGCCAATTGGAAAATATCTGATTCGTCGACTTTGAGAGATGTTTTCGATCCACTCTCAAGACTAAACTACTGGAAATGGGAAAATTCCGTCGAAACGTTTTTCGTAGCAAATTTGATGCTCTACGAGATTGATCCTATGACTTTTTGCTCTATCTCTGCTCGTTTTGACGATGTGCGCAATAAAAGAACGGATGTCTTCCAACTTCAATGACCAGTGGCTCATTGAGAGAAAACCCGATGAAAAATGATCACTGAACTTTTCTACTTGGATTTCGATCTGGATATTGAGAATCAGAATCTCATGCCATGGTTAACTTATGTACGTGGTTGGATAATTGTCGAATATTTTGGACTTGTCGTTGGGGTTGTTTGCTTCAATGAAACTAGTCTGAAACCAGATCGCTATCAGATTCAGCATTCAACTCTTGCTCTTAGCTGAATAGCAATTAATTTCCAATGTCATCGATACACTACTCATTTGACTATGAAAATATACAGTGGGTAATCAAACGATTGTAGCCACCTGCATTAATTAGCAAATTAGATCTTGGAGGAGGTGGAACGAGCAAGAAGCTAAATTGCATTCTTCCAAAAACATCACTTCAGTGATCAATAGTTTTAAGGATTTTTTCGTCTCACCCTTTTTCAGCATGATACTTCCATTTATTTCTACAATATAACAATTCACGTGTGTTTGTACTTTTTTGATGTTTTTTTTTTCTGATTAAGAACTCAAAAATTGAAGATTTTTTTAAATAGCTACATTTTTGTATTTTTCTCACAATGGCTCTTTCAATTTTATCACCCACTGTATATATTTCAATGTATGCACAAAAAATCTGCCAACTCTTTTCCTGAAAAAGGATCCAATCGAATTGTAGACTTTGTGCCTCATTGGATTCTCTTGTACATACTACGATACTTACGTCTTCGTTTCTTGTTTGTGCTTTATTAAAAAAAAAAAAAAAAAAAAACGAAAAATCGTATAGTGGAAGAGTCGAACTCTGCGCCTGTGATCGTCGGAGCTCCTCCTGGCAGTGGGGTCGTAGGACTCAATCCCGGTGGTGCTCGCTTTCTCGCTATTCCTGGTAACCCTGGTAAAGGATACGCTTGTGTTTGCTCTTAAATAATATCAGCTTTTGTGATTCCCAACGAATATACCAGAACGCAAATCAACCGAAGATCGAGGATCTTACTGCATGTTTAAAAATCAATTTTTCGTTATTATTATCGCGAAAAAAAGCACAAAAATGCACTCTCATTATTTATTTCGGAAGAAAATTGATTCGTGATCGTCCAAACAGTTTTTGCCTCAAAATTTCATAGCAAACCTCACTAACGAGGGCTCAGCTTTGATTCGTCTTGTATGCAAGACATTTTCGAAGAAACATTGTAGAATTGATTGAATAAAGTGGGTGTCAATTGATGTTGCAGTTTAAGAATTTGCATGTGTCGGTAGAAACTGCCATTCTTGAGACAATATTTGCACACGTTTTAGAAGCACGTGTGAATTCTTCATGGATGCGAATTGTACAAAGTAATGTTCGTTAGTAGTTCAAAGAAAGATGTTTGGTATTATTTGGTGGTTTAAGTTGTGGACGTAACGAATTATTTTCTCGTCATTCCCTGTTTCGAACTGTCTTCGTACAGTATTTTCTGTATTTCGAAACTTTTATTAGCTTTTTCTTTACTGCAACTAATGTCCGTAGTACTTGTATTAGTTTTCATTAATGAACAACTTCCGGAATCTACAATCGCCTGATTTCGGTCTTTTTTGTTGCTAACGACCTTTGTCGATTTTTGTTTGTTTGTTACGATATTCATGGGAAGAAAACGTTAATCCTGCTCAACGATTTTTAACGCAACTGAAGCGTGAGAAATCTATAAAATCATTTTATTGAACCCTCTGAACCCATTATCGTGCACGATGTCTTTGGAACAATCGAGATTTTTCAATGAGCGATTGTCGGTTGCAACAAAGAAAGCAGTAGGCAGTAAGCTAGACAATTTACAGGCCAGGAACCAGGAAACAATGGTATGGACCGAAGTCCCAGCAATGTATCCATCAACAGGACTCACAGTGCGTCAGGCTTGGAGAACGGTGACGGAAATCACAAGGTATTGCAATCGGTTGATTTTTTGAAAATTATTTAATATAGTTTTTCTAACTTCAATTAATTATTTTTTAATTTTTCGAATTAAACTAATTTAAAAAAACAATAAAAAACAATTTACAATTAAACGATTCGCTATAAGCAACTATTTCGTGCACTTTCTATCAGAGCAACGTCCAATTCATGAGAAAAATACCACCCGGTGCCGAGGCGAGCAATATTCTCGTTGGTGAAGTTGACTTTCTGGACAAACCTCTATCAGCCTTCATTCGACTGAGCCAAGCCGGGATGATGGGGGATCTTACCGAAGTTCCAGTACCAACGAGGTTTATCTTCATTCTACTTGGACCAACGGTAAGTTGGAATTCATCATGTTAAGCCCGAAAAAAACAAGTCCCGAGTCCAAATGTTACTTCGTACAGTTTCTGATGAATCTGATCTCCATCGAAATTTAAAATTTCATCGTTCAGCACGATTACCACAAGTATTCATATCCAATATTTCTCTATTCACTGGTTAAAGGGTGGAATCTCAGGCTTCCATGAGATTGGTCGTGCAATGGCAACCTTAATGTCCGACGAAGTCTTCCATGACGTTGCGTACAAAGCCAAGAATCGGAATCACCTTCTGGCTGGTGTAGATGAATTTCTCGATGCTGTAACCGTCTTACCACCAGGCGAGTGGGATCCAACCATTCGAATAGAGCCACCAGCAGCTATCCCGTCACAGGTTTGCTCACAATTACATTAGTATTGGGCCTTGATACTCGAAGAAAGTCGTTACTAGGGTTGACTAGCCTCGAGTCAACCCTGGGTTAGTCAAGGTAATCTCTCACATGCATTCAAGGTAACCTTGAACTGAGCCAAGACTTACCCAGGCTTGATGTCTTTCGGTTAGGATTCTACCAATCCGAAATGTACCCAGTACTAACCCAGGGTTAACCGAAGGGTTAAACCCTTAATCACCTTAGTAGAGTACTAACCCTGGGTTAGCACAGCCAATGTTGGGTTAGTCAACGCAATGTCCTTTTTGTGCTGTCTCAATTTTAGGCTGAATCTGGCTTTCGGTTGGCACTCTACCGTGGATGAATCCAGAACTAACCCTATTTTCTGGCCATTAGTGCTGTTTCCTTGTCGTGACCTTGAATAAGTCGAAAACTGTCCCGGGGTCAAAAATGTTGACTCGATGCTATCCCTAAAGTGGCCCACTTCATTAGGCATGGTTAAATATTTTGCAAATTATTCAACTGCTCCTCCGACATGTTAACAGGATACGAGGAAAAGGCCGAAGGAAGAGAAACCTAAAGAAGAAGTGGACGAAGAGGCCGATGAACAAAAATTGAGAGAAGAATCAGGTCTCTCGAGAAGTGGTAGGCTTTTTGGAGGCCTCATCAACGACATTAAACGAAAAGCACCTTTTTATCTATCGGATTTTAAGGACGCCTTGGCCCTTCAGTGTATAGCATCCTTCATTTTTCTTTACTTCGCGTGTCTCTCGCCTATCATTACCTTCGGTGGACTGTTGAGTGAGGCAACTGGTAAAAACATGGCGGCCATGGAATCACTTGTATCAGGTTTTGTTTGCGGTGTAGGATATGGACTCTTTTCTGGACAGCCTCTAACTATTCTCGGCTCGACCGGACCTGTTCTCGTTTTCGAGACAATTGTTTACAAATTTAGCATGTAAGCACGTTTGTCACTAAATTATTTTTACTCACTTTTAAGTTTATTACTTTTTATTTCACCATAGCACAACAGTCGACTCGGTACATTTGAATTTCTAAATACTCTTTTGACATGTTGACGGTGAGAAAGGAGTCTGAGTGACCAACAAAAGCACATGCCTTGACGAATGCATATCTTTGATTTCTATCAGTAATTTTTCACTGCAACACTGCGCTGATGCCCTACGTTGATGAAACCTTTTTTCTTGTTTGTCGAAATTTTAATCTTCATTTCATTTCTATAAATCTATAACAGCACTGCTAGTGTCAAAGAAAAATCTTTGACTCAATCATAAGCCTTACCATTTCTTGAATCAGTGATTTCAGTAGCATTTATTTATATTTGTAGTTTGATGGTTAGTATTTCTATTTGAACCTACATTTTATCTTTTCACACAGGGAATCGGACTGGGACTACATGTCTTTTCGATTTTGGATCGGTACATGGATCGCGATAATTCTTTTAGTCCTCGTAGCTGTCGATGCTAGTGCACTCGTCTGTTATATAACTCGATTCACTGAAGAAAACTTTGCTACTCTAATAGCATTCATTTTCATCTATAAGGTGAGTACGTCGTCGATGTTGAAGTGCCATGGCTGATAAAATGCTGTGTCTCGTTCGACGGTTGGCAATATTACAATCGCACAGTCTCATGAAAAACGGTTTTTCACAAATTTTCACTTTCCTCCACCTTTTATCTCGCAGTCGGTGGAAAACGTTCTCTCGATCGGTAAAAAATTTCCTATCAACACGCACGGAAACGAAGTCATAGGTGATGACTGCGAGTGCATTCAGCCGAACAACTTTTCCAACATTTATTCAAACCGGCAAGATTATGTCAATTGGACTTCGTTGGATCGAGTCGCCTGTTCGGTAAGTCACTAAAAATAACATCGAAAGAATATACCCAACTTAATAATGGAGAACTTCGATTCTGTAACTTTTTTTATTTGTAGAAATATAACGGTACACTTTTCGGAGAAGGATGTGTCACACCTAATTATGTACCTGATGTATTCCTCATGTCAATAATCTTATTCATGGGCACTTTCCTGCTGTCCGTCGAGCTCAAGGACTTCAAAAACGCTCTCTTCTTCCCATCCAAGGTTAGCACTGCTCATCGAACTACCAAGCATTTGGCTCGCGAATTCTTAGCGTCCGCAACAACCGATGAAGAAGTTCGTAATACGAAACCCAATATCAGCACTTTGCAATATTAACCGCGTGGTAAGTAATTAGCAGAACTTACCACATGGTAAGTAAGTTGCCGAACTTACCACATGGTAAGTAAGTTGCCGAACTTACCACATGGTAAGTAAGTAGCCGAACTTACCACGTGGTGAGTAATTAGCAGAGCTTACCGCACGGTAAGTAATTAGCAGAACTTACCACGAGGTTAGTATTCAGCTGGGTCGAGTGTGCGGTTAGCAAATGCCGTTTTCAGATGGGATTAGTATTACTAACCACGCTTACCAAATGTCCGCGTCAGTCGGAATTAGCATTATTGACCATGGTCATCAAAAGCCAGTGCCAGCAGGCGTTGGCATTGCTGACCAAACCACGGTTAGCAAATGCTGATGTCAGTTGGGCTTAGCATTATTGACCATGGTTAGCGAATACCTATGTCAATCGGGGTTGGCATTGCTAACTCAAAAATTGATGTTAAATATGAGTTTAGGATTCAACCATGAGGTTCGTAATTGCCTGTATGCAAATACTGTTGTTTGATATTATTCATAAACCAATGGCAGTTAGCGCTAACCACAAGGTTGGTTGTAATTATTCATTGATGGTGACTTCAATATGTGTTCAAAAACCTTTATCAAACGTCTGCAATACATCGTAACTGTGCATTTCGATCGGTATTACTTTGAAGTTGCAAAAATAGTAAATCATTGTATGGTTAGTTGAAAAAATATATTTGCATTATTTCAGGTTCGACAAATAGTAAGCGATTTCGCTGTAATTATCGCGATATTCTCGATGTCAGCACTCGACCATTACGTAGGTATCGCGACACCGAAACTCGAAGTACCGGCAGAGTTCAAGCCAACCTTGGAGGGGCGTGGTTGGATGATTTGGCCGTTTCAAAGGAACCCTTGGTGGAGCGCGTTGGTTGCCTTTTTACCCGCGTTACTTGGCACCATATTGATCTTTATGGATCAACAGATTACCGCTGTTATCGTTAACCGAAAAGAAAATAAGCTCAAGGTCAGTATATCACCAATATCAAATCAGAACAGATTCGACCAAAACGTATGATTGATATTGAAAATTTGAGTCTACAAAAAAATCAATCGCTTACTTTACCAACCCAGATATTTTTATGTACATCACAAAAAATTACTACCAATTTCCATATCTCAGTGGTTTCAAGTTACAAGAAGATTCCTTCCATAGCTCAGAGACTCAAATCCTCACCTTTTACGGAAATTTGATCTCCTGAGCTTTTCGCAGATCCAAATGGCACAATGATGATCCAACTAGAGAAACATAATTACTACCACAAAAATAGTGATCATTTTTTGTAATTTGGAGATTATTAAAAGATTAGTGTACTGGGTTGGACACTCGAATCCACAAATAATAATTACTAACCTCACCAGCTCGAAGGCTAGTAATGTATATTCGATGAGTTTTGGTTCCGCTAATGTTTCTGATTTGATTGTCGAGGTCATGGGTCGTACCAACTTACTCGTTAAGAATAAAAGTTTTGCACTTGTTTATAACAATGAAACTTGAACAAATTTCAGAAAGGATGTGGCTACCATCTGGATCTTTTTGTGCTCGCGGTGCTCATTGAGATTTGTTCAGTAATGGGTTTGCCTTGGTTCGTCGCAGCTACAGTATTGTCCATAAATCATGTAAATTCGTTGAAGCTTGAATCCGAGTGCGCAGCACCAGGTGAAAAGCCACGATTTTTAGGAGTCCGTGAACAGCGGGTAACCCACATATTGATCTTCCTCATGATCGGCTGCTCCGTTCTTCTAACACCGATGTTGAGGCACATACCGATGCCCGTATTATTCGGCGTCTTTCTTTACATGGGTGTTGCCTCATTGAAAGGCCTTCAATTTTTCGATAGAATACTCATCATGCTCATGCCCGTCAAGTATCAGCCGGACTACATGTTTTTACGACAGGTATGCAGACCATTTTGGACTCGCTTCTGGTTAGTTCATCGAGGAATCCGTTAAAATTCAAAATCAATATAACGACAACGAATTTTCTACCAAAGGTACCACTCAAAAGAGTTCACATGTTCACGATCTTCCAATTGACCTGTCTGGCCTGTCTCTGGACAATAAAATCATTCAGCAGTACGTCCATATTGTTCCCACTGATGGTAAGTAAAAAGAGAAAAACTTTCAGAAAATCTTTGATACGGGCTGTCGTTGAATTAAAAATATTGTTTCCAGCTCGTGGTGATGATCGGCATCCGGAAATCATTGGATCTCATCTTCACGCAGCGTGAGCTTAAAATATTGGACGACGTGATGCCAGAGCCGAGCAAAAAGCACGCCGACGATCTTCGCCAACTGGAAAGCGGCGAGGTTAGCACCATAACACGAGTACTGAGAGCAATCGTATGTCGTAAATAACCCGCAAAAAGTGACATCCGGTCGAAATCGTATCCGGTTGTCAATATGACACTTTGCGATTATAAAAATGGAACGTTCTGCTCCAATCGGGCTAACCCCGACCTATGACGAATCCAATTGCACGTCAATACAGAAAAAAAAAACAAAACAAAACAAAAATCAACAACTCCTACGATGAAAAGCATTAACGATCTCTTCCACCACTGTTGAGTGAGTCTTTGTCCGGTAATCCGGCCAGAAGCAACAATAACGAAATAACGAATAAGTAAATTAATTGAATAGCAAATGCATAGGGCTCAAACCATAAGCCCTTAAGCGTTAAGTTTGAATGTTATATACCGAGTGATTCACTTTAATGTGCGAAAAAAAAAAAACACAAAAAATTAGTAGTTTTCTAATTAAGCTTTTCAAATGACATTCCGGAGAACAAAACAAACTAACGGGCTCCCCTTTCCAAAATTATGACAGCGAACTTTCTTTTTACTAACCCCCAACCGTGTATGAAGGTCGATCGAAGCTTTTATGAGCCTGCTTAGTGGCTCAATGCCAAGTATTAAAAAAGACAACCAGGACGAGCTTTGTCTCGTGTTCTCGAACATTACCGTTTTCGGACGTTTCTTCTTCTTCCAAGTCACCGAGCAACTACTAACCCTTCAATCCTTTATTATTCTTATCATCGCCATTATTATTATTATTGTTGTTATCATCATTATTATTATTGTTTCTATTGTTATGATCGTTGCATTATTGTTATTCTAATATTATTCAAGGTTCTACCTGTGTACTGTACAACTTATATTCACGTACATATATATTACCGCATCACTTCATGTTCGTCAACATATAATTCACGAAATAATCATATTAGCACTCCGAATTACGTTTCTCCACTTGTTCATTATGAAATATTATTATTTATCATCGTTAAAAACAATACAAAAATAAAAAACATGACGCACACAAACGTAGCCGCACGTATAATATGCGATTTTTACCAATTTTTCACTCTTCCGAAATGCACTCCTCGCCTACCAATCACCCCGCACCTGATCATATTCAACTACCATTCAGCCTCGAGCCTCAGTTTGGATCCAATATTTTGAGTTAGTTATCCGAAAATTTTCGGATATTCACAAAATATCGGATACGAAATCGGAATTTACGAAAAATTCGAACATTTCCGAAAGCCCGAATTCGGAAATTTCGGGAAGTCCGAATTTGATGTTTCCGAAATTTCGGACAGTCCGAATTCGATGCTTCCGAAATTTCGGAAAGTCCGAACTCGATGTTTCCGAAATTTCGGAAAGTCCGAATTCGATGCTTCCGAAATTTCGGAAAGCCCTAATCCGATATATCCGAAATTTGCGAATTCAAAATTCCAAAATTTCGGAGTTGTATCCAAATGATCAGGATTTTCGGTGCATTTTTATTGAAACACTTAAAAATTAATGGGTACAAAAAACACTAAAAATGATGGCAACTTTCGGCCCTTTATGACAATCGGTTGGAATTTCGTTCTATTCGGAAACAAAATTCTACCGAATGCTGCCTCGATTCGGATCCGAATTTCTCCAAATATGACGTTTCCATTGATTTATCTTGACCTTCCAAATCTCCTTGAAATTCACAAAATCAATTCATCGCAATCAACGTTCACACATATAGAATTTTTTTTTGCCATCGCACGTTTATACAAATGAACATACACACGAAAAATTACTTTCATCATAAATGCTTTCGCATCGTTGTTGACAAAAATAAATTTTCCATATCAATTACCAAAATCAAGGAAGTTTTCGGCAAAATGATTTTCAGTTTAACGCTTTTATGATCAGTGACGCATTTTCGTAATTTCGTCCGTCGTTTTAAAATTTGAAAAATGATGCACCGGTGTTTAGCAATCCGAATTTTGACCATGAATCCGAAATGCACATAGCAACACTTTTTTGATGGATAATTTTGTGTCGATGAAACGTATGTTTCATATGATCTATAAATTTGAATCTATAATCCTTGATTAATTAACGTAACTCAGCCTCAATCTTTGTACAGATGAATTCAGGACTTGAAATAATGATTTAGGGACATTTATAAATATTATTCGATTGTATTGTGGTGTGAGAGAGAGCGTGCGAACAGTTATTGGAAATCCCACAGGAACCGAGTGAGGCGATTGGTTTTCCACCCTCGGCAAATCTACAAATATCCTTGGCAAATGGAAACATCATGAAAATACCACTGGCGAGCATAAACATTAGCGAGGAGGTTAACAAAACTGGTATATGGAAGCAGGTCAATGATGTCAACTGCAATAACGAAAATAAACAGCACAAGATCCCGAAGATGATCAAGTACGATTTTTTTTTCTGCACGGAATGTGCATTCTATTCGTTTCTTATTTAATCATCAAATATTTTGTAGTTGCAACAATCATCGACATCATCGTCGCACATTTAATCACAATCGACTCATTATCAGCGTCATTGGGCTTTCAAGATTGCTCGAGTTTTCAAGCACCTGTACACCAAACATTATTTCACTCACACTTTTGTCATCGCACTACTTTTCCAGGATCGTTTATTCTGGGTCCTGTTCACCTCATCGTGAATCATTCGTTTTCTCTCGTCATTTCAAGGGGAAATTTAATCTCTAGAGAAAGTCTCATTGTCTCATGTCTGAAAAATCATTTTTTCAGTGAAAAATCATTTGCTCTTTATACACGACACTCTTCAGTGATCAAAACATTTCTAAGCTCCAGAAATTCGCTGACTATAAATGTAGCGTGCGTCATTTTAATGTTGAACAAAAATCTAAACAATTTCTTTATTCATGAATAAATGTCTTCCGTATGAGCTTGATTTTTTTCCTCTGATTTTATAAATTGGATAAATTTCGAACGAAAATTCCACTTGGACTGTTCGGAAAATATTTCGGATTGTTTATTTTACGAAGGAACAATATTTTTGTAGAAAAAAAACCGAATGAAAAGTTCAGAAAATTTTCAATAAACACATTCAACCAGAGGCATGAATAAAAGAACGAAAATGACACTTTTTGTTAGCTGCTAAATTGGGTTACCTCTCGCAACATCAACCCCTCAAATCTTCGAATATCATGCTCCTTCTGATCGTTTCAAAACTCGTTAAAATCTCATCACCGATCTCGTAACCCTGGAACACCAGAATATAACACTCACTGGATTCCTCGAGCCCTTGATCTTAGACAAAGGCTGATCGATGATTGAATTGACCATCGATATTCCGAATTTCAAGAAATGCAACAAAAAAAGCCATTTCGGAATTGAAAAAAATGACGAAATCTCCTGGTTTTTATGATAACCATGATCGGAATAATTGACGTTAGTGTCATAACAATCGAAACAAAGAAAAGCTCAGTCTGAGCAATACAAAACAAACCAAAACTAAACAACGAAACACTATCAACCCGATTCTGAGAACAATAATTTAAAAAACTCAATAGAAACAAAAAACAAATCAAAAAGATGAACAACCCAAATCGAAGACGAACAGAAGCGGGTAAATACAAACGGAAACAAGAATCCAAACAATACCGAAACAAAACAAAACAAAGGCAAGAAAACAAACATTAACACAATCAAAACCAATAACGAACACGTAAACAACCAAGCATCGAAGGAATCGTGGAAGTGAAACAAACACGAATACAAATGTACCCAACCAAACAATCACAAACAAAAGAAAGTAAAATGAGTCTTTCTTTGTATTTGTATACATAAGAAAGAACCTGGCAGAGCTAGGACTGACTTTTTTTGAATTTCGAAGTTGAGTTGCTGCCACGCCTTTTTACTGATTGTGAGCATACAAACATTGTATTTGTCGAGGTTTATTATGAAAATATAAAGATATTCTGCGTGAACACACTTTTCGAGGAATAATTGGGAAAACGTAGGTCAATTTGAACAACGATTATTCTTTTTATGGTTGTTTTGATGATCGGTTATTTGGGTCAAGGTCATTTCAATGATCGGTCATGTTTTGTTCAAGGTCAATGACCGTTTGTTTATTCGGAAAATTCTTACATGATTCATTCTGAAAACGGTTATTTATAGCGGTTACCCCCATTCTCCCGTGGGTCTTCCAGACCCGAAATGGTGTTTGAGGGTTATTCCTTACTCTCGTTAACCTGTATAATGATTATTGTTTCTATTCTTTCGGGATTTGATAACGCAGCGTTAGCAAGTCAAAGAAACATCCTAACAAGGAAGGCGTCCTTCTTGTACCTGACGAGATGACACGATTGACGACTATGACTGAGGAGGAAGACGAAGACGACAGTGGCATTTCCATCAAGGTGACAAAGGTCAATGACTCTCGTGTGTAATTCGTAAATTTGAAAGAAAAACTGACCCGGTAAGAGCCGCTAACTTTAACTCCCTTTAAATGGCTGATTAATTTATGAAAAACAATACGAAAACAGGAGACAAAAATTAGAACAAAATTCTTTGTACCGCAACAGTGAGAAAAAAAAATTGAATAATTTGAGCAACTGTCAAGAGTCTAGTAATGTGAGAAAAAGAGGAAGGAATAGAACGAAAATTGCATTCAAGTGTTTTCACTGTGATAATGATACCGCTCGCAATTAAATTTAATATTAAAATTCACGATTAATAATTGATCGCAACGAAGGTCAAATTTTTACCCGAAGAACAATCTTCACATTTATACAATATAAATCAACAACAATTTTTATTCCTAAATAATAAATCATCCGTTAAGCCCGTAACGTTGCATCGACTCCTATATCCACTCGAACATCCTCATCACGGAATTTAATTGAGAAGAAAAAATTCTCTTCGAAAGTACGTGAAAGTAAAAAGTTCAATTCTCGTGCCGTTGTTAATCATTCTCATTTTTCCCTACAACTAATTCCAAAAACTTATTTTACCAAAGAGACAAATGTGTTGTGGAACATTTTTTCTGTGTGTCGCTCTGTCAGTGGCCCTACTTTGTTAGCATTAAATTAATGAAACGTTAATTAATTTCAATGTTAATTAATCACATGATTATTAATTTTTTTTTCATAAAAATGGATTCCGAATGGAATTATGTATTTCTGTTTAAAACGTTCCTGTTCAGTGCGTTTTTAATGTAGATTTTGTTCGACATCGATGGAACATTTATTTAATTAAAAAAAAAAAAAAAAAATTGTTTCACGAAACTTTAATGTTTGAAAAAAAGCTCAGTTTCGTTCGCAAACGAAATTCATAATATTTTATTTTCAATTGAGGATTTTGGTACTTAGGAATACGCGAAAAATCTGAAAAATTTCAGGCATCTTTGAAATGTTGTGAAATTCAATTTTTATGTAATAAAAATAATGCCAAAAGTTATCAACAATCTGTATGTAAAGATAACAATCCAACGAGTATAATCGAACAGTATTTATTTCGTAGCTGGAAATGAATTGAGAGATTATTTCGAGAGATTTTAAATTTATATTCAAATTTGCCAATGTTTCGAGACATTTTTTATAATAAATATTGGAAATTGTACTTAAAATATTTCCAACGATCGAAAAAACAATTTTTAAAAAAATATTCATCAGGAAAATCAATCATGAACGAGTTTTTAAAATTAAGAACATCGGAGAACAAAATAAAAATTTAACAGAAATGGGAAAATGAAAGAATCCGAAGAAAAAAAAACACAATTATTTGGACCTAAAAACAGTTGAAGCAATTGATCAATAAAAAAAAATTAAAAAAAAAGAAAACTAGAGTGTGACGAAGACAGGAAGTTAAATACCTACCTCGAGAATGTTAAGTAATGTAGAAATAATCGGAAAAAAAAAATTTTAATGTGTACGATAATTATTGTTATTCTCTTTCGTGTTAGAAAAGTAAGAAATTTTCCAAAATTTTACGATCATGTCGATAAATGTAAGCATTGAAAACAGGCATAAAAAGTGATAGAAAAAACGATCGAAACGACAGAATCTCTACAGGGTGTTCCATGTGCGCCAAAAATATGTAAATATGATTTTTACGACTGAACGAGCCTAAATCCGAATGTTTGTAAGTAGACATTTTGTCATTCGAGTTGAGTTTGCCCTCCACGAAAGAAAAAAAAAAAAAAAAAAAAAAAAAAAACAGTTCCTTCAAAACCCAAAATTCATTGATACTCGCAACAATGAGATAGTTATTAAAAACAATTAGAGTATTGTGCAATCGTTCAATATAGAGAAATACGAATAAGCTGATTTATGGATAAACCGAAATAAAGAAAATTTGTAAAAAAAAGTTGTCACTTTGTCATTATCCCCAAACACTTATTATATCACATATTTTTTTTTAATTATCAAAAAAAGAAAAATTGCAGAAAAAACATTTGTTTTGTTGTTTACAAATAAACATGAAGTTGATGTTACTTTACCTTTGATAGATGTCACTGCCATACGGTCCCAACACGTGGCGCCACCTGCTGCAACTTTTCAGTAACTTCACGTCCACAAAAATAAACTGGCTCCAAAATGCACTTTCTCGAAAAGTTTTTTCAAAGAACTACTTTTTTTTTATTAAGAAAATGTTATTTCTTGGTAAAATTGGAAAAAAAAATGAACGAAAATTCCAGTAGTTATTTCGATCACATGTTATCTTATTTTTCAGTAAATCGTATATTGATTGGAGAAGGAAAAAAAAATAGTAAAGATTCAAAGAAACTACTTTTTTCCCTTTGAATCAGTTTTTTTTTTTTTTTTTTTTTGTAGAGTCTCGTCAATCGGGCTCCGCTTCATTGTTTCGAGAACGTTCAACTCAGAATAAGACTTTTGCTACAGAGTTGAGAAAGTTTTTTTAGTTTAAAAAATAGGGAGAGAAAAATTAAAAAAATAATGTTACAGTTTTCATTTAAATGCCAAGAAACAGTGTTTTTTTTTTTTTTTTTATTCTTTTTCGAAAATTCTCGATATTGAGATAATGACGGATTGAAAAATTAAGTTTTTTTTTTTTTTTTTTAACCGAATGAAAAATTAGTGAAAATTTTGGGGATGTGAGAAAAAAAAATGATGACAACAATGCTGAGATTAGTTTTCAGGTAATATGTAACAGTTTATTGAAAACACTTTGTCCGCTCGATGCCCGGACCGAGCCTCGCTGATATTAAAAAACGCAGAGTCTTAATAACATGATTATCTCGTGGGTGTTTTTCTCGTTATCTCGTAATTTTGTTTTTTTTTTTAATTTTATTTTTCTTGTTTCTTAATATTTTCACATTCATAATTTTCCCGCTGAATTTTTTTGTTTATTTTTCTTTTCGTTTTTTTTTTTTTTTTTTTTCGTTTTTTTTTTCTTTTTTCATTGGAAGATAACTCGGTTTCGTATCGCGGTGCGATCCACGAAATCGTCGGCAACTCAAGTGCACATTCAATTTTCTAATAAAAACAACGACGCATTTTTCTTATTATCTATCAGTTACTATATCGTTTTCGTTCTTTCTTTCTCTCTTTCTTTCTCACGAAATATCACGTTCTCTCGTCTAAAATTAATTCAACATTCCCGCGCGACACAAAGCGGAAGACCCCGAAATCACGAATTCAATTAATCAATTTTCTTCGCTTACTATCACGATGGAAAAAAATCTAATTGACTTTGAGCGAAAATCTTGAGAAAAATTATGTCAACATATAAATTCATTCATAAATATAAATATACTTCCATTAGTTTATTATATTTCAATGAATTTTGAATAAAATTTATCAATAAATTTACGAATGAATAATTTATTCAAATAAATAAATATTTTCTTCGAATAATCCAATGAGAAATAAAAACTTTTTTTGTTGTTTATAAATAAACAGAGTACAAAATAGCGATTATTGTTGTATCAATTGATCAACAAAAG